>CM046854.1:15357938-15808414 GCA_025617745.1 Heliocidaris erythrogramma | reverse complement strand
ATGCTTTCTTCAGGGTCAATGGGAAGGCATCGATCGGCTGATGTCTTTTATGGCTTTACATCATCCAACGTTCTGGGAGTCGCAGTTGATTGGTTGACGGGTAACGTATACTGGACGGACGCAACCTACGACTGTATTATCATGTACAACGAAAACGGGACGCGCCACGCTCTGATTATTGACGAGGACCTTGATATTCCTACAGGCATAGCCATCCACCCATCAAGGGGGTAAGGTTATGTAGCAGTCATGGATTATCAAATTCAAAGGGCATGTCCGGTAACAGAATATTCTGCTTTCAACAGAAGCAGAAAATTCAGAAACCAACTAAAACAGGTTGACAAAAATCGGAACATTAATAAGATTTTAATTATATGATGAAAAAAAAAAGGAACTCACAAACTGCCAATTGTTCCATCGGGGTAACCTCGCTAGTCATAAGGACTGCTATCCATAACGTGTGACTAAATGAATGGCGCTTTTGTATGAATAGCGATCCTCCTAGATAGGGAGCAAACCATAGACAAGTTACCTCGCTATTAATAAGGACCTCTATTCAGAAGGACCACTATTCATAACTATTCATAATGACCGCTATTCATATCGCGTGTTAAATAATTAGCGGTTTTCTATGAATAGTGGTCCTTATGAATAGCGAGTGGACCCGCTTTTATCATCTTGTGACTTTACTCCCTCACTATTCCCCAATCGTTTATTTACATTAATGATAAAATTTTCCATCCCCCAAGAGTCTGATGTCCTCGTATCTTTTACCCTGGTTATATTTATGATTAAAAAGATACGCCATTTTGATTAAGGGGGGGTTGCTTTTTTTTTGGGTTTGGTTGTTTTCATTTGTGGTAGGTAATAATTAGATGCATTTTGGTTTCATATTTAAGGAAACTCGAATTTAATTTAAAATACTAGTGCACATGGACATAATTCACTAAGAGACAAATACATAAAGACTGCAATATGATACTTACTGATATCGAATAGTTTGTTCTATACCTGGCTCTGCCAAAGCTATTACCCCTTTTCTAGTGTCTTGTGAAGATGTGTTGCCCTTTCGACTTTATCATCAAATTTCCAAGCACTTCATGTTTAAGATGCCTTATTTGAAAGAATGTCGTATTCATGGCGATGAACAACTTGTAATTTGATCGCAGATTCATTTTACAGAATTGCAATGGTTACAATATAGATATATATAATATATATAAAATTATACCAAGCCAATTTACTGAACTAATTTTAAGTTCAAGTAGACGGTTAAATCTCAAAAATTCGGTCAAAAGGGCAACACAGTTCAGTGAGATAAGCTGTAATTCTTCCTTTTCATGCAAAACACGTTTGCAGATACTTGTTTTGGACTGATTCAGGATCAAGGCCCAAGGTAGAAAGGAGTGATCTTGCAGGAGGAAGTCGTATTCAGCTGGTCTCGACAAATACCATTCGTCCCTCCGGAATAACAATTGACTATGAAACTGAGCTGTAAGTATAAATGATCCATCTTCCTCTAATATGTATAAAGCCGTTCATTATTCCAAGGTATAATTGTTATTATGGTTAGTTTGAGAGATTCTTTAAAAAGAATTTGCTGTAACGCCCATTACTGAGTTCAGTTTTACCATCTCAATCGAAACGACCATCAAGTCAGGAAAAGAAGACCTCGAACTATTCGAAGGATTTAAACAGGGAATAATGGTGTCCGTGTAGCTACTACTAGGCAATTTCTGGTCTATGCATATAGATACAATGAATTCGAACAAGATCAGTTAAAAAGACTTAAGAAGATATTTATTTCTGATTAATCATGTCTATACTGCCAGGTTTTCAACTAAATATTTCATGTTCAATTTCATTTCAAGTTTGTGTTGTAGATCAGAAGGTTCATTCAAAGATCTTTCAAGCAGATTTAATAGAAAGCACCCCAGACAGTTTGTTAAGTATCACCATACTGCAGTTTCCCGAGGGAGGAATTTCATCTCGCTAATATTGATAGCATTTTCAATCAAAATAGTTTTTTGTAAAGTGATGGTGTAGAGATGGAAATAGATGAGCACATAAAATAGCATAGATGGTTATAATGGTTGACATGGAATAACAGGAATGGTATGAATATCGGATCGAAAATGTTTATCAGGAAGAATTAATTTTGTCAGAATAAAGTAAGCTACACAAATTTATACTTAGTCAAGGCTGACTGAATGAGCAAGCTGTAGGCTACGTTTGGATGATCCACAATGGGCGTGTTTGGAAGGGCACTAAAATAGCTCTAGGTAAACTATAACGCTGAAGGGGCAAGAGACAGTCATACAGCAGGTCCACAAAGGGGCCGGCAGATTTTAAGCCAGATTATTTTACTTTTATAAGACACCCATTTGAGACAAGAAATATTGGATATCATAATATTCATCTTACAGTCTTAAGAAAATGAGAACGAACATAATTATTTTCTGTGTGTCATATTCAGGAGCATGTATTTTGGATAGTCCGCCTAAGGAAATAAAAATTTTGTCATCGATAGAATGCTAAGGAAAATCATTAAAAAAAAACTGCTTGAAGGATATGATCGAGTTCAAGTACTGATGCCATTTTTGCTCATGATCATGATGATTGAACAATTAAATACAAACGGATCATTTGACACCGGGTAGCTTCACTTTAAAAAAGCAACTGTTTCGAAGACTTGTGACTCGTTTCTCATTTAAAGATCTCAGTAATGGGAGTAATAGCAATATTCTTTATAAGGAAATGCATTTTTCTCATTCTGAGTCCCAAACACAATACAGCTCACTTGATGTGTCTGATCAATACGGCTACGGTATCGATACGGGTCTGTATGGTAATCTTTTATAAAGTCGGTAAGGTATTGAACGAAACCCCTTGGACGTGTCACATTACATAACAAAATGTTTTAAGTGTACGTAAAACTAGGAATCCATAACCTTTACCTCAAACACAATTCGTATTCTCATTGGTTACTTGATCAAAACAGTCTGTATTGGGTGGATGCCGACCCGTCGAACAACCGCATAGAAGTCTGCTATCTTGACGGAGCTCATCGCAGAACGCTAATGCACTATAGCAGGGATCTAGGCCTTTTTGACTTGACAATCTTTGAGGTATAAGGTCATATTTGATTTATTTGATTTGATTTATTTATTTCTGCTTGATTTCTCAGTTCATCAAATAATGAAATGCATACTTACAAATTATGCGATGTACAATACAATGGAACATCATGACATTAATATATCTTAAACTACAAGGCTAACAGTAAGATTATAGAAAGAAAAATCAAACAAGAGGGTTTTCATAATAACCCGAGGCTTGACAGCATGAAAGCCCTTTGAGATAAAATATAATGATAAAAAAATGAGAGAGAGAAAGAGAAGATACAGAGAGAAATAGGGATAGAAGGGAGGAGGATAAAGTGAGGCAATTGTACCTTTCCAAATATTTTAGATAACAACTGTATTAACAATAGAGAGTTAATCATCCGGTTTGAGAGGCAGACATGATATTAACATAATAGAAAATGGTAAACGAATATCATATCTGCCTCCCAAAGAGGTGAAAATGTGAAAATGTGCCGAGTCATGGGTCCTATTTACATAATTATACAAGGTATTATGGGTGTACTACAAAATCATTATTGTGGGGAATATTGCTTAATTTAGGTGATTTTTTTGCTGCTCGCTTGAAAGAGTACATTAAAGTCATGTTTTTTTTTTATTTCGGGAGGAAGGGAATTCCATACATCCGGGCCACAGTGTATAGAATTATGTGCAAGAGCAGTCCTGGGGTTAAATAAATGCACATTTTTGTATTGTCTGGTGGGATATGCGTGATTTGTGTGTTCGATTGAAATAATGTTGCAAATACTGGGGGTAAAAGGTTGGAGTTATACTTAAACATGAATAGAGCTTGTTGCAGGAAGTTATTATCATTGACTTTGACGGACTTAAGACGAAAAAACAGAGGGTCAGTGTGAGAGCAAAAGCTTGCCCCACTACACGCCCGGATGGCTTTTTTCAGGAGAATTAATATGGGATTTGTATAACATTTATGAGTTGCCCAGATAACATTACAATATGATATGTATGGCAAGATCAGCGTATTATACAGCGTAAATAGTACAGAAGTAGGTAAAAAATATTTTAGCTTAGTTAAAGGGAGTGGCAAGTCATAATCCATGGGCCTGACCAGTTGGCCTGACTCGGTGAAATTCGGATACAATCAGGTCCAATCGTGCGCTACCGAAGGAATATTATTGCCGGATTCCTCGCGCGATCGTTAACTCGAATTCCTCCATACGCAACCGACCAATGAGATTCAAATACTGGAATCAAGAACGCGCGATCTTGTTTACTCAAATTTGGGTCAATGTGCGAACTTTTATTAGCTGCGCACGATAAATTGAAGTCGCTTTGAACTTTGATCCAGAGAAAGGAGCAGCCAACTGTAAAAGCGCCCATAGATTGCGACTTGTCGCTCCCTTTAACAGACCAACATTACGAGAGATAGGTAAAATTATGTGTTTTACATGATCATTCCATTTTAAATGTTCATTAATATACACACCAAGAAATTTAGTCATTATTTTGTTTTCAAGAAGATTACCATCAATATATAAATCATGATTTTTCAAGTCAACTTTTATTTTACCTTTGAAATAAATAAACTTGGTTTTCTTTAAATTGAGTGACAAGTTATTACTTTTAAACCATGTAGATAACTTCGGCAATTCATTATTCAAAATAGTAATTAAACGGTGTAAGTCAGAGTGTGAACAGAAAACATTTGTATCATCAGCAAATAAAATATACTGTAAAATAGGTGAAGCATTTGAAATATTAACATAAATTAGAAATAATAGGGGGCCTAAAATTGGGCCTTGTGGGACTCCGCATGTTGTTGGTAACATATTCGAATGAACGGATTCAAAGGAAACAAATTGTTCTCTGTGTGATAAATAATTCTCAAACCAATGAAGAGCATTACCCCGAACCCCGTAATTATAGCAAAATTTTGTGATCAAGAGTATCAAATGCCTTGCTAAGATCCATAAATATACCAATTACATGTTTATGATCTGCCAAGGCGTCTGATACTCTGCCAAATAACTGCATTAAAGCTAAATCAGTTGAATGATTCTTACGGAAACCAACTTGATTAGGATTACAAAAAATATTTTCAGACAAAAATCCATATAATCTATTATAGACAATCCTCTCAAGAATCTTTGAGAAACTTGACAAAATAGAAACAGGTCGATAATTACATATACAACAAGGTTCGTCTTTCTTATACATTGGTATAACCTTTGCAAGTTTAAAGGGGGTCGGAAAGACACGAGAGGAGAGTGAGAGATTAAATACATGGACTAGAGGTGACAAAATATTATCTATAATCTGTTTCAATAAGTGAGTACTAATTTCATCATGACTAGAGGAGTGACTACATTTAAGGGTGCGGACGATTCTGAATATTTCAATAAAGTCAGTGGGGATGAAGAATATGGATGTATCTACTGATTGTCATAAAAATTCTACAATTACTCTCATCAATTTTAGCAGTTTGGTTAAGACCTACATTAACAAAATATTTGTTAAACATGTTTGCTATTTCAGGGGGATTTTTGATAGAATTACCATCTTTATTAAATACTTGGGAATTAATTTGTGATTTACTCTAATAAAGGATTTAGTTAATTATTTTCCATGTGGTTGAAATATTACCTTGAGCATTATCTATTTTATTAGAAAAGTACATCTGTTTTGATAATCTTATTACAGTCGTTAACTTATTTCGATATATTTTGTAATTACGCACATTTATAGGGTTTGGTTCAGAAAGGCTTATTTTATATAGTGTATTTCTTTTATTAATAGATTTGAGAATTCCTCTTGTAATCCACGGTTTGATAGGTTTATTGCGTTTCCCCCCAACTTTAACTTTAGGAATACTAGTATTAAAATATGACTCAAATTTTGACCAAAATAAATGATATGCTCTTTCAGTATCATTACACATTAAAACATTTTCCCATTCTTCACTCTGTAAGTGTTCGTTTAACCTATATATATTTTCTGGGGATAACTTCCTTGTTTATTTTGTTTCTTTCTCTCTAAAAGGGGCAGGGATATTAAAGGACAAGTAACCCCACGTGATATTCTAGATGCACCTATTGTCTGCTACGTCTTTCCATGGAGGCTGCCATTTTGTGCATGACACGGATCATTAGGTACCATATGCATTGATAATAGCCTACCTTTACAACAGATACGTCGCTTTGTTCTGATTGTATTACGATTGTTATTGGCCATGGGCCTAGATAATTGACGACCCATGAGTTCTAATAGCCATCCTGTAAAGCAGATTCCTCGCTTTGTTTTGGTATTGTTACGATTGTCTCCGTCCTTGACGTCAATTCTCCGTCCTTGACGTATATTGTTTATGAAGTATATTTTTTATGAACAAATTAAGACCTTTTAAAAAATATATAAAACTAAACTTACATTTCAGAATATGTGACTTTATCTAATATATATTTGTCCTCTAAAAATCAATTACAAGTTAACGATGAAGGAAATTTTACTTGGGATGAAAAATATGTTCGTGTACACATAAAGTAATGGCAGCCCCCTTATTATTGCTAGCAGACGATAACTTGGCTGGAAAATAGTGATTTATATCTATATCCTGTGTTTTTACATGAAATTGCATGTATCAAATAAGAGGCATATACTACACCATTCAAAATAAGCTAATTCATACGCTGAGGTTAATTTCCCTTTAAACATTAAAAAAAACAAGGAATATGATCTGAAATTTCAGAATATAAAAGACCGGAATTAATTTTGTAAGTATCATCATTAAAAATTATATTTCTATGATAGTGGAAGATTGATTTACAATGAATTTGAAAGAAAAAACTATTGCATACCCTGGTATATGCAGTTTCAATACAATAGCATTAGATTCAGACACGATAAACTGATAAATGTGTCAAAACCCATAACAGATACCGATACAAGTCATCATGCGAATAGGTATATATATTACATATATATATATATATATATATATGTATCTCTTATCCCACATCAGACGCCAATTATATAATACCTTTGTTTAAAGGTAGACACCGCATCAATTGGTAAAAAGATTCCTCCATTCCACAGTTCTTCCATGAGATAACAGTGGGTGTATATCTCACTTGACACTATAAACAAGAATCCTAACATTCTATCAGAAAACAATATATTTATCACATCACTCCCAATAGATATCAAAATTGCCAAAACATTTTCACTACATTGCAATACAGGCCACCACACCAACATTTAGGTACATATACATGTTACGAGCGTCCTCACAATCTCTGTCGGCGCAGAATAGGGTCGGTGAGCTGAATGTATGTGGCTTCGAGCATGCGCGGATGTGTAACGTTTCTTGCTCGGCTGAGAACTTTGAACCAAGATGAAGAGTATTGTTCAGGACATTCTTGATTGTTAAGTAAGTTGTGAGCGATGGCAGACGGTCCGAAAAGATGAACTCCCTATCACACATATTTCCAATGTTATTTACGAATTCAAGTGCCGATGTGAAGCTCGATACATAGGGCATACGACTCAAAGACTAGCAAACGTGCGCTGAACAATACTTTCCATCTTGTTCAAAGTTCTCAGCCGAGCGAGAAACGCTCGTATTATTTTAGCTTCCGTTATATACATGTACATGTTAAAACAACCCCTTTCTAATACCGTTCAAAACCAGATTAGACTTCGGAAGAATGCAAAATGAAGTGTTTAATTCCTGCAGAGATGTATTCTGAAGCGATGGGGGTGCAAATGGGAAATATCAAGGACGGCATGGGCATAGCATTGTAAACTTGATTTTTTTTAATAGAAGCACCAAATATGGCACACTGGTATAAATATATAATATAAACAAATGTGTAATTTGACTATCTTTAATTCGGCTCCTGAGATCTGTTGTGCCCATAATTAAAAATGTTTGTTCCAAAAGGGGTTCGATTTCCCAGGAGTATTTGTAATTCCTAAGCTTCGTTATTCATAGATTACATATTTCCTATACCAGGGGGTTCATTACTCGAAATATTAAGTAAGGGTCATGATTCTTAGCATTTGGTGCATCACTCCGAAAGTTCATACCGAAAATGGGAAGTGTTTTAATTCTGAAAATGGAATAGGTCTATGAATCCAGGGGCGAAAGGGGATGCTCCCTTTTGGAAAAAGGGCACAACCTGCCTCTGGGCATGCCGGTGCCCCATTTTTGACGGCCAAATATTCAATTTTGTTTGTAATATACTTATCCATAGGCTGAAAATTGATGCCATGCGCTTTACTATAGCAAAAATATCGTTTTGTTTACCACTTTAACTACTTATTACATTTTCCATATTTTCTTGCACTTCGAACTTTTTTCTTCATCCATTCAAAGACGTGAATAGAAAACTAGAAATTATACCTACCAGAATCATCCATAATACTTCTGTGCTTGTGATGTCGGTATTATTGCTGCGTCCGATTCTCATAAACTTTTTTGCATTATGTTTTGTTGTTGTTTGTAAGTTTTAACGTTAGATTTTCGCGTTTAATCTCATCCATCCAAAATGCGTAATTGCTGCAGATCTAGTACTTACTGATAAAAGAAAATACATACAGTTGGATATGTTTTCATATCGATACGTCCTTGTCTCTGTTACTGCGGATATTTGATAAAACGAGGTATCTCTCTTTTTTAAAAAGAATTTAATCTACGCAACAGCAAAAGGGACGCCTAAACTGATAATGTTCCTAAAAGAGAGTGGTCATGAGCTACTGGACTTTGACCTCGCACATACGCCATATAGCATCGTAACCTATGCACCGGATGTTCAACCTCAAGAATACTGTAAGTTATTATTTTTCAAATTTAAAATTGTGAATAAGGGAGGGGAAACCTTTCTGTTTTCTGCCAAAATAGATTCACATTTTCCTGAATTTTGAAACTACGTTTGTTTCCAATGAATGGGTCGTATCTATCAAAACTACTAAAAGCTTAGTAATTGCTTTTTCTAACCTTTCTCTTGCACCTTCAGGTATTCCAACCAAGGGATTGCTAGTGAGAAGAAGCGAAAGCATGTATTCTTGCTAGCATTTGTTAGCATTTCTATTCAAAATCTACTTTCTTTCATCATCAAGCTATTGTTTGATATTTTCAATACCATCTCCTATATTACGTTTTTATACATGATGGAGATAATCAGTCCTTCTTTTTAAATCTTGAACTATCGTCAGTGGTTGTTTTGTCAAGCTAGTAGGAATTTCTCTTCAATCACTGACTTGAAAACGTGAACGTCATCATTACCTCGAGGCAGTTTAAGCTGGTGTTGGAGTGTATAAAGTTATTGAAAATAATACTAGCTGCCAAATTTTGCTTGCCTGACCATAGCAAAAACCTTTTACTTGCAGCCTAGGTAAATGCTAGTTTTATAAGTATTGGCCCTTTTCTTCTACTTTGAACTTTTTTATACTGCAAACAAAAGTTTAAAAAGCAATTGCTAGGACTGAGAAACGGTGGTGGTCATTCTCTGCATATATATATATATATATATATATATAAATATTTTATGTTTCTTTCTCATCAGTTTGTTTTACGTGACGGGACGGCAAGCAGTAGATGACAGGTTCGAATCCCGCTGGTTCCAATTTTTTCTGACTTGTGTTTTTCATTACAGATCGAGCATACGATCTTTAACACTGGGAGTAAAATGCCTAAAAAATTTGTTTACGAATATCTCATTTTGTTTATATTATAGCACCATGCAACAGCAACCCATGCAGTTACCTCTGTGTTGGGGGAGGACCAAACGGTTACACCTGTTTGTGTAAACATGATTTCCTCTTAAAAGTAGATGGTCGTACATGCGAAGACGGTAAGGCTTCAAGATCAAGCTTTCTGTTTGACAATTTCTTTTTGATGGGGTGGTTTGTGATACAGTAGCTAGTGTTTGTCTGTAGGCCTACAATATATGGATACGAATGAGAAAACTAGTCTACCTTGACACGAATACCTAGGGGAAAAGACTATAATTAGTTAGGGAATATGAACCGGACATTTTTTATTTATCTATACCGAACTTTGTTTCCAAGCCTTTAGTGAAGTTTGATTTTGTTTAGTATAGTGTGATAACGCAGTCTCCTTGAACTTCTGCATGTCGCTAATATATCCTTTTGCCACTACGTAAGACTGCTAACAAACAAGCAATGCAAATATTGTCGTTTTCCTATCATAGACGGTACTATTAATCCACCGCAGTACTTGGTTGCATCACCGTCCAAGCTTTATCGATACCCTATCAACTTCCCCGACTTTACTGCCCCTGTTGCCGAAATCTATAACGCAACCGCCTTCGTCCGTGGGACTAGCCATGCCGTGGCTATCACAGTCGATGTGGAAGATGGTGTGGTGTTCTACAGTGACAGTGCAGTGAATGGTATCTTTATGATGAGCCTCAGACATGTCAGAGAAGGTGAACCAGTCAAATTTGTGACGGGTGGAATCCGGACTGTACAAGGTACGGCGGCAACATAATCCATGTTGGTATTCCCATCATCATCATCGTCATCATCACTATCATTTAATTCATCATCACCGTCATTATTTTCACAACCACCATCATCATCATCATCATCATCATCATCATCACTGTTTCAGGTGTCAGTGCCAGTATAACGTTCCAAACTGGTAGAATGTTTATGTTGTAATTGTCATCTCAATGAAGGCGTGCATTATTAATTTGTTTCATAAACTATTAAGACCCCTTGATGTATATTTTTGCGAAGATTTCAAGTTCTGTATGATTTCTTTGGGACAAATATCAACGAATTTCAATATCAATATCACTAGCGGATCCAGGTTTTGAACATAGGGAGAGGGGCCCGGGGGAGGGGACGGCCGAGCGGCGTATATTTATCGGTAAAGTGGCGGCGCCATAGTTGTGAACGTCATGATTTAATGTTTGATTCCCGAGGATGAACACAATGGATTTTTGATGTCGTGTAGACTATTTTTATCAAACAATGGACCATTCAAAGATTACTCAACAGTTGGAAAACACTCCAAGTAAATCGTCCCCATGCGCAAAGAAGCCGAAAATCTGTGACACTAGTCTCACCGTTTACAAAAGCCGTATGGAAACCAACACCGTAGCCGAACTCGAAGGCCAGTACCCAAATAATATGGCCGCGACCTTGCCCTCGGGCAATACCAGTGGCAGTGCCAGGCGTACTCTAAACATGGAAACTTCAGATGCGACCCCTACGTGGTTTGTCAAGTTTTTCAATGATTTTGAATCAAGATTTGACTCCCGCATTGAATTTGTTGGATAAAAAGCTTACAGACATTTCGCTAAAAGTGTCTGACCATGAGGAAAGAGTAAAACACATTGAGTTTGAAATGGGTACATTGAAAGATTCTGCCAAACAGAGAAGGAGAAGGAGGCCCTCACAAACAAATGGACGACCTCGAAAACAGGGGAAGAAGAAAGAATCTAGTGCTATTCGGTATTGCTGAATCTCCAAACCCAACAACAGAAGATTGCATGAAGACCGTTACTCAATTCCTGCGATATGCTGGTGTCGCAGAAGCAGATCGCTCACAGATAGATAGGTGTCATCGAACCCCCACGTATCAAAATGAGTCCCGTTCCAAGCAGCTAAAGCATATAAAGCCTTTATTACTAATACCATACAGAACTTTCGGGCAACAGTTAATGAGAGAAAAGAATCATTAAATACTGAAAAGTTGGATCAATGAGTTGACAAATGCCCTCACTGTGAAATGACTTATTGCAGCCAACTATGGATTATTTAATGTACATGTACCTTTTTTGGGTTCATTTTTGTTGTACTGATATATATTTTTTATCACCAAGTAAGCATAAACTTCACTACGGCTAGTTACCTGGACTTTTAAACAGTATTTGATCTTTTAGAGCTTTATATTTGATCTACATGTAATATTCCCATGCTTTAATCACGTTTCGGGCTTTTTTATGCTGCTCGCCATGGTGATGTTTCTGTTTTATTTCGAAAAGGAAATACATATACTGTGACACATTATTCAAAAAGATATTTTCTTGATGTTTTTGCAATGGCTTGCTGTGAGCAACTGAGGATGGTTTGTCTCTGGACTGCGCTAATTTTTACACCGTTGGCGTGCCCCCAGAGATCCATTGTCCTCTACCTCCCCCAACATGCTGCTGTTTTATGTACATTGAGTGCCTCTTTATTTATTTATTTTCTATTTTCTAGGTCTCGTTATATCCTTATACATGTATCAAAAGAGGCATACAATATTTTCAGGGTTTTTTTTATAGCCATACGGTGGTATTTGCTCAAAGCTGTTCATTTTGTTGTTTATTGCACTTTTAGACCAGGGCTGAGGTTGATTTGAAGCCACTGGTTGCCATTCTTGGTGCTAGCCGATAAGTGGATGAATGCTGAAATTATTTCGTTAATAAGACAAAGAAATATAGCTTTTAAAAGAATGAAAGAGGATTGTGGTAATTTAGAATTAGAAAAGAAATATAAACTTTTACGTAATTTGGTGCAAAGAAAAGTGAGACAGGCTAAAGATGAATACTTCCAAAATCAAATTGATGAGCATAAAAATGATTCTAAAAAGTTGTGGAAGAATCTGAAAGATTTAGGTTGTAAAAACAAACAAAAGGATATTAAAGAGAATGTTATTAATATCCAAGGGGAGTTATGTCATGATAATATGAGGATAGCGAACGAATTTAACAATTATTTCACAACTGTGGCAGAAAAATTAGCTAGTAATCTGCCAGATACCAACGCAAATGAATTTGGAACGGACAGTGTTAAATTACAAAAATTATACGACACTAAGGGTGTGTCGAAAGGTTGTTTTCTTTTTTCTCATGTCATAGAAAAGTTTGTTTTAGATGAATTAAATAAGTTGAAAATATCAAAAAGTACCGGGCTTGACTTGGTACCTGCCAGATTTTTGAAGGATGGAGCTAAATATTTGTATAAACCTTTAACTTACATTATTAACTTATCTATCTCAACTTCCTCCTTCCCTGATGAAATGAAAATTGCAAAAGTAACACCCCTTTATAAAAAGAAAGATAAAGTTAGCAATTATAGACCGATTAGCGTTTTAAGTATAGTCTCGAAGGTCCTAGAGAAATGTGTGTATGCCCAATTAGAGAACTACTTTCAAGAAAACAAAATAATATACGAATTTCAATCTGGTTTTAGAAATGGTTATTCCACTGAAACTTGTCTTATTCACCTGTTAGATTTTGTCAGGAACGAAATTTCCTTTTTGTCGGGATGGTTCTTCTTGACTTGCAAAAAGCCTTCGATACCGTTAACCATAATATACTGTTAAGTAAATTAGAAGTAATGGGTTTAAATTCTGCATGTGTGCAATGGTTTAGGTCTTACTTGACCAATCGTCATCAAGTTGTCTCGTTGCAAAATGTACTCTCCGATTCTATGCCCATAAGATGCGGAGTTCCCCAGGGGAGCATATTAGGTCCTATTCTTTTCATGTGCTACATTAATATTATGTGTGTTTGTGTCAACGACAGTAAATTACTTTTATATGCGGATGATAGTGTGTTACTATATTCTGGTACTGATCCTAAGCTGATCGGGGAAAAACTTAGCTTAGAATTATCAAACTGTGTTAATTGGATGACAGCAAATAAGCTTAGCTTACATATTGGTAAAACCGAAAGTATTTTGTTTTGTTCGCGGGGTAGGCTGAAGTATACTGATGATTTCAATATAAGTTATAACAATCAACTCATTAAGAGACAGGATTCTGTGAAGTATTTATGACTAAATATAGCTAGTGATCTTTCTTGCTCAAGTTTGGTTGACAGTATTGTCAAAAAAGCTAATGCTCGTCTAAAATTCTTGTATCGTTATCAAAATTGCATGAACTTAAAATCAAGACGCATTTTAAGTTTTTCCTTAATACAATGTTTATTTGATTATGCTAATGCGGCATGGTACTGCAGTCTAGGCAAGGTGGATCAAAACAAGTTAAAAATAATTCAAAATAACATTTATCAATCACTTACCACCAAGAACACACATTGGGAAGAGTGAACTTGAAACAGCTGGTCTTCTTCATGTAAACCTTAGATCACAACAACTTTTAATTCACCATGTACATAAGATTTTTTACTCTAATGCAGATCACTATATTTCAAATAATTTTACTCGCTCTTCAAGTGTTCATGGGCATGACACTAGAAATAGTCAATTTAATTTCGTAGTGCCTAGGCGGAAAGGTAAAATTGGAAATTCCTTTTATTTTAACGGTATTCTTTTCTGGAATTCCCTCCCAAATCATGTTAAGTCAGTTAAGATTTTTTTACATTTTAAAAGGGTATTGAAGCATCATCTGAAAAATGTGTCTACTCCATAACTGTATTTCTCCTCTCCTTTTTGTAGCTCAGATGGTTTTTTCCTATATTATATGACTTATGTAACCAACGTTTATTATCGATAGTTTCATTATGATTTTCTGTATATAGTTTTTTTCCGTTGAGTAAGTCTTGTTTTCACATTTATGTAATCTTCGCCTACTTTATAAAAATGTTATGTTTTATTTTGCTACTTTAGTACATTCTTATTACTTGTCGTACGTGTACGATAGTCTTGTAGCCGTACTGTTGTGTTTTCTTAGTGTATTTTTTAATCAGTTATTTAGGAAAGGACCCCATTGGAAATACCCCATTTCGGCTTTCATGGGCTATCCTGTCATGGTACCTGGTTATGTTTTGTATTGCAATATACCTGACGAATAAAATCAAATCAAATCATTGCACCCTACCATCGTTCTTACTCAATTCTGTTGTTTTTTATATATTTTTTTTCTATGTCTAAATTTCAAGCAGCAATCAGTGTTCTTTGTTCAATCATTCTTATGCTAGTAATGATATTTTATGTATCAAGCAGCCTTATACTTTGTTAATTATGTTTCTCCTTATATTGTGTTTTGCAATGCAAACATGTTAAGCAAGGGCGCTCAGTCCATGCTATTAGTGATATCGTGTGATTTTGATCATGCCGCTAAAACTAAGTACATTTAACTGCCGAGGTATCCAAGATTATGTTAAAAGGAGAAAAGTATTTCATTACCTAAGACCAATTGATAGCGATATCATTTTCCTTCAAGAGATACATTCCTCTGTAGAAGACGAAAATTTTTGGAAACAGCAATGGGGGGGGGGGGGGGGGGGGAGGAAACATGCTCGGTTTTCAAGGCATACTTAAAAAAGTTGCGGTGTTGATATTTTGATTCGCAATCATATTTCACTGGTAACTCACTCTTCATATTCCGATCCAAATGGAAGATTTTTGATCAATGTTGTCACTATTAATGGTTTATCCCTTATGCTTGCTAACATATACGGACCTAATAATGATCATCCAATTTTTTTGTAGATGTATTTGCCAAAATAGAACAATTCAATTATACTTCTTTAATTTGTGCTGGTGATTTCAATGCTGTGTTGAGCTGTCTAGATTACCAAGGTGGTAGACAGAGGCATGAAAATGTAAAGGCCAATGAAGTTATCAAAATTTTGATGGAAGAATACAATTTGTGCGATATTTGGCGAAGCCTCCGCCCAAATTTGAAGCAATACTAGGCATCAAATCAACGCAAAGGTCCTATCCCGTATAGATTTTGTTCTTGTTTCAGAGAATTTTGTCAACAATTGCGTCCAGTCAAAAGTCATGCCAAGAATCCAGTCAGATCACTCCGTAGTTACTTTGAATTTTAAAGTTCCTCAACCAGAGAAGAGACGTGGTTTTTGGAAACTGTAATTATTTGCATAATGATGCTTATTTCGTAAAAAACAATGAAAGAAAAGTTTAATGAATTTAAGATTGACAACAAGCATAGTCAGTGCAATCCGAATATTATGTGTACAATAACAGGTGTTTGAATAGAGTGTGGAGCCAGAAAAAAAAGAAAGAAAGGAATGCTGCCAAATATTGGAACTAATATTAGGTTAATAATGGATTTGATAGAAAATACTGAAAATCATTATATTCCTGGCGCCATTCTCCTTCTAGATATACAAAAGCATTTGATAGTGTAATCATGATTATTTGTTAAGAGTTCTAAGAAGATTTAATTTTGGAGATTTGTGGATTGGATCAAAACACTCTATTCCAGCCGGAATAGTTCTGTTGTAAATAATGGATTTTTTACTAAACAAATCATGATGGAAAGAGGATTTTTCAAGGTTGTCCGATCTCCCTCTATTTGTTTTTGTTTGTTATAGAAACGATGGCACTTGGTGTAAGACAAATTACTAATATCAAGGGTATTCCTGTAGAAGGGAAAGAAGTGAAAATATCCTTATTAGCTGATGACTCCACTTGCTTTCTAAATGGCTCACTCAGTTCTTTTGATCATCTTTTTGATCTGCTCAAAAGATTTGCAGTTTGTTCCGGTTGTAAGCTGAATATATCCAAGTCTGAAGCAATTTGGGTTGGTGCTAAAAAGGGCTCTGAAGTAAATCCCTATTCTGAAAATGTTCTTATTTGGAAAACAGATACATTCGAAACTCTAGGAATGGTTTTCTAATTAGATGCCAGGAAAATATTTGATCTTAATTATAAACCAAAACTGAAGTCTGTAGAAACAACCCTTAACTGTTGGCGCTGTAGAAACTTATCCGTAGTTGGAAAGGTTTCTGTAGTTAAAACTCTATTATTTAGCTATTGTGTCTTTTTTCAGTTTTATATGCATAAGGATTCCAAACAAGTTTTTTTTGAAGAGTTAGATAGAATCAGACTGTGGAATTCCCTGCCACCTGCTGTTGTCAACTGCACCTCCTTGGAGCTCTTCAAGCAGAAGGTGCAACATGTGAAGCTCCGTTGAGCTTCAGGACTGTTTTTTAGCTGCACATAGTTTGATTGTAGAGCAATTTTTACTTGCACTGTACATTCGGCACTCGACAAGCACAAGGTACGATAATACGCCAGCGGCGGTCTGTACCAGACTGGAAGAAGAAGAAGAAGAAGAATGGTTTACAAATTTATTTGGAGTGGTGGAAGAGATAGGGTAAAAAGAAAACGTTTTGGTAATGATTTTGTTTCGGGTGGGTTGCGAATGATTGATTGTCATGTTTTTGCTGTGTCACAGAAAATGGCTTTGGTGAAACTCCTTCTTGATAAAAACTATGATAGTTCATGGAAGACTATTGAACTTTCAGTATTAGAAAACTTCAATCGAAACAATGACATTTTGTGGAAAACCCATGCACCTGAAGCTGTTTTGAATAGCCTCTCTTGCTCTCAATTATCTGACTCCATTAGAACTTGGTATTTTTCAGAGAGAAGGCAGTGAATAAGGAATTTCATATGACTTTTTTCAGATTTAGGTTCATGTCAGTGTTTATGGTATAACAAAAACATTAGATCCAAGTCAAAACAATATTTTTTCAGTCAAGAATGGTTTGATAAGGGTAATGTTCTTATCAGTGATCTGTTAAATCCTCCATTTCCAGGAAGCAGATTATTTGAAGAACTTATTCTTGATTTATGTATTTCATCAAAGGGAAGAAGGAATTTCAATTTTCTAACGAAAAACATTCCTCAATCATAGTTAATCATGTCAGATTGGGACCACAATGAAATTCATAACAATATAGTAAACAATCTGTCCCAAGTAGGGAAGGTCCCCAAATATGTTTATTCAATTATTATAGAGGATTTTGTTCCAACAAAGCAAATTCGCTTTTGGAAAGACCTTTCATTGAATCCAGACTCTGAAACATTGGATAAAATTCATTTGAGAAATTTTAAAAGTTCACTTGGTCTCTCGCGTGTGGTCTTTTTATTTTAAAATTTTTCATGAAGCTTTAGCACTAAATGATTTCTTTCATAAAATTAAAAGGAAGGACTCCCCAAATTGCACATTCTGTCAGACTCATCCAGAAACTCTTATTCATGTATTCATTGAATGTCACCATGTGAAAAACAATTTATGTAATTTCTCGAAATACCAAGACGATTTAAAACCCCTCCACTTTTGAAAAAAAATTCGGGCTTCAAGATGAGAAATTTATTCCTTATATTTTCCTTATATTCAAATATTATATATATTTATGTAAATTCAAGAATAGTTTACCCTCATTTCAAGGGTTTAAAGTTTATTTGACGGGATGTAAAGAAACTGAGTATCGTATAGCTAGAAAGAAATGGAGGTTTGATTTCTGATGTATACTACAGGTTTTCTTTTGAGAGGCTGTTTCCATAAATATGTATTAGAAATATTTGTACACTAGTTCTGCTGATTTATTTTATGCTGCTCCAATTTAATTCTAGGTTAAAATGTATTGATTCTTGTTGTTTTTTAAAATTTTATGTATTGTTTTCAATCATGTTCTGATGACTCTGTTATCCTATTATATTGATCAATAAAGACTGAATGAAAAAAATGCACTGTATACCATAGCACTGCACTAGTACTACACATAGCGCATGCATATACTTGTATGCATGCACTGTACGGGGGCCTCGGAGGGCTCTGCTCTTGACTGGAGCCTTCCATACATGCAGGGCTGTGCTCGTGACTAGAGTACTCTTGACTAGAGTACCTTTATATAGAGAGTAGCGACCTGGACGTCTGACTTTTCTGGAAACAAAATGGCGTTTGAATTCTTTCTATTGAGAACACCCAGGTGCTCATCGGAATTGAATAGAAATGTTGCATAGCAGTGGAAACAAAATGGCGTTCAAATCATGAGTTTTCGCTACTCTCTTTATGTAGGTACTCTACTCTTGACGCTCAAATACTGCCATCTCTCGTCGGTGGCGCAAGTGCCGACAAAAAAAAGAATATATCCATGTCCCGCCTGCTCACTTTGCTGTGTATTTTATGACGGGTATAAGTTTTTCCAAGGCGGTTGACGTCTCTTCCCCAAATATCAACTTTTCTAAATTTTGCGAAAGAGCAAGTCGAACGAGCAATTAAAAAACTGTAATATAGTGATTATTGTCCTTTGTGACGTTAGGGCCGCGTCAGTGTCTTAAATGTCTATTGTGCATCATAAAAGAGTGATAGCGTTTAAAAAATTTACTGCAAAATGCAGAACATTGCAAACAATGTGGGTTCATAACAGGCTCGATTGGCACAGGTAATGACGCAAAGGCAATGAGTCGTGTGTAAACAGACATTATGCATCCGCACTTTGGTAAATCGTTTCGACTGATGTCATAATAGCTACCGTTCATTCCATACCATTTCTTAATCTGGCATTTATAATTTTGTTTTCCTTTTAGGTTTAGCCGTAGACTGGGTGACAAAACACCTGTATTGGACCGACATTGGTAGGGGTACCATCGAGGTCTCCAAGTACAACGGATCTTACCGAGCAACGCTTATCAAGGACAATGTCATCAAGCCTAGGAGCCTTGCCATCGATCCAGAAAAGAAGTAGGTTTATTTTCGGATTCTTTATTCACAAATACTTACAATACTTGCAATACTTACAAGTTATGATAGTCTCTCATTCATGTGGAAGAAACATGAGTTAGCTTCATTGATGATTTTGTCGTATCAGAATGATATTGACTTATTTTTTGACAAATTTGTTTGCGTTCTTTTCATATTATATGAAACAGAGACAATGACGTCGAAATGAAAATGATAACACGGCGTGACAGCTTAGATAAGTTATAGAGATAATGTTCATAATATCACATCCTATCTCAGAGTCAGGAAAAGTGGTATGTTTCTAATGGGGTGTTGCAAGAAAGTTGAAATCAATTGCAAATTGTAAAGCAAATTAGAACAACCAAGCTGAATGGTTCAAGGTCTGCCCATTCAAGAAGGTGCGCTTGCAACGATGATTTTAATTGGTCAGTACCGATCAGTTGCAACTTGCTATCAATCGCAACTTTCTTGCAACACCCCATTAGATGAGTTGAGCTTTACTCCTCCACCAATGACTGATAATGAAATACAGTGAATGTTGCTGAAATGGGATTCCTTTTCAAGAACGATTTCCTGGACCGGAATTTATGGATTGGCTCAACAAAAGATTGTATCAAAGTTAGCAAGATGATACTCATTTCGTTTACGCCGATGTCACAGGTTGCTGTTCTGGGCTCAATTTGAAGAACCTCGTCAGATTGAGCGAGCATCATTAGATGGAACTGGGCGTGTCGTCATAGTGGGGGCTCCTCTTGGTCTTCCATTGTTTCTTCCCAATGGACTAGCAATCGACACCAAAGAGCAGAGGTATAATCTAGAGAAGCTACAATATTTGATCAAGACTATTCATAAAAATAATATGCATATTTTCAAAATAATTATTCTGGACAAATAAATTATTATTTATGGATGTTAATTTTATAGTGCCTATGTCTATCATGTTTGGACAGCGAATTGAAGGATCCACATTATACACAAAGAGTTTCAATTTTTACAGAACTTGTTAGGAACACTTGTTTCTTAATTTAAAAAAAATACTCGTGACTTTCTTCTAATAATAAATTTCCCGTTTACACTGCTTTGATATTATGAAATAATATCTTACACGTTGAATGGGTAATTCACTTTCAGACCTAAATAAAGGATTACAGTCCAGTTGTCTAACATTACATACCTTGTAAATGCATTTATCCATGTGATATACTTTCTGAGAAAGAATGCGCTGATGTCATGACTGGCCTTCTATCCTAACCTGATCTATCTCTTCAGATTGTATTACGGAGAATTTTTTCAGAATACCATCAACAAGGTTGACTATTTCGGCAACAATAAGACACAGATATTGAGGAAAAATCGTGCTGTCTTCTTAGATGTCGCCCTGTACAAGGTAAGAATGACCATGTTTCCGTCGAAAGCCATCCTTTGTCAAAGACCTACATTGATATACATTCGTCATGATCGTCATTAGATACGAAACAAGGTAAACGATTGTACAGGCAGGGGAGGAAAGGAGAGAATGTTTGCATTCGGTTTATGAAACATATTGTCATTACATGCAGTAGTAGGTCAAAGATTTTGTAATAGAGGGGGTGCTATTTAAACGCATCAAACTTTGTACATTTGTGCGTTTGGGACTTGGGCTAAGAAAGAAGCGGGGACCGAATTACGTGCATGGTATGGTCCAAAAGAGAAACATAATTAAAAAATAAGTTGTATTTCAATTCTAATTGTTTAATTTAGGATTACATTCTATGGACGGAAGTCGGAAAGGGCAGTGGTCTCTACGCAGCTAATCGCCATACTGGAGAGGAAGTATTAACATATCGTCCTGGTGGGGAACATATGTTAGGCATTACGACCTATTCGGACACCCGTCAGAAGATCATGCACCGTAAGCAACGCAGTTCAAGCACACCGCTTTTTATTATTATTAAACACGGCAGTCATTGCCATTGTATAATCAGAGGAGTCGGCATCTACCTTTATGAATGAGGGTGTCCCACAAGGTTTAATATTAGATCCGTTTGCATTCTCATCACTTGAAAGAGTTATTAGCCTAAAGGGATTATCAACAATGATTTATGGAAATAATATGCAGACTTTGCAGACAGTTGTTTAGTCAAACGTTCATATATGGACCCTTCCATGTCAGCTGTGTAAAACTGTTTCCATGATATCAAAATATGGTCAATAAGGGCTGGTCAGACCTTACCCATAACGATGACGATAACTCGTTCCCATTACGCTCCCCTCGTATTTTATCGTGGCAGAAGATTAACTGGACTTCGTGCAGCACAAAGTGCATTGTTTGAGATTTTAAGGTGAAAGGAAAACTAAGTCAGTCTGGTATCAGACTATAATAATTAGAATTACTAGGGTATGTCTCGTTATAGAAAACTTACAGCTAATTTAAGAAAATGGCATGGCCACAATGTATTATGTGCAACATTAGGTTTTTTTTTTTAAAGATCCATGTCGTTATCAGAATGGAGGATGTGACCAGCTATGTCTGAGCTCATCATCTAACCGACGTGGATTCGTGTGTAATTGCACTCTTGGATTCTACTTAGCTCACGACGGCAGGTCTTGTGTTTCAGGTAATATTTGCCACTTTTGTTTGGCTTCATCCAAACTAAATGGATGTGCTGGACAAAGAGTGCTTAGACTTCTGGCCGTTAAATCGATTAAATTATTAAACATATATTAACAGATGCCGATCTTTTACAATTAAAAAAAAATTATCCAGGATATCTCGCAATTTTTTTACAGTTATGTAAGATTAATGTTTTCAGTGGAAAGACTACTATGCATTGATTTTTTAAATATTATTTATAAAGACAAACACACCCACATCCACCCCCCCCCCCCCACACACACACACACACACACAGCTTTACATTGCTTTACTTCCGAGGACAAGTATTGTTCCTCTATTGTTCCTCGTCCTCGGACAGTCGACGGAATAAAGCACAAATTCATTGTTCGACGTTCGAGGACTATTGTCCGGCTTCCGAGGACCATTGTTCTCATGATTTTTTTTTGTTCTCTGTCCGAAAATGTCCTCGGACATACTGCTAAACAGACCCACACATATATATATATATACATATACAGTAGTTTTCAAACTTATTAGAACACCGGCTGAAATGACCAAACTTGATTTTGATTTGATTATCAATATCTGTTTCCATAATTATCCACAATTTCAAGGTGTTGAATAATGTAATAGGGAATAAACAAAAACATATCAAAGCCCTGCATGGGTCGCTGTCAAGTCCATAATTATTTAGTAAATGTTTGGTCAATATTTTCTATATTCAGCCTCCCCCTCCCCCCTGCAGAAATTTTAACTTTATATCTTTCTGGCAATTATGTCAATGTTCTATTCTTTTTTCTTTTCACTTTTTAAGCTGTTTCAGCATTTTTGGAAGTTCATTATAATCTGATACATTGCGGGTTCTTTTATATTTTACATCAGTACGTCCCACATTTGGCAGATAAAGTTCAAGTCATGGTCCAAAGGCCTTCCATGTGGCCTCATACTTTGTTTACACTACGGATGTAGTAGAACTGTTTCTACTACACCAGTCCATCAGTAATATGAAAATATCTAGCTGTTTACAAGAGTAGCGTAGAGAAATTACTTACAGAGTGGTGTAGACTAAAAGAAAAGTCCAAATATTCAAATACAAAATCAACGGCTATTCTTCAAAGGAAATGTATGCAGTATTCTAACTGATTAATTGAACTGAATTGAACTCATCATCCACAGTCCAGCAATTGTGGGCTTAAAATATTCTGGAGAGCTCTTTATAACGTTGGAACCGAAGAACCAAAAGCAATGGACAAAGGGTCATAATCTTGTACAATAAACCGGCTCGTAAGGCATGGAATTCTATCAGATCTGTTACTTCAAGAGGTAGGATCACATTAACGAGAAGACAATCATTCAAAATTCTCATTTAAATTATGGAGGAACGAAATGCATAAAAAGAGGCATTCAGATTCGGTCACCACTAAATGGCAATGTCAAGAACTTGAACTTGATCAACAAGATATGGGACATACTGACTGGATCAACAAGTTGACTAATAAAATAACTCACAGAGAATCACTTTATAATACACTTCAGAAATGCTGGAACAGCTCTTAACCTTTGAAAAAAGGAAGGAACACATTAACACAATGCTAGATAAATGCTTAGCTGTAATAGCTGTATGGGTTGGGGGAAGGGGTAGGGGAACAAAAATTAACTGAAATCTCGCTAATACTGGACATCTTGATGGTTCAGTGCTTTCTTATAGTCTAGTAATACTTAAATATTTAATTCAACAATAATTCGTGGTAATAAGAAACTGCTAATTTTAGCAAATGCTCTAATAATTTTTGACCTGTACTGTACACACCCACACCCACACACACACACACACATATATATATAAATATACATGTATATTTTACTGAATGGTGCATTAGGGAGACACACAACAATGTGGTTTATTCCGTCATAATAGGGACCGGTGTATTTGGGAGACACCATGACAAAGAAATGGGTTTGTGTGCGTGTATACACATACGCGCGCATAAACGAAACGGGTATTTTACCCCGACCACTCTCTTATATTCATCCAAAAATAAATGGGAGGAGACTTTTACTTTTACACGTATTATATTTATTCGTTTTCTACATTTTTGCCATTAATGACAACCCCCAGCATATGAAATATGTTTTTACTTTAACCTCTAATTCTCCTATTGTACACTTGATAGATCTTGTTCAAGACAACTTCTTCCTAGTCACAGACACATACCGACGGACCATCTTTCAGGTCGACCTGCAGTCCACGTTGGAACCTAAAGCCTTATACCTTCCGAGCATCCAGAATCCAATAGCCGTTACCTTTGACCCCATCGAGAGCAAGGTCTACTGGACTGATGTGGGTTCATCGACGCTAAGCCGCGCCTCTTTAAACGGCAACAACTACCAGGTCATTGCTAGCAATGGTGTTGAAAGTAAGTTTGATCTGTAGGAAACAAAAATAGGCTCCCTGGCTATTTTTTCCTCGTAGGGGGCTGACGCCTCCTGCCCGAACATCGTCTTTCCGGTTTCTGAATTTTGGAAGCCGGCGAATTGAATAAGGCCCCGCCCCCCAATAAAATATTTTAAAATGTTATTTCCTCCTATAAATACACTAGATAAAATATAAAATTCACATCAAGGGTTACAGAAGAATACTGTAGGCTATTACGATATTATGAAAAGCTTATATTTTTAGATTTAATTTATATGGAATTGACAGACGTCCATAGAAGGCAATCGAATGTAAAAACAAAACTGGTTAAGTTGCCATTCTGCTTATAAACCTTGACAACATAGGAACGGAATCTCGAGAGTCCAGAAAGCAAATCTTTCCCAGTTTCAACGTAAAAGCAATTTCCAGGCATGAAAGCATTTTCATTAACTACGTGTGCTAACAATATACATGTAAACAAATCTTTAGGAATTTTACTCCCAGTGTTAAAGATCGTATGCTCGATCTGTAATGAAAAACACAAGTCAGAAAAAATTGGAACCAGCGGGATTCGAACCTGTCATCTACTGCTTGCCGGGCAGCGACTTAACCACCAGGCTATTCTGGTTCACGGCCAAGTCACGATGAACTAGAATCAAATACCCAAGATCCTCTTGTTTCTGACTCATTAATATTCATTTTTAACGGTCCGCCGTAGACAATGGTTAGTAAACGAAGAAGCTTGACTGGGGAGGAATTTTAAATTTGTAAACAAATCTTTAGGCATTTTACTCCCAGTGTTAAAGATCGTATGCTCGATCTGTAATGAAAAACACAAGTCAGAAAAAATTGGAACCAGCGGGATTCGAACCTGTCATCTACTGCTTGCCGGGCAGTGACTTAACCACCAGGCTATTCTGGTTCACGGCCAAGTCACGATGAACTAGAATCAAATACCCAAGATCCTCTTCTTTCTGTCTGGTTCCAATTTTTTTCTGACTTGTGTTTTTCATTACAGATCGAGCATACGATCTTTAACACTGGGAGTAAAATGCCTAAAGATTTGTTTACAAATTAAAAATTCCTCCCCGGTCAAGCTTCTTCGTTTACTAATATACATGTACTTTGCTTTTCTCTTGAAATCATAATGAGTGTTTCATGAATCCTTGAAAAAAAAAAAAAAAAGTCCACTTCCTAATAGTATAACCCTCGCCATATTACCTTGTTTCAGGCCCCGAAGGCATTGCGGTAGACTCAATATCCAGGCTTCTCTACTGGACTGACACTGGCACCCATTCCCTCTCTGTATCTGATCTGGATGGCTCAAACCGCAAGATATTGATTCGAGGGTTGTCCAAGCCCAGAGCCATTGTTTTGCATCCAGTTAAAGGGTACTGAACACCAGACCTAATAATAAAAGACTGCATAGCAATATGATATTGCGCAATAATTGATGTGCTTTGGAATATGAGGTCAAGCTATTTCATAAAACTTTACAAAAATTCACCACTTAAAATAGGAATTCGTCAGTAACCATTGACCATTTGACAGTGACGTATACCGAAATTGATTAACAAAGGGCGGAATCCAGACCCGAAGGGGGGGGGGGGGGGGGGGGGTTGTAGCGTATCTTAGCCTCCCCACCTACGAAGAACAATTTCAATTCCACTTGGCCTTCAATATTGGAGGTTTGGGTATACACCAATTCCACTCTGTACTGGGTTCGCCACTGTTCTGATAAAATTTCAATTCATCTTATCCATAAGAAAAATATATTTCAAATCAAATGTAAGAACAGCATCTGCTCAGTTCAATTGATCACCAGTTGGTAAGTGTGGTCACTTTATTTATTATTAATTAGATAACAAATTAAGGACAGTTCGGAATTATCCATCATACATTTTACGGCAAATGGTATTAAGGGGTGATGAGA
Organism: Heliocidaris erythrogramma; assembly: GCA_025617745.1. Lineage (NCBI taxonomy): Eukaryota > Metazoa > Echinodermata > Echinoidea > Camarodonta > Echinometridae > Heliocidaris > Heliocidaris erythrogramma. Next base: position 15,781,948 of record CM046854.1, on the reverse strand, counting down.
TCATTTGAAATACTTTTTTGTCTAATATTCAGGACGATGTTTTGGACAGCCTTGGGTGATAATGCAGTAATTGAACGAGCCTACATGGACGGAACCCAGCGATCAGTCATTGTGTCTGGCTCACTCCAAGAGCCAAATGGACTCACTATCGATTATCATGGTAAGGAAGCGCCTTTGGTTACATGTCCTTTTCCGAAATTCTGAAAATGAGGGATTCATAATTCTGAAGGTTCGTATTTCCAAAAATGACAAAAAAGGGGTTATTTCCGAAGGTTCGTAATTCCGAAAATGAAAAAGGGGTTCATAATTGCAAAAATGAAATAGGATTCATCATTTCGAAAATGAAATAAGGTGCCTAAAAAGGAGGGAGGAGGGTCCAAAACTACTGAACTGCACCCCACCTCCTCCCTATCAGGGGTCCAAAAAAGAGAGAAAGATAATAATGATAATAATAATATCGAGTATTTGTAATGCGCCAACTCCACATGACCAATGTGCTCAAGTGCTCAGTCGTTTTGGTCCCTCCTTCCTCCTTGTTATTTACCTTATTTCTTTTTCGGATATACGACCCTTCGGAATTATGAATCCTTTTTCATTTTCGGAACTACGAACCTTCGGAAATATGAAACATAATTCATTTTCGGAATTATGAACCTTCGATAAACGAACCTTCGGAATAAAGCAACAAATGTTCGGAATTATGAACCCTTTTACATTTTCGGAATTATGAACCCAAGGCATGGGAAATTTGTGTTTCGGAATTATAAACCTTCGGAAAAACAAACCTTCGGAAAAACGAGTGCCCCCGCACCATTATATCCCTATATCCCTATTCATGATTATATATATATATATAGCAATCAAATTCTTTTGTATTGATAGTCGCTTATATCGAAATCTTTGCAATGTAATCACTGTTTTTCCCCAGTCGAAGTTTATTACGTTTTCATTTTCCTTACTTTTTTTGCATCATTTCTTACTTTGAATCGAAAATTTTCTTTGATATGATGTGTTGGGGAACGTCATCATAAGCAGGATTTACTTAATATGATACTAAATAGGTCCGCGTAAAAAGTAAACTGAAGTGCTCTAGCTTTCCTATAAGAGGGGATTTAAATGTGAGACTACACGGGAAAAACGCTTTAGATTTTCGCTGTTTAAAATTGTGTTGTTCAAATTTTAAGCAATATTGTTTAAAAGACAGACCCTGTATTTCACACAAACGATGTTTAAAATGATATTAAACGAAGAAGCTTGATGGGAGGATTTTTTTAAATTTGTAAACAAATTTAGGCATTTTACTCCCAGTGTTAAAGATGCTCGATCTGTAATGAAAAACACAATTCAGAAAAAATTGGAACCAGTGGGATTCGAACCTGTCATTTATTGCTTGTCGGGCAGCGACTTAACCACCAGGCTATTCTGGTTCACGGCCAAGTCACGATGAACTGGAATCAAATACCCAAGATCCTCTTCTTTCTGACTCATTAATATTCAAACGGTCCGCCGTAGACAATGGTTAGTAAACGAAGAAGCTTGATGGGAGGAATTTTTTAATTTGTGAACAAATTTTTAGGCATTTTACTCCCAGTGTTAAAGATCGTATGCTCGATCTGTAATGAAAAACACAAGTCAGAAAAAATTGGAACCAGCGGGATTCGAACCTGTCATCTACTGCTTGCCGGGCAGCGACTTAACCACCAGGCTATTGTGGTTCACGGCCAAGTCACGATGAACTGGAATCAAATCCCCAAGATCCTCTTCTTTCTGACTCATTAATATTCAAACGGTCCGCCGTAGACAATGGTTAGTAAACGTAGAAGCTTGATGGGAGGAATTTTTTAATTTGTAAACAAATTTTAGGCATTTTACTCCCAGTGCTTACTCCCAAATTTGTTTACAAATTAAAAAAATCCTCCCTTTTGGTATGCCAAAACACGTAAATGCCTTAATCAGGGCAAGAGGAGGACCAACCAAATATATTGACTGTAAAAATATTTATTAGTAGTACTAAAATGCCATTTTAGAAAGTTTTTTGCTTTATTTCTAGAAAAAAAGGTCAAATACGTTTGTTTACAGGAGGTGGCTAATTCATTTTGGCCAGTAGTGTATATACTGTATGAGCAACTAACTGCGCTGCGCTGTATTAAAAGGCGACTTGCAAAGTTGCAGGTTTAGATCATAATTTATTTTGTGAATGTGGTTTAGATCTAGCCATCATATAGATGTCACGGCAGCACAAATATGTCTTGAGTATAAGCTCGATCAAATTACAATATATTTAGTCTAAATCCTTACCTCTGAAAGTATCAATCAGCTCTGGCATTTGGAACTTACTTGTGTACAACAGCCTTAAACAACCGTGTATGTTTAAACACATCTGTATAGTGTTTTAACTCTTTCAGTGCCGATGTATATGTGACAGACTTGTCATTTGCATTCACCAATTGCTTGACCACAGGAAAGGTATATGGTGGCCAGTGTATATCAAAATTTCGAACATAATTAAGCATTTTTAAAATATATGATTATAATTATATGCCACCATAGAAAGTTATTGAAAAAATTGCAGATTTATTTTGAAAAGGATATTACCTTATATCAACATTAAACAATGGTAAACAATTGAGAAAAAAAATGGACAAAAAAAGAAACTGAAATGAATAATTTTCAATAATGTTTATGTATAAAGTTGTTAAAGGAAAATGGTTGGTATAAAAAAAAAATGGTAATAAATTTCCTACAAGTTTAGTACACGATACTTCATGAAATGATAGATGGTTAATGAAGTGCATATTAGATATTTCAAAATTAAGCATTGATCACATTTTGGTAAAATCTTGAAAAAAGCTAAATCCCTTAGCACAGTAAGATTTAAACAGTTGTTTTTAACAACAACTTTGAATGTATTTTTAAAAACAATAATGAAAAAAAGTTTAAGCGACTTAATTTAAAAAACCTAGACGTTTTAAACAATTGTTTTGAACAACGATTTTTTACTTGTGAAAAAAGTTTTAAGCAACTGTGTGTGTTTAAACAACTTAATTCAAACAACCTAGATGTTTAAAAGCTGTTGCATAAATATTTGTTATTTAAATAAGAGGATGTTTATAATTTAAATAATAGTTACAGTGACCGGCTTAAGCATGCTTTAAAAATTTTAAACAGTTGTTCAAAATATTTTTTTACTTTGTAATCTTAAAAGGAAATTAAAAACCTTCCAAATATTTCTTAATAAGCCTCTCGTGAAGCCAAAGCTTAGGAATGTTTGAAGTATGCATATACAGAGCTTGTGTTATTTAAGAAAGAAAGAAAAATATATATTGATATATTGATATATATTTTTTATTTAACTTGTCCTGTCTCTGGACTGAACTGCCTCTCTTTCAGGTAATCGGCTGTACTGGTGTGATGGTATTCTCGAGAGACTTGAGACGGCTGATTTTTACGGTCTTGGCCGCCGTCTTGTCTTTGCTTTCGGACGTGACGTCTTAGCCTTCGATGTGGCTGTTCTTGGTCAGTTTCTTTACTGGACCGACTGGACATTGCAGAGCGTCCTCAAGGTGGACAAAGGCACTGGAAGAGGCAACGTGACAGTAGGACCCAATGATTATCTTAGACCAAATGGCATATACATGGTCTCCAGCGGTACCCTGTTATCAGGTATTTTTTCCCGGTCAGATTCATAAAACAGCAGCCGAATTGATGCACAGTCGTTCGATTTCATATCAATTTGAATGTTCATCAAGATCAACTTTCAATAACTTGACAAAAAAGAACATCTAATCTGATTTTTAGGCAAGCTATCGCATACTTCCGCCATGAATATGATATAATAAACATTCAAACAAATACAAATTCATGGAGCGTCGGATCGCGAACATTTCGGAATTCGATTTCATAAGTTGGCAGGCACGTTCATGATTTTAGCAACGGTTCCACAATGCCCTGGTACCTTTTCAATTTCGAATCTGTTTTGGCATGATATGATATATACAAAATGTATAAAGTTTGGTTCTTCAGATGTCATAAATGAGGAATATATTGTAATGACCGATTAAAATAATATATAAAAAAATGCTATCAGGTTTGCAAATAATAGCAAAACATGTTTTGACAAAATATCACCTCACAAACTTTCAAAATATGATAGCCATTACTACTTGTATGTCAAACATGTTCCAGCTTTGCTATAAAGAAATATAAATGGTATTGTGCGAAAACCTCTGTTGTTATGATTTGCAAGTGCTCCTAGGAATGGAAGTATGCCTAATCCTGTATATTGTTATGCTTACTTTAGCTGGCTGTGATGTCACAAGAGGTACGAGATAATTTTCCAAGATTCCTATTTGGAGGGGGGGGGGGTATAGCAGGTGGCATAGATAGTGGAAATACTTACAAAATATTAATTATACATGTTAAGGTCGAACTGTTATGTAGGTGCGTAGACCCATAATCATCTACAGAAGTCAATGTGAATCTGTGTGTCATGAGACCTTTAATAGCCTTGATTTATAATAATAATTAAAATAACGTGGCCGTAATAATAATAGAAAGGTGTCTTGAATGAACATAAGTGCATTAAATATATCAGATCGACTGGTTTGCTTATAGCTACTTGTAGATACACTCTAAAAACTCAAGTGCTATTTTTAGCACCTCAAGATTTGGAGGCAGCACCTGTAAGGGCACGCATAGGAACTGCACAAATTATGCTAAAGTAGCACTTGTACAGGTGCTATAATTCAACACCAGTCCAAGTGCTACTTTAAACACTTTAAGTGTAAGCCTTTTTACACTTCTAGTGCATTAAATAACCCATGTATAGCCCCCAAAAGGGCACTACTAGTGCTCACACTTTTGCACCCAATATAGTACTAAAGAACATACACAAACAGTATGCACAAAATCACACCTGTAGTGCTGAAAACTCACCCTTCAATAGTCTGTTAAACAGCCCTACACTAAGGTCTAGATTGATATGAACTGGTTGTATACATGATGATGTGGACTAAAACCATGGCATGTGGATTTAAGGGCTTGTTACGTTTACACACGTCACGTTCACGTCACGTTCACGTCATGTAATCACGTAACGTGCTATTTTGTAGAAAAGGGGCATCTAATCTATGAAGTGTTTGGTTACATAAACGCGACAATTCGTAGAAATACTATCAGTAAACCTCGATTAGTCACGTTAGGGTTAGGGTTAGCCCTAACCCTAGCCCTAACCCTAACCCTCAATATCAGCCGTTGCAAGTTTCTTAAAACACTCACGTAACCTGACGTGAAAACTTGAGTATTCGTAGATTAGCCAGGGTCTAATCAACGAAACCGCAGACCTTACAATTCGTAGATCAGATCGGGTATTTCTACGAAACTGCTCAAAACGTCACGTGAACGTGACGTGAACGTGACGTGTGTAAACGTAACGAGCCGATTCAAGTGGCAATTTCGGAGGTTTAATTGTTCCATTTCGGCAATCCACAATCGTGACGATAAAAAGCACACACACCGCCTTCCAAACTTCCCGGGCCCAGCCGGCGCGGTCGATTGCACCCCATGCCTGGCTGACCCCGCATGATTAACAATTTTCATGTCAACGACAACGCGTACCGTAGACGTTTGGCCACACCACACATGCTGAAACATAACATTTCCACTTCACTGCTTTTCATCATGTTTCATATCCATCACCACAAAGATTAATGTAAATATCATATTATTTGATACCTTTATTCGCATAAAATACAAGATACAAGATACAAGATATTTTATTTCGTCTTCGCAACGTAATTACAAAGAAATTTGGTTTCCACTGGTATAAATTAAGAAAATATATAAATATAAGAAACAATTAAAGGTAACACATATACAGCAATAAAGGAAAACATGGAAAATACGAACGAATAAACAACATTATCAAGGTACTTCAATTCATTGTATTTTAGATTGCTATTGCGAAATTACAGAAGTTCTAAATTTGATATCTTAAATTTTACTTACCACGCCATGCCTGGCGTTTGGATAGGCATCTTTCAAAGGAAGATAATACGTAAGCTTGCCCGACATAGCAACCTGCAGAATTCAAACTCTATGAAAGAAAGACAACCAGGTGACTAGAATAGCACGTTAATGCAGTGGCGGATCTAGCCAAATTAGACACAATACATTATATAGGCCCGCTTTGTTTGTGCACAATGGCGGGCCCCTAGAATGTATTGTGTCTTGCCAGGCTACACCCGCCACTGCGTCAATGAACACTTGGGAAAGCGCATTGGGCTATCATTTGGCAGACTGTCAAATACCAACCATCAATGAACACTTTGTTGCTTTTCAGTGGATTTAATGAAAAGTAAAATTAAATGCATATATGAATAATCATTATTGTCGATGCTTATCGCAGTGAATTTTTAAACGAACATGCCACTTTATGTCAAATGACCTTTATCTGCTCATGCCCAAATGCTAATTATTAGCACAGAATTGTGCAGGTGCTATCACGGGACGCTGGTCAGCACTTGAAGTGTAAAACGAGCGTCCTAACATTCAGCACTTACTTTTAGCACTCAATTTTCTGCACCTTATCATCTCCCAGAGGAAATGGCACGTGAGGTGTTAGAAATAGCATGTCAAGTGCAAACTTCCAATAGACCTGTTTACTAAGTGATTCAAATTTATGGATGTTTCTTTCCTGGGGACCTAGTAACAAGGTATTCCATTAACCTGTTATTAATGAATGAACTACAATACAGTTTGCATACATTACTTGTTGCTATGTCTGACAAGCCTCTGGCAAGCTTTCAGGTTGTCAAGAACAACCTTTGTTTCAAAAGTATGCATAAAATTTGAATCACTTAGTAAACAGGTCTATTAGCACTCATTTTTCAGCACTTCACTTTTTAGAGGGTAAAGAACTAAGTTGAATTGGAAATGAGGATATGGAAAAGCCTAAAGTAAAATTAAAGATTGGTGGTTGTAGGCGGGTGTTTTTATTTGGCGACCCACTTTTTGACACCCCAGAAACGCTTTCTCTGACACCCATTTTTTTGCCATTCGCTTTGTACACGGGGCTTTTTTTTTCGTTTTCATGAGACAGTTTCTGCGATTGGCTTACTGGCTAGTGAATATTAATTAGCTGTCTAATTGATTTTTCAATAGGAGAGGCTTGGTCTGATTCCGGTTTATGTGACTGGCTTTTTTGCTATTGAATACTCCTTAGCTGTCTAACTGATTTTTCAAAGAAAGTTTGTTGTCATCTTTTTGTCGCGCGAAAAATACGATCAAAATCTGAAATCAAGATCTGAAAATTACTTTTTTAACGAGAACATTTTAAAATGAGTCAACTTTGTGATATCTGAGGTGTGTATTTTGATTTGATAGTACTGAAATGTTATGAAACTGACGTATATTTGTTCTCAGGACAATTTTTTATTTTTTTATTTTTTTATTTATTTATTTTTTTTGGGGGGGGGGGGTGGGGGGCTGACAGGGTTTGAACTTTCTTTTTCAAGTTTAGCGAAGGTGATTGCAGCTGCTAGCTGCCTGCCTGGGTCTAATGCGAAGGTGCATTGCTGAATGCTCCGATCTCAACAGCGTACATTTTCAGACTTAAAATTGACATGACGTTCATGAAAAATGATCAATGAAGAGAACAGAGTTATTTTTTTTTATTATTACGGGGCGCTCTGAGACTGGTCTCCGGTAGGTTTCTTATCCGGTGTAAGCGCACGAACCCTACCTGAGACCACTTCTGAGCAAACCAGTCTCGGACGACATAGCGATGTGGTCCGTGACTGGTACGGGGGCGCCCCGAGACTCCTTATGATCCGGTGTAAACGATAACCTACCCGAGACTGGTTTGTGCGCTGCTAATACTTGCGCTAAATACAGTCCGCAAACAGAAAGTCTCACTCAAAACCTGTCTTGGGTAGCTTTGTGTAAGTCGGTGAAAACGCGCAAAAAGCAGTCTCGGGGCGCCCCGAGACTCCTTACGATTTCGGGCTAGATCCAAAAATTTGGGTTAGCATTTTGGAAACCAGTCTCGGGGCGCCCTGAGACTGAACTGAACAGCTTGACGGACCTGAGCGCTATACAAGAAGTCCCCATTATTATTATACTCGGGTAGGTATTTCGGTGTAACATGGGTCATAGTGTACCAATTGGGGGGGGGGGGGGGGGCGGGGTTGCCACCACCCCCTTCGAGAATTTTTTTGTGAGGGGTGCATTGCTAATAATGTAATGATTTTGGTACCAATTGATATAGCTACAGGTTTCATCTATACTACGATACCAAAATAACTACAACCTGTCAATGTCACACATTGTCAACATATTTTCTGCTTGTGATTGGATTGACATTTTACCGAGTTGGACTTGAATTTTACCGAAATGGACTTGAATTCAGAAAACTAATGACATGAATCTCTAGTCTAACACCCACATGCACACAGACAATATTTAATACAAATTTGATTTACAAGTTGATTTTATCTTTTTCGCGCAACGAAAAGATGTTTTGATAAATCAATTAGACAGCTAATGAATATTCAATAGCAAAACCAATCACAGAAACGGAATCAGTTTCTGTGTAGGGAAATCAGTAGTGAAAAAATAACGACTCTGATAAACCTTTTGCAAAAGATAGTTCGATGTATTTCATCATTTATTTGGTCATATAAATTCTGAAGGAACATGTCTTGTGAGGGAACAAAGAGACTTGGTTTCTGCAAAATCGCTCCTTTATCCTTTAACTAAGATACTTGATAGTTATTTAGGTGGAGGCGTTAAAATTGTTATATTCCACGTACTAAGAATCTTGCTGTTAGATTGGTCAAAATGTAATCGCGTGATAAAACGTAGTTTTCCCCATATCAATCGAAGTCTTCCCTCTAAAAGGGGGGCACAATCGAGAAAATGGCGGATCGTCTATGGGAAAAAATCATACTTCTCTTCCAAAAGGGGGGAGGGGGGGGGGGCACGGGCCGGCTGTGCCCCCCCCCCCCTGGATCCGCCACTGGTTCGTCCCATCACCTTCACCAACGGTAATTATTCGCTTAATATAACCAAGATGGACGTAGAATGGTAAAAATGGATGCGGTCTTCGCCAAATTTACATTTCCAACCGGATGACAATATTTTGATGAAATAGCATTTTAACCGTTACTTAATTGTGCTTCCTCCTAGAATCAACCTTAGGAAACTTATAGAAACCCTTGACGTTGTTGATTGGTAATCCATGTAAAACACTAGTAATATAATATTTTGTTTGATAATGTTATGGCTGTACTAATTTCCAACCTCAACTCTTCTGAAGTCCATCAACAGGAAAAACAATTTCTACATGTATAATAGGGAGAAAAACAATTCAACTGTTCATTTCAAAGCTATGTATGCTTGTCATCGTAACAGCCCCCTTGAGACTTGCCAAAATAACTACTTTTCTTCGCAATTTAATATACAAAAGGGCGATATTAAAAGTACGTGGTAAGTGATCAATAACGTTTAAAAAAAAAATGACTCAACCCTAAACACAAAAAAATTGATAAACGTCATTGCAAAGGAATTCCATAATTATTTGTAAATATCCTCATTCCTCATACCTTGTTTCTGAGAGCATGAAGTTATTTGATTTTATTTTGATATGAATTTATTTTTTCCATTCTTGTTTTTCTTTAACAAATTACAAGAAATCTTACATGACAATCAATAGTGAATATTATTGGAGTATGAACCACATGAGTATAATACAAGAATTTAATGAAGTAACCACTATGATTGGTAAGGAATTTATATTAAAACAAAAGTGGTGGAACCTAATTTAAAAGCATTGTATATAGGTCCAAAAAGATACGAATAAGAATTATACCTATAAATTACAAGAAATCATACATGACAATCAATAGTGAATATTATCGAAGTATGAACCATAACATGAGTATAATACTAGAATTAAATGACGTAATCGCAATGATTGGTAAGGAATTTATATTAAAACAAAAGTGGTGGAACCTAATTTAAAAGAATTGTATTACATAGGTCCAAAAACATACGAATAAGAATTATACCTATATATAAATTACAAGAAATCATACATGACAATCAATAGTGAATATTATCGAAGTATGAACCATAACATGAGTATAATACAAGAATTAAATGAAGTAATCACAATGATTGGTAAGGAATTTATATTAAAACAAAAGTGGTGGACTCTAATTTAAAAGCATTGTTTGTATTACATAGGTCCAAAAAGATATGAATAAGAATTATACCTATAAATTTATTTTTCACAAAATTAAATGAAACGAGCCCAACACTGACTTTTAAAATCAACATACTAGGCGAGAAGTAAGGACAGTAAAGAAACAAGACGAGTGAACAGTTACGATATGAGAATGGAAAAAAAAAGGAGAAAAAAAAGTGGGAAGAGGTAAAAAGAAAAGGAGAGAGAGAGAGAGAGCAGGTCAACCAAGGTCAAAGAGGAATATATATTAAGTAAATTTTTTTTGTTTACAACTGAACAAACTTTGTGGCACCTTTAAGCTATCATCCAACGAATTCCAAAGCTTAGTGCCAGTAAAGGTAAAAAAAAAAATATTTGCAAATAATGTTCGTGTTAAAGGTGTATGATATAAATTGGATGGTCTTGTTGGATACTTGTGAATGGCGCTATTTTTAGTAAATAAAATTGTAAGAATGTTTTTCAATTCGTGTTTATTATATTTATTCATAAATTGTCCCAGATGAAAATAAAATAAATCATATACTTTAAAGAGTTTATTGTCATAGAAAATTGGATTGGTATGAGAGTGAAAATTTTTATTAACTATGATACGGAGAATTTTCTTTTGAAGTAAATAAAGTCTATCAAGTTGAACCTTAGAAGCGTTGCCCCAAGAAAAAATACCATCAGAAAGATATGGTAGGATCATTGTGTAATACAACATTAGGAGAGTTGAAGGTGGAAAGACATACTTTGATTTGTTGATAGTTCTAATATTTCTGGAAATAGTTTTACATGTATTGCCTATGTGAATTTGCCAAGGTAATTTTTCATCAATTGTAATACCTAAAGAGTCTAAAGAGTTCACCTTGTCAAGAATAGAGTTGTCAAAGATTAAGTTACCAGGAAGATTATGAAGAGAGTTACTAAATAACATAAACTTGGTTTTCTGTAGATTAATTGACAATTTGTTGGATTTAATCCATTGTGAATTATTTTCCACTTCGGAGTTTTCTACTTAAACAAATAATTGGAGAATGATTTTTCCCTCTTACACATATTTTGAATCTATCGTTAACAAATTGCATCGTACCAAAAAAAAAAATGAAAATAGCTTAGGTTATTCGAATTTCCAAGAAAGGAAACGAGCAAGATATTGGTAATTATCCACTGATTTCACTTTTCACACCTCTTTCTAAAATACTCGAAAAGCATATCTATTCACAATAATCAAGTTTCAATATTGATTTCAATCTGTCTGACACACGATTTGGGTTTTAGACAGAACCACTCCACAACTCATGCCTTACCCATGTTTCTAAATAAAGTAGCTATAATGCTATTGATAAGACGTTTCATACTGTAGGTATATTCTTGGACTTCTCCAAGGCATTTGATACCATTAACAATGATACATCACTGCATATGTTTTTCCATTAATGCATCCGAGGAAAGTCCTCGGAGTGGTTCAGGAGTTACCTCACAGATAGAAAACATATTAATATCAATGGGCAAGATTTTTGTCAAAGATTAGTATCCTTCGGTGTCCCTCAAGATTCTTCTAGACCCCTTGTTAATTCATTCTTTATATACATGACTTCAAATAATCTCCTGAAATCATGTCATTTATTCTATTTGCAGATGATTCTAATAGTTTCTATTCACATCGCAACCCACAACCTTTTGTTAACATTGTAAGAAACTAAAACTGGTCTTAACTTGGATAAACGCCAACAAATTATCTCTACATGTAAGTAAAGCGCGCTATATGCTGTTTAGTCCCCCTTTGACATCCTTGCCAGGATATTTAGTAAAAAGTACATCGACAGTGCTTTGTCATGGAAGGTACACATAAACTACTTTTTGTAATATACTGTCTGGAATACACGTATTTTAAACACACTTAATCATAAATTCAGAGCCCATATCTTATTATCCTTGGATACCAAACTAATATTAATCTTAACCGGGGTAATCTCGCTAGTCATAAGGACCGCTAGTCATAATGCCGCTATTCATAAGGACGGCTATCCATAACGCGTGACTAATTGAATAGCGGTCCTTAAAAAATAGCGGCCCTTATAAATAGCGAGCAAACCATAGAAAAATTACCTCGCTATTCACAAGGACCGCCATTCATAAAGACCGCTATTTATAAGAACCGATATCCATAACGCGTGACTAAATGAATAGCGGTCTTTTATAATTAGCGGTCATTGTAGATAGCGAGCAGACCAATATGACCATACCTTAACTACGCCATCTTTGCCTGGGGTAACGGAACAAAAAAAAACCCCAACTTGGCAAGATCTGAACTATACAGAGACATCAATTAGGAGTATTATCACGCTGGATTCCTTTTTTTCATACCAGACCACTTTTTAAAAGAATAAACTCCTACGTATTGATGACATATACTGTATATATATATATATATATATATGTGTGTGTGTAACCTAGGATTATTCATGTTTTAACAGTCCATCAACGAGATGCCCCTGGTAATTACTAATCTCTCTGTAAGAAATAGCAAATCCACCAATACCCAATACGCCAAACTAGCCTTTCCATCTTCCATGCGAACACTGTTTTCTCCAAAAAATATTACTTTTACTGGTCCCAATTAGTTCTGGAATGACTGACCAACTGAATTCACCAGATCAACCTCATTATATGCATCTAAACGCAAGCTAAAAGATTATGCAAAACAGGCGCAAGAAGACATCGGATGCACTCATCATAGCATCAAGTGTCTTTTTCGACAATTTTTGATAGAATCTTTTTATATGCATTTATGTATTTTACAATATAATACGGAAATATTGATGTCACCAGGTGTCTTATTCGACTCTTACGTGGTAGAATCCCTTTCGATTTATTGATATATTTTGTCATTGTATTACTGAAATGTCGACATTATTTTCAACCTTTCAACCACAATCAGAAGGCAATATTGCGGCAACATTTCGGTACGTCTCACTGGGTTTGCAAATGCGTATGGGTGGTGCATATTATACGATTATACGTTTACTCTGTTTTTTTCTCCTTTGTATAAGTCAAAACCATTGACTTGTATTTATGCACTCTTTATCATTCAATGATTTATTTTCGATTTAAACTTTTATGATTATTTATCTATTTACATTTGCTTTTCTCTGTGCTTTGTTCTTCCCACAACTTTGCTCGACTTATAATTGTATTGCCCCTCGGAGCATACTACCAACAGGCTATGCTTGTACGTTAGGCTTCTTCATATATTCACTTCCAATTTAACTTACCCCTTAATTTACAAGTGACTACAAGCAAACCAATGGACTTAATACACAGTATGTACTTATATTTATTCAGAATACATTGCATTTATTATATTTCTTGTAAACATGACCGACAGTGTGTAATGTGACATGTGAGATGTGAAATATGAAAATAAACCGAAATAAACCGAAACCGAAACCGAGTTGGAGCAAAATTATGAAGCAACTACTAGATGTGACCGAGCGTTATTAAGACACTGCATGAATATCTTCTTGTATTACAGGGATCGTGCCGATAAAGTTTGCTATACGGAAGAAAATATATTGTATTCTTTTCTTTTTCAGGAGACCATCTTTGTTCTACTGATAACGGAGGTTGCACAGGACTTTGCCTACCTTCTGGCTTAGATAGAAGTTGCACATGTGCAGATGGATTCAGATTTGATGACGAAGGAACAACGTGTGTTCCAGGAAAGTACTTTGCATGGCCAATTTATTTTCCAGAATTTGAATCGATCAATTAACATTTAAAACGCCATAATCCAATATCCTACTAGGCCTGCACATAAGATGTTGTCCTTGTTAAATCTACAAATACACGATATATTTGCACTTTGGCCACTTAAATCTGTTTTCTTATCTAAAAACAATGTTGAGAGTGAAGGGATGACAAAAAAACAGCAACACCCCAAACCAACAAAACGAACAAAACAAGCAAACAAACAAAGAAGGCCCAAATTTTACCAAACACGGCGGCAGTCATTTGTCCTACCAAATGCTGGGTAAGTTCCACATTCTGCATGATTGGATTTTTAAAATATTATTTTATCCAATTATTTTTTTTTCCACCAACCTTTCATGTGATGCACATTTTATTACTCATAACTTACGCGTGATTGAATTAAAATAATGGAAATTGTGGTACCAAAATTTCATTTGCACGGACTAATTCAAAATTTGAGTCAGTTTTTATGGTAGTAAGCGTAATCATATTGAATAAAGGAAAACATCACATAACAATCCATATTTTTTGTATTATATGACAGCTCATGCGTAGAAAATCAATAATGTATGATAGAGTAAAAGTAAAATGAAAACATGCATCATTTCTACCAAAATGAGTGGATAGTTATAAAGTGAGAAGCTATTCAGCTTTTCCGACCTAGCAGTTGACAATGGACTAAATGCTTGGGTGAATTTTCACAAACATGGGGATTGAAAAGGAACATTGGAGATGGTTGACTTCGAAGACTTCGCAGGAACGTCGCGATCGGGAAATCTCTCTTTGAAGGCGGCCGCAATGTGCTGCATGCACCCTTTATTCTGTGCTGAGATGCATCGTCACGCTTTTTTTATTACCTTAACGGTCTTTAATGTCCTTGTCCTTGTCCTTGTCATTCACCATGTTGGTATAAATTCACTTTAGCATTCAGTCCATTGTCAGCTGCTAGCTTACTGTACTATCACACCGGGCTTCCCGACCGTGCCACGACAGTCCCGACTCAAAAATATGGAAAATCGGGTGAAAAGTCGTGGCCAAGTCGGGAAGGTCGTGGCGTGATCGGGGTTAGTCGTGGCATGTTCGTGAGGGTCGGGAGGGCTGTCACGACTTTTTAGGTCGGAGCTTAATAATCGGGAAACTCTCACGATTCTAAGAAATCGTGGCTATAACGTCGTGAGGACGTGGCGCGGTCGGGATAGTCGGGGCACAGTCTTGGCTCAGTCGTGGTGCAGTCGGATTGGTCGTGGCCCAGTCAAAATGAAAGTGAGGTCTGCTTGCAAATCGGCTGTATTTATAGGTCTTGGCGCGGACGTGGTAGAGAAGGTGATAGATCGGGGCTGTGGCGTGGCTCAGTCGTGGCGCAATCGGATAGATCGTGGCGCTGTCTTGGCGAGAACGTGGCACAAACGGGTACTGTCGGGACTCAGTCGTGAGAGTCGTGGGTATAATCGGGGTGCTGTCGTGGCTGGTACATGGCTGGATCGAGACTGTCGGGAATCAGTCGTGGCACAATCGGGGAGAGTCGTGGCAGCAACGGGAATGTATAATTTTTTAACCGGGATTCGGGTATTTTTACACGATTCTACCCCGACTCATACAAATGTTTCAAAAATTATAGAATCGGCGTTGTCGGGACGGTCGTAGCAGTCGTGGAGTTTGGTGTGATAGGGGCTTAAGGAAAGGTAAATGGCTTCTTACTCAACTATCCACTCATTTGGGCAGAACTCAATCATGTTTTCATTTTACTTGTTCTCTGACATACATCGTTTATTTTTTACGCATGAGGCGTCATATAAAAGAGGAAATTACGAATTGTTACCTGATGTTTTCCTTTTTTTCAAAATGATTACGATTAATACCCTAAAAACTCATTGAAATGTTGGTACCACCACTTTCCATTGTTTAATTCAACCAAGCGTGAGTTATGAATATTAACATGTGCATCAAATGAAAGAAGAGAAGCATAGCTTTTCATTGATATAGTATAACTCATCAAGGAAATTATTTGTTATGATAGAAAAGATATGCCATGAAATCCGGTTTCCTTTTTCCAGGACACACTGTATATTATGATTATATGATCAAACACAATCTACGAATATTCATATTTTGTTTGCCAACTGGCTGGTTTTACCAATTTTACCATTGGTTTGGTATATCGAAGGTACTTTTACCCAGTGTTGTTTCCCAGTACTTGGATAAAATTACCCCAATTTTGGAAAAAGAATTTTGACTTGCGCAGTAAATTATACTTGTCCCTTTCACCATATTGTTGGACAAAAAAAAATGCCTAACAATGATTTGCCTGATTATATGTGGGTAACCTCGCTAGTCGTAAGGACCGCTAGTCATTATGGCATATAATGTATAATCGTAAGACTCGTAAGAGAGTCGTGATTCATAATAAGAAATGCGGGTTGCTATTCATAATAGGAGAAGAGGGTCGCTATTTATAATACGGTAGGAGGGTATAGCGACCCTCATGTTGTATTATGAATAACGGCCCTCTTCTATTATGAATAGCGACCTCTTCTTATATTATAAATAGTGGACTTTATGAGTAATGACCGTCAATCTGTATTATGAATAGCGGCCAGCATTTCGTATTATGAATAGCGACCCTCGTCTCATATTATGAATAGCGACCAGGGGTGTCGACTCGTGTTCGTGATTTGGGGGGGGGGGGGGGGGGGGGTGACCGGCGAGGGAGCGAAGCCAGTGGTGTATCTAAGGATTACGGCGCCCGAGGCAAAATATGACAGACTTTTGAAAAAGTCTGTCTATGAAACTTGCATTTTAGAGCATATCCCAAAATGGTTTTTAATGAAAAGAAGGAATGCTCGGATCTACGCCAATGGAGGGAACCCCTTAATTGAGAAAAACAATGCGAGGGAACAAATCTTCTTCGATATTTTTGAATTGAAATTATGGCATTTCTTATTCCTTACTGCTATTTGAAGATGAAACATATTGAGTTTGGGTGATTATTAGTTTTAAGTTGATGTATCATAATTCTCATGTTTTTATCCAAAAATATTGGGGGATGATAATACAGGCCATCCACCACCTCATTTTTTTTATATATTACCCCATCCACCCCCCCCCCCCCCACCCCCGGGATCGACATCCATGATATGAATAGCTGTCCTTATGATTAGCGAGCGGACCCCATTATATCTACCCGCTTCTTTTTTAAGTCGAATGAAATATTAACAGTGTTCCAAAAAAAAAAAAATTGCCTCTTATATAAGATATGTTTATAGGTTCTCACATTTCATGTATTATATGTATATACAGTGCGTCCCAGAAAAACGAAACAGAGATTTATCGATGTTTAATCATATTTAATTACAATTATGATTAATAAATGACACATATTTGTAAAGCTTGGATCCCCTTCTTTCATTTGATGCCACTCATATGATACTTCACGCATGAATGACTAAAGACAATATGAAGCAGGGATAACAAAAAGTCGTCGTGCTAACGAATACCTGAATTTCAACGAGATCACATTTCCAGAAAGTTTATTTTCTGCCCTTTCATATGACACCTCATATCGGGAAAATGAGCCTGTGATGACAAAGCTCTGTTGGTGTTTATTGATTGCATTTCCATGATTTATTAAAGGCTCCCGGATCGTCTCCATTCTGTTACCAGAAATACTCGTAGCTCTGTTGTTAACTGCGTGGTCAAATAGGTTAAAGGGAAGGTAAACCGTGGACTTTTGGCCTACTGAGAGTGTTAAGAGCACAATTCTTGACATTACTGTGAAAATTTACCTCTTATGAACGCTTGACGGTGGAGTAATTCACACTTTTGTGAGCAATGATCGTCTGCTACAGCCTGCTATCGGGGTTGACCATATTTTTGATTCACCCGCGCTATGATGACGTTTTGTCGGACATGCCAAGGGGGAACTGTGATTGGCTGAAATTTGGAACGTCTTGTTCATTTTTATTATATTGGAGCATCCGAACGCCTGGCAGTACACCATTTTGAAACGCGTAATAATGGCGGCATCCGGGTACTTCTGGTCCGAGAGGTCCGACAAAACGTCACAGGGCGGGGCTTATCTGTTCAAAATGGCGACGCACATGATCGATATAGGACCTTCTAGCAGACGACAAAATGATATTTCTAACTACTTGTTGACGGCGTTAGGGGGGCCCAAATGTGTTGAAATTCGACATATATAATCAACAATGTGCCCTTCAACTAAACAGCTAACTAAATCGCCAGGATTTACTTTCCCTTTAATGAAACGTACTTCATTATCAATCAGCGTTTATTATTTTGTACTCGCCACTCCATTTTGTTGACGATCAGCCATGCATGAAGTCTTTTGTCTTGTTTGCTTCTTTCTAGGACAGGCAGCCAGTGCAAACGGATTCGTTTAATAAATCATGGAAATGCAAGCATCACTTTACACCAACAGAACTTTGTCATCCCTGGCTCTTTTTCCCCGATTGAGGTGTCATACGAAAGGGCAGAAAATGAACTCTCTAGAAATGTGCTTATCTCTTTGAAATTCAGATATTGTTGGCAAAATGACATTTGGCAGCCCTGCTTCATATTGTCTTTATTCACTTATGCGTGAAGTATATATCATATGAGTGGCATCAAATGAAAGAAGAGGTTCCAAGCTTTACATATATGTTTCATTTATTAATCATTATTGTGATAAATCTCGGTTTCGTTTTTTCTGGGACGCACTGCATATCGGCCCCTAAGGTGTACATTTACACGTTGCAAAGTTAAAGTAGGTATTCAAAGAAAATCACAAATATGGCAATCAATGTATCACTAGAAACTGGGAAGCTTACAGATGGTAATCGTATAAGTTTTATGTCAACTGCGTATCTGATGATTATAAAAACACAAATAAAAGCTGTTCTCAGCATCTGGAATATCCGAGGATTCGCCAGAAATATAGCGATGTTTTGATGTCGTCACACTCGGGATCGATCCTGCTTAAGCAGACGACGTCCTATAATGAATGAACGTAATTGCAATGCAATTATTTATCAAATTCTAAAGAGTTTGGTGTATTTAAACATGACCTTATTTCACACCATTATAAAGGGAAAGTGAAACTGATTCTGATAGCTAAAACCGTTTGATTGTAAATACACAGGAGAAGGGTCAATGATCAATGAAATAAACCCCACTTTGAAATTGAAAAGCCCTCCGAATAATAGCAGGATGGTATTCGTTCCCTCTTGAAACGCCGAACATGCCCCGGTGCAAGCAGCTGAAAATACAATGGCGTCTTATTTTGTTTACAAGTGACTGATTCCTTTATTTTTTTAACGCTGCATTTTTCATCAAAATAATACCATACACAAAGTTAAGAGTGAGGCAACAGACTAACATTAAGCCTGACGCTAGTGAAGGAAGAGAAATAAGTGAAGAGGAGATGATAAAATAGGCTCTGAAAAATGTGTAAGATGTTATGGGACATCGTCTGCTTAGACAGGACTGGTCCATGGTGTGTCGTCACATATCTCAGCAGCGTTCGAGGAGCTCTTCAGCTGCTATATCGGGGGCTGTATTTTACCGTTTTATAATTGATAATAATCATTACTTCAAATGTTTCCAAGCGTTGAATTTGGATAACCTTGTTTAATTTATGCCATCTATGCAATAATAAGTATTAAGCCAATATTTAAAATCATTAAAGTTCTCCTTTAAAAGGGAATTAACCTCAAAATATAAATGTGCTTATATTCAAAGATGTAATCTTTTAATTCTTGTTGTCCTACGTTGTTTTGCATTGAAATATACGAGATGGGTATAAATCAAGATTTTCTCAGCAAGATTTATCGTCTGCTAGCGATACCCGGGGGCTGCCATTTTCTTGAGGTGTACATAAAGATATTTTTAATCCGAATGCAAAATTGTCTTTCTTCCTGATAAGAAATCCTATTTGAGATTTAAATGTCCATATATTCTAAAAAAGAAAATGTGTTTTATATTTCTTTGAAAATTACGATTTTACTAAATATAAATCTATTTTCTTGATACTATGACGTACGCGACGGAGCGAATTAATTCAAATTTATGGATGATGACTTTCCCGAGCGTCAATAGTGACAAATTATGCATTCACCTGCTTTGAGATAATGGACTTCAAAAGTCAGAATGCGCGTTGTATAAATTATGTTCTGCTCTGCCAGGCAAGCCCAAGAAATCTATTCCTAGTTAGCAAAACCAGAGAATTTAAAAAGAAATCTATAAATTTTAGATTATATGTATACACCTGTTATGTATTTTCCATCATATATGGGGACTTTTTTATAATGAAGAGAAGGAATTTAGCTCGAGGATTAAAAATATCTTCCTGACCGGAACGGTTTCCAATGAGTCATGTACAGCTCCATGTCATCAAGAAAATGGCAGCCCCCATGTAAAGTGTTAGCAGATGATACCGTGAGCTAGAATGACTTGATTTAAACCCTTTTCTGATATTTTATTTTTAAAGTGATACAGGTCAATGATTAAGAATATATTAAACTTTGAACATAAGTACATTTATATTCTAGTGTTAATTCTCCTTTAAAGGATGTCAATATTTTTACCCAGAGTCAATTAATAATTCATGACTCATGACTCTGGGTAACAAGAGGGCTTTAGATTTACAGCTGTAATACACAATGATATTGTTGTGTTACGAATTAATTCAACTGATACCAGATGCTTTTACCCTGATTTGTCAGAAAGTGAAGCTGTAATTTTAGCATTATTATGAGAATAATAAGAAGGTCATACAATTTATACTCCAAATAAGTACGCCATCCTTCAAATTTACATTGAGCGAATTTCAGTCTTATGCGAGTGTGAACGTTGGATTTAAAAACAAGCAAAAAGTACATGTTTTACAACAAATATGTACAGCGTAGGGACCCTCATAGTATGTACAGGAAAATTGAAAATTAGAATACCTAAGTTTATAGCCAATCAGCAGTTGTAAGTATTATTCTCATTATCAGTAACCCCAAATCTAGTTTTACTGTTTTAGTTCAAGAGGTGTTTTAGATTTAGACCATTGTAACCTAAATTATTCCTAATTATTATTGTTTGTTTGTTGTTGTTTTGTTGTTGTTGTTGTTGGCTTTTTTTTGGAGGGGGGGGGGGGGGGGGGCTCAACAATGCTCAAAATAGGGTTAGGTATTTACAGCCCGTCATTCTAATCTTTGTTCCCATCATATTCGCCAATAGATCAACTAACAGGATGCCAACGGACTTTTCACAATGGTTTCGTTGACGAATCATGCGACCTGCGACCAGGACATATCTGTGATGTCCAATGTCTTCCAGGCTTTGAACGTTCCATTGATGCTATCGTCTGCCAGGCATCAGGGACATGGGACAGTGACGTCAACACAATTTGCGTTGGTAAGTTATGTATATCTGCTTCTTGCCTGGATAATTATTCTAGGGTTTGTCAGCTAGGCGGACGGGGTATTGTAAATTTCCAAAAGGCTTATACTAAGAAATTTACGGTCAATGATTCAAGGGGTTGCCCCTCGCGAATTTTGAAAATGGCCTGAAAGCAATGCTATAATGATTTAATGCTGCCTACACCATTAGGAGTATACAGAAAATTTAAGATCAAACTTCAGTTTTCTTGTTGGATCAAAAGTACTGAATAATGCAAAGTTATAATATACAAAGTGTGGAATTTTCTCGCTCGGTTTCTGTGCCATCTCGTACAACAATATAGATGCAATTTACCAATGGCCTAGTTTAGATTAAAAATTAGATTAAAAACAAACAAACTAACTAACAAACTATTTGGCAGGGGGAGGTGTACGCCTCACAGACCCTTCCGCCGGTAGCAACCTAGCTGCCCGATTATGGGGTAACAGTTGCCGAAATATCGTTAATTTCCCTATGGGCTGGGTACTAGCACTGCCCCCCCCCCCCCCCCGTCTCGTACCCCAAGTTTGATAACTGGGTTAGTTTTCTTGACATAGTCATCATAGTAGTAGTATTTATATTAGCTGGATTTTTCCAACACAGCTGAGTTATAGGGCCTATAACAGTATTCCTATTTTTCCTCTAGCTCGACAGTGCCCTCCCCTTCAAACACCACCTCATGCTCTCGCAGGACCCTGTACACATCCTTATACAACCGGCAAGATGTGCACGCATACTTGCGGAACAGGATACACCAGGACAGGAGGAAACACTATGAGACTCTGTGAAAGGCAGGGTGAATGGACTGGAACTCCCGTACGCTGCGATCCGGGTCCTGGTTAGTGTATTACTTCGTGTAAATCTACATATGACACAGCGTGGGATAAAAAGGGGAAACCCGCATTCAGAAACCGCTATTTGGAAACGAATTAACCTTATTAAAGCTACCATGATGGTATAATAGCTTATATTATTCCTTTTCACTTGGCATGCAAAATTATATGACGGAATATTGGCCTTTATACCTATTTCATAGAACATGTCAAAGTCGCTCTTACTCATGTTTAGGTTGAATGATACTTGAAGTTTTTGAATGTTCAATACGTCGAGCTATTTTCTGCTCTCACTTGTCATGCTTACAGGCATATAAAACATGATAATTTAATAATGTATTTTCATTCACATTTTCTTTTCAATCTTAGAATGTAAATCTATCACCTCATGTCCATCACTTGCAATTATTGGGAAGGGTAGAAATGAGAAGATATCCTCGCTTTCCCGAAACATTGCATTTTATTGGATTGTTCAAGAGCATTTCACATGATCACCAAAAATTCTATTGTAAAAAAAACAACAAAGATATATATATATATATATATATATATATATATATATAAACAGTACTGGTCAAAATTATTAGAACACATTCTAAAAATGACCAAAATTTTATTCTGATTTATTTATCAATATTTTGTTTGATATATCTGCATTCACTGGTAGCTGAATTTTGCAGTAGGGTATAACCAAATCATGTGAAAGATCTGGGTCATTGTCAAGTCCATATTTAGTGAATTTTCGGTATTTTTATGAACCCACCACACCCCTCCCCCTGCAGATATTTCAGCTAGATATCTTTGTTGCATATGTCAGTGTACCGATTTATTCTAACATTCAGCATTGCTGAAGTTCATCGCAGTCTGATCTCTTGAGGTTTCTCTACATCTTACATCAATTAGTCCCATATATGTTAGATCAGATTCAAATCCTAGTTTTTACGGCCTACGGGATGGCCACCTCATCATTCTTAACACCATGAATGCATTACGAAATTTCTACTACAACTATTCGTTAGAAAATATGAAAATAGCTAGCTGGCTGTTTGAAAGAGTGGCACAAATAAATTGGTTACAGAGTGATGAAAACCGGAAGAAAAGTTTGGTTATCCAAAGGCACTGCTAAAGGCAATCGCGAAAAAGAACTGTATGGAGTACTCATGTAATTAACTGAAACGAGAAATATTCAGAACGGATGATTGGGTGAGAGGCATATTGGTGAATTTGTATGTCCACTCTCATCCACCGTCAGTCACAAGCCAGCGTGAATGTGGGAACATAATGTTTTTGAGAGCTCTTTATAGTGGAGAACCGAAAAACTTGTCAAAGGCAATGTACAAAGGGTTAAGAATTTGTACTATAAATTTCCTCACAAGGCTTGCAGTTCTATCAGATCTGTGCCTTTAAGGGCCAGGATCAACTTATTATAACAAGAAGTCAACCATTCAGAACTTTCATCCCAATGATGAGGGAACAGCTTGCATAAAAAGATGCCCAGAGTTAACAAATGATAGAGGGGTTATACCCCTAAAGGGCCAAGGTCAAGAACTTGAACCTTATCAACGAGTGTGAGACTTACTGAATGAACCAATTGACAAGGTACCGCTCAAAGAATCACTTTATAATGGACTTCAGAAATGCTAATACAGGTTTTTAAGCTTTAAAAAATGATGGAAACATTTAAATACTTTACGGGAGAAATTACAAACTGTAATGGCTGTGGGGGAGTGGTATTGAAGTAAATCTGACTGAAATCTTGCTTATACTGGACATCATGATAGTCTAGTGCTTACTAATAGTCTGCCAGTAAACAAATACTTATTCAAAACACAGAAGTTGTGTTATTAAAGAACTCGGTATTGATAACATTAAATTTGTTAATTTGAGCAATTTTTCTAATAATTTTGACCAGTACTGTATATATTTTTGTTTGTAATCAATTCTTAATTTCAAAGAAAAGTAAAGCAATATACAAATCTGCATCATGCAAAATAGCAGTAATAAAAACCAGGTGCATGAACATATTCGGGTTCATGGCAGGTTGTAATACAAAGTATAATGATAGATACGAAAAACAATAGACAAACGTGAGTACGCGGTAAAGGGAAAGAAATGTTATGGCAATATATTGTCATTTTGATGCTTAGTGACAACATATTATCATGACCATTGTAATATACACTGTATTAAAATAATAGAAAAATTGTGTGAAAAAAAGTGTTAGTATATTGATATTCTTGATCAGGTCTGAACGTGGGTTTGGATGGTACATTTAGTCTGATGACTAATTTGTTCTATTTTTTCTATAACTTAATGTATTTTACTGTTTCCCACTATTGATCCTTCCTACTGTAGAAAATAACAAAAGATAAAAGAAGAGCATGCTTGCTAATGTCATTAATCAGTACCCTGTGCCTGACATCACATTTTCACATATCAACGACAGTTTTGAGTCTAGTTTTTTTTCTTTATCAACGTGACCTCTCACCCCGATTTCAATTGCTTCAAAGAAGACGGAGTAATTTGTTTCTTCCAAGTCTGTTTTTAAATTCTCATAACGTTCTAACTTTCTGTCATGCGCATGCTATACATTTGTTTCAAAGGTAACAGTGAGTTCCACTCTTAACATCTTTTTTTTTCTTCCCCCGTACGATAAATAATTCTGGTCCCTGGGTTGTGACGAGTATATGAGGGGGGAATAGTGCCCCCGGCTACAGAATGGCCTTCAGTGTCCATGTAGACATCAAAATTGCCCACACTCATTTCTTTAAGGCCACCGAACACCTTACGATCGGTCTGCGATCCGATTTGTGCAATAAATCGCTGTGGCATTAAATATTGGCATTTTAACAAATGAAATCTACCCTATTCAGGTTCTAAAAAGTAGTATGAATACTAAACAAGGGTTGTGGTGAGTTGTCAGCATTCTACTGGGAATAAGGGCAAAATTAGTTTCAAATCGAAGGCAGTCGTACGATTTTTGTGACGTCACTACGACTGGGAGCCGATTTGGCCATTCTACAGACTAGAAAACTTGGCAAAGGCCGTATTATCGATTTACTAACTGTATGAATATTAAAACCTTCAATCAAAAATAATTTTTCGTTTTTAAATGATTTGTCAAATGATATTACATTTTCTTCTGAAATCGGATCGCAGGCCGATCGTAAGGTGTGCGGTGGCCTTTTATGTTCAATAAATTGCCATTAGGACACTATTGTGTCTCCAGGTGAATCTTTCCAAAAGGGAGGGGCAATGTGCCAGAAAATGATGTAAAGTGCCTGTTGTGTTCAGACAAAATGGGCATTTGTCGGTAAGTCTTTTACCCCACCGACAATGATTTGAGTATAAGGGCAGGGAATCTACACAAGCGTTCACAGCAAAGCTGAGAACCGTACGAGGTAGACTGAACATGATGGATTTCCAGGTTAAGTTTTCTTCCTGCAACAGAAGCAGTTTGGGGAAATTTCCTTGGATTAACAACAGCTTGATCTTGTCTTTCCAATAAGACACAATATCGTATATATATATATCCTCTGGTGGATAATTATATTTACGCTCGAATGTTGTGCTGTGTGTTATTTGTTTCATAAAATATTCAGGTGGATCATGGGCTTTTGATCATTCACCCTCATCTATAACAGTACTGTAGATCTACAGTTCCTTCCATGTAGATCTAATAACAAATGTAATCTGACCTTAGATCTCAGCTAGATTCTAAGTCAATGTTTTAAAAACAATTATCAAAGTCATTGTGTACCTATACCTTACTTTTATCAACAGGAACAACATGAGAAAACTTGCGGGTCAACGTGAAAAAAGGTCTCTTGGTGCTCTGACCTAAATCCAGATCTATGATCTGACTTAATTAGACTAAAGTAGACCAGTGTAACAGTTTAGTAGTCTAAATCCAACTTGAAGAAATTTCGCCCCCCAATCCCCCCCCCCCCCCCCCCCCCCCCTCGTGCCCAAACGTACTTGAACCGGCGAGGGAGCGAAGCGACCGAGCGGCAATTTTTTTAGTGAATAACATCGTTATTCGTTGCTTTGGGCATACAGTTGTGCATGTACTTCAGAATGCGCACCCCCCCCCCCCCCCCCCCCAGCCGGTGTCACAGGCGAGGATCTCCGCGACCGCGTGAATTATAAGGATAAAAATATGGATATAGAAAGGACACAATTTTTCAGTGGCATAAACATATGGGGTCTTTGAACATCAAATTGTTAATTTTTTTTTTCTCACTGTATCCTCTTCCCAGACTGAATTGAGTGTGGGAAATGATAGTGCAGCTGAACGTATGCACAGCTCTATATGCGCGGCCGGAGAACTGAGGTGGTAGGAGATTCTCTATTGTGAATGGCCTAAATACGGTAGACAATAGGCCCTAATGTATATCAAATGGGGCTTGGACTAAAGCGTAACGTTGAAAGGCAGTCAACCTTTTTAATAGGTTGATTTGTGTGAAAGCAGAAAAATAAGAGAATCAGGATGGTGAAAGTTTGAACGAAATCGGACAAAGAATAAGAAAGTTATGGAGATCCCTAAATCTAGGCGAATCTCAATATTGCCAATTTGGTAAGTCGACTGTGACGTATAATCCTTTGTCAGGCCTCCCGTTTCTTGTAATATCATTAATTTTCAGTTTCCTCCTAAGATTTTTCCTCCGAGCAATACTCGAAACATAGCGTAGAATGCAAATTCTTGTTATAGTTTAAAAAAAAAAGAATCACACTAAGTAATACATTTTGGAAAATTTACATTTTACTTATTTTGTGTGATGGAGCAAATGGAAAATTTTCCGCCGCTAAACACAGTGACATACCGATTCGGCAAATTTTCAAAAACCCATAACTTCTTATTACATATACCATTTCTCAGATTTTTCTGCTTCCTTTCAGAATAACTTGCCATTAAAAGTTG
Source organism: Heliocidaris erythrogramma (assembly GCA_025617745.1). Lineage (NCBI taxonomy): Eukaryota > Metazoa > Echinodermata > Echinoidea > Camarodonta > Echinometridae > Heliocidaris > Heliocidaris erythrogramma. Next base: position 15,754,791 of record CM046854.1, on the reverse strand, counting down.
GATTTCCATGTGACCAGTCCATCTATGGCACTTTTGTATGCATGTCTTTTGCCCGAATATCAACTTTTCAAATTGTAATTCTAAATTGTTAAAAAAAAAATCGTAGTGAAAATGTACAGAAGTTACATAATGTACAAGTAACATAATTATCTGCGAACCGCGCTGCCGAAATATGTAGATATTCTAGCACATGGGTTCTTAATTATCTTGTCAGGCGGGCCAGAAATATTCCTGAAGTTACGTCGCGGGCCACTGAGAATTAATACACGTACACAAAGACCTAATGGCCCGAATTCACAAAGGTGGTTTCAGTCAAAACCATGGTTTCAACAGTGGTTTGAAACCATGGTTTAGACCACGGTTTCACTTTTGCGATTCACAAAGGTGGTTTCAGTCAAAACCATGGTTTCAACAGTGGTTTGAAACCATGGTTTAGACCATCGATTCAAATCTGCGATTCACAAAGGTGGTTTCAAGTGAAACCATGGTTTCACCCACGGATTTTACGTCATCATTTTGAGTCAACTGTTTGGGGTGGTCTGAAACCGTGGATTCAGGTGAAACCACCGTTTTAACCAATCAGGGTGCAGCATTTAAGCTGCAGACATCATCAACCGGCCGGCTGATCATGATCGATCGTTGAACGCAGCGGGAAAAAAAAATTCGCAACAAAAATTGAGTAGCTAGCAGACTTTTCCGAGCCCAAGCTGGAAGGAAATCGTAAGTAATTTACCGATTCCAAGTGATATCTAATTTAGAAATTTCTTTTCTTCTTATCTGTACGTATCGTGTTGCGCAGTAAAAATTACTTCATAAATGCATGCTGTTTGGAGCCTAGCGCCAGTGTGCAGCTGGTGGAGAAAACACTCTGCCTCTGGTTAATTCTTTAGTCATGTTAGTCCCGGGCGTGTATTTTGGTGTCCCTGATCATAACAAACAAAGACGAGTCTGAGACTGAAGAAAGTCGAGGTCAACCTGGCATTCTTGTAAATAGGTCTCGACTACATAGTAGTATCCAGCATGTATTATTTTGTATGGATTTTCATCAAAATTACACCATTATTGGGGAGTCTATGAACAAGATATTGCACACTTCACTTGGTTGCTAAAATAGTAAAAATCAACGCCTACGCACGTAGCCGTATAGGCCTAGCCCCTAGTCTGTTTTATTTATTCCAATTCCAGAGTCCGACTCAAGGGCAAGGCCAGTTGAGTTAGGCTAATCTATGATTATGAATGAATGATTCCAAAAATTAGGTGGTCATCAACATGTCAATGTCCAGACTCTGCTCGAGATCCAGGTTTAAAAGCAAGATCTATTCAATCTTTCACCCAAATTGATTTTGAGTAAAATGAGACCAAGGCTATAAATTAATCTTTGACCCCCCCCCCCCCCCCCCGGACCCTGTGTGCTATGTTTGTGTTTTGGTTTGCCATAAATGTCATAAACTAAAGCTAGAATCAAAGATGTACATTGTAGAGCATGATGATGTAGGAATCTCAATTTTTTTGAACTTGTATACCCATCTGTAATGTAAGATACCATTACAGGAAGGTTCACAAAAATTTAGATTATTACTGACAGCTTCAGGATGCACCAATGCACATATAAAGCAGAGCGAAGCACAAAGGCAGGTTAAGCAGCACACATTAGATGGGAGGGACTGTAATGAGCGACAATATCGGAGACGGTATGATATCGAGTTTCCATTGATCCCACTCATAGGCCCAAGCTTATGCGGGACTAGCAAACATTCACTGTTTCAGCAGTAACAGACATCAAATTTGCTCAAAGCGAGATTTAATTTTCTTATATTTTGATCTTCCATTTGAATTGTATGACGACACTGCATTCTGCCTCATTAACATGCTGGAAGGGGATGAGGAGGAAGGAAATTTTCCACTACATGTGATCTTGCATGTATTGGCCTCTCTATTTTGTACACAGAATTTCACATTTTCTTCATTTTCAAGAAAAATTGAAATTCTTTTGAATTGTTGTTTGAGTATGACATGACTGCATCAATTCTGAAAGCAATTTGGAAAGAATTGTGTTGATTCCTAATTTGAAATTTCATATTAATCATTTTTTTTTAATTATACACAAAATGAATGGAGAGTTAACGACATCACAGATGCTGGCAAAGTTGCCAACTCAAGGATCACCATGATAGGGATTTACTCAGTGGGGGATCCAGGGGGGGGGGGGGAACAGGGGGCAATTTTTTTTTTGCTTGTGAGGGAATTATGGAGGGAAACTGGACCCCCATAACCCCCCCCCCCCCCCCCCAACTGAGCTAATTTTCGAGAAGCTGGCGAGACCAAAAAGATACGGGTCTACCTTTTCCAAAAGTTGACAATCCTTCATTTGTGTCCCCCCCCCCCCCCCCGCCCCCGTTACTCAATCTTGGATCCGCCACTGTTAGTGTAATTTTAAAAAGTCATAACTCTTGAATGGATTGTCCGATTTTGCTCCAACTTTCACTAGTCTTCTTGGTCATCCCCATTCACTTAAGGCATTCTGATGCCTGGGTTTCATTCCCCTTTAATTTTGTTGTAGCTTATAATTATTAAATCACAAATTGATTACATTTTTTCTGCAAATTGTTTTTGATTACTTTGAATATATTTCTCTTTTTTCATAAATTAAAAGTCAATATTTCTGATTAGATATTTTTAGCCCGCTATCTGTTGATACGTTGTCATTTACAGGGTCATTCCATAGGATGCATGGCCGGATGCATGGTCACTGTGATGAGGCATCAATATCACAATCATCTGTTTGCAGAGACAAAAGTGAGGCTTCCAAAGCTATCGCAAGGAGGAGAAAATCATGGCGTTCCCAACTATGAGAGAAGGGGTTTAATCCAACGGACGAGGGTTAAATGCCAAGTCCACCCTAATAAAAAGTTGATTTGAATAAATAGAGAAAACTCCAACAAGCATAACACTGAAAATTTCATCAAAATAGGATGTAAAATAAAAAAGTTATGGTATTTTAAAGTTTCGCTTAATTTCGCAAAACAGTTGTATGCACAACCTGCTCAGTATGCAAATGAAGGAAGCAGTAACGTCACCCACTCACTATTTCTTTTGTATTTTATTACATGAAATACGAAATATTTTAATTTTTCCTTGTTATAATGTGAAACAAGGTTTGATTCCTCGCTGAACATGTGTAATTGCCATTGTTGCAACCTTATACACAATTCAATGAGAGCTTCCTAATTGTGAAATCTGCAGAAATTAATATATTCTATATTTCACATAATAAAATACAAAAGAAATAGTGAGAAATGGGGAGGGGGGTTGGGCTTTGTGCAGATGTGTGTGGGTGTGCGCATGTAATCATTACCACTTTACTTTCCCATCCTATTGCACAAAAGATTCTCCATGAAAAAAGTCTTAAAATGTCATTGGCAAAATCAGGGGCTGATGCAGGGTTGACCAGTAGGGGTGGGGACCACGATTCCGTCAAAATCTGACGAGCGAAAAAAAAAGGTCCCCGCTATTTAGGGAGCAGTGTTTCTTCCAAAATTCTCTGACAAGCAAAAAAGGGGGTCCTCACTCCAATCACACTACCTTGAAAATAAGAGGGGACACCGACTTTGTTTAAAACAGTTTTCTATTGTCTTTTTCCACTATATTATTGGGGGGCCGCCCCCTCCCATAATTATATATATGATAGGCCTACCGTACTGCTGAAAAAAATGAATTCCTGAATCTATAATTTACAATAATCCTCAGAACAATAAACCCCTAATCCTTGCAAATACATGAATCGACTTTGATGTTTGTCTCTGAATTTAATTCCAAAAATTGAGAATAAAATGTCATATACTGTGCATGTATACAACTTCGATAAATTCAAAGAAAATTTTACATTTCACTTGTACTTTTGTAGACATGTGTGATCTTTAATAAGACACCGAGTAGATGCCCAGAGTTGGCCATAAACGTCTTATACATACAATTACAAAATACATGTCATTTTCGTCCTTAAACAGTTTTTGATAAAAAAAATTTTCAAAGAGAGAACACTTGAATATAAATGATTTGATTGCAGGCGAGTCGGACCCTCCAGATCCAGCTCGACGTACATGTTCGCTGTCCGGTCTACGTCTTTGCAATTATAGCAGGCTACTATATGTTGAATGAAGTATAGGCTGGGCTGTGGCGCGCGGACAACAACGCGTCGATCGATATGGCGCATGATATACGCTTGTTACTCGGGAGATCGAGAGACAAGCACAGTAAGGATTATACAAAATACGATAACCCTGCGCCTTGCGATACGCGTCCTTGTTTATTCAAAAAAACACGACTATAAATTTGTAAAGAAAACTCGGTGTACTGGTTGGATCAATCTTACTGAGCATGCTCAGTGCAGTGCAAAAAGGGGAAATCCCTACCTCCGGTTGCAACCGGAGTTTCAAACCGTGGATTTTTGAGTCCACTGTTTGTGAATCACAGACTCAGTGAAACCGTAGTTTCAAAAATCCATGGATTCTTGAAACCACGGTTTCAAATGAAACCACCTTTGTGAATTCGGGCCATTGTGTATCAGCTTTCTGGTTTTTCAGTCCGAGAGCGAGCGAGGCTAGTGAAAAAAAGACACTTTGGAAGCGTGAAAATGTAATTTCGTCATTAAAATGTGCTAATTTATAGATCAAATATAAAATGACTAAGAGACCATTCACTGCCCAAATTTTGATATTCTCGGAGGAGGGGGGCTGCAGCCCCCATCCAAGAATCTAAGGACGGCGGAACAATTTTCGAATATCCCTCCCGATTTATATCATGAACAATTATTATCCTTATTTTTTCTTCAAACTTGCGTGGTAGGCCAGCAGGGAAATGGATGATTATGATATACTATTTGCAAGCGAGCGAAGCGAGCGACCAAACATTTTGATATCTGTATTCATACCAATCGTTAGGATGATGTATTATGTATCCACATATTACATAAACCAAGAAATTATTATATAAATAATTTCCTGGTACTACTAAATTTCAATATGGCACGAAAAAGAGACATGATAACGAAGCTTATTACATAAACCAACATATTACATAAACCAAGAAATTATTATATAAATAATTTCCTGGTACTACTAAATTTCAATATGGCACGAAAAAGAGACATGATAACGAAGCTCTTCGACCTTCACTCATCAGGTTATCATGCAGGTAAGTAACAAATTACTCGAAATCAACTATATTATACTCAATGAACCCGGACGCCGTAATTTCAGAACAATCGCAAAACTTGGACGTACTTTTTTTGTCTACACAAAAGGGGTTCGTGCGATTGAACGTAGGCGGGTTCCAGAAAGCGTAAATGCGCTACGCTTATGGTTACCCTGAGCATGTTGTATCTCGCACAATAACACGGACGCTGGAGGCACGATCAAACTCTGACACCATATTTGGACCTGCCAAATGCCCCGTGTATCTCAAACTACCCTGGAGGGGTAAGGTATCCGACAAATACGCCAGTCAGATCAATCAACACGCAGTGTCGCGTTGCCATTACGCGGTTTCGACACGCATTGTGTTTTCTACAAATAGGATGCTACCGTCAAGTAGGAAAGATGTACTACCCACCTCCCACTTGAGTAATGTTATTTACCAATTTCAGTGCCGGTGCGATGCCAGGTACGTGGGCCGTACTTCTCAGTGGTTGGCTGATCGCATTAAACAACACGTCCCCTCGACTATTTGGAACCGTACAACCAATCAGCGCACGCAGCCCGTCCGTGCCTGCAAATCGGAAAAGCACGCTGACATACCAAAGACAGCCAAATGCGATTCAGCGATCGGTCTCCATTTGCCGAACAATCCAGCTTGCTCACAAAGCTATGCCGACGATCAATTCTCAATTATGTCCCGGGCCAGAAGCGCAGCGTATTTACGCTTTCTGGAAGCCGCCGACATTCGATCGCATGAACCCCATTTCTGTAGACAACAGGAGTTCGTCCACGCTTTGCGATTGTTCTGAAATAACGGTGTCCGGGTTCATCGAGTATAATATAGTTGATTTCGAGTAATTTGTTACATACCTGCGTGATAACCTGATGAGTGCAGGTCGAAAAGCTTCGTTATCATGTCTCTTTTTTGTGCCATATTGAAATTATTATATTTTTTCCTAGATATTTTGGCGGGCCTCATGAAATCGCAAGTGGCCCATGTGCCGCACTTTGAAGACCTCAGCCTGACCGAATTTTGAAATATACCCTTTATTCATCCACGGGGAGCTATATATTTTCTGAACAAATTGAAACCAACTTCATGAGATTCCGTTTCCTGTGGAATGAGTAACAGCGTCCCGAATGTTGAGCCCCGGTGGTTTTTCTGACGAGGGCCCCGTCTCTGAGGAACGCTACTTTGCGGGGGGTGAAAATTTGATGACGACATATCGTGTAGACGCACTCGGAGCTGTATACATGACATGTCGTCACACGTCTAGCGACCCCCTGCAGTTTCCTCTGTTGTTACGCCATAGGATTTATGAATAAACGGAGACGAAAATTTATGAATACCAAGGGTAATTATATTCTTTGTTTACTAAGCTTTACGTCAATATATGGTTGTTTTGGGTCAGACTGAGGTCTTTAAGAACAGGGGTCTAACACCTCGTTGCCCGAGTATGAATGTCGGAACTTTGAAGATCCTCGGTGGCGGGGCTACAGCCCATGCCGAAAGGGGACGCCTTTCGCCTGAATATTAACATTCCAGCGAGCGTGCTAAAAAATTGGCCAGTTTCCCCTTTTTTCTGTCCTTCCCTTTTCCTTGCTTCTTTCCTTTCTGTTTGTGTTTCCTTTCCTTTCCCTTTTCTTTTTTCTTCTCCTTTCTCTTTTCTTCCTTTCCTTTTCTCTTTCCTTTTCCGTTTCCCTTCCCTTCCTCCTTTTTAGTCTTGCCGACAGAAGTGGCGCATTTGCCGACAACAATTTTGAGGGGGAGGGGTGTGACAACCTCACACACCCCTCTAGCGACGCCCCTGGCTACGTGACTGAGCATGGGCGGTAGTCGCAGACTATAAACGTTCCATCTAAATTTTCTCCATCCAAATTTTCTTCAAGTGCAATAATAGAAATTTCATTTACTGATCATATATGGTGTACTTTGTTTTTGGCAAATCTCATACACCTATACCCTGCTAAAACCATAAATATAAGGTCATTCGTAGCCTCAAAAAGTTTAATGAAGATGCATTCCGTAAAGATATAAAAAGTATTTCATGGAATACTGTATATAAATGTAATGATCCCGATATAGCATATATTAATTTCATAACACTGCTGAATACATGTCTTGCAAACATGGTCCGTTGCGTAAAATACGAGTCAAACAAAAGGAATCACCACGGATGACTAATGAGATCCTAATTTTGATGCGTGAAAGAGATAAACTGAAATATTAACACAAAAAGCAAAAGTATCTCCATTTAAATCCGAATCTGAATTAAAGTATCTATGGGACAAAGGGCTCGTAATAACGTAACGACACGTGTTCGTCAAGCTAAAAGGGATTTTATCATAAAGAAGATTGAAACTGCTGATAAATCTACAAAAGAAATCTGGCAGTCTTTAAGATATATTGTACCTACATGTAGCAAGAAGAGAAGGTAATCAAGTTTCGTCCATGCATATTGATAACGAATTAGCTGAGGGTTAGCTGAGGGTAATGATCTCGCAAATGCATTCAGTGAGTATTTTGTTAACATCGCTACCTCTTTAGACAAAGACAATAACCATAGCTACTATTGTGTGAGAGAATCGTTGATACGTATTCAGTCAATATTTTCTCTTAATAGGGTGGATTACTCAAGAATTTAGAATCCCGTCCATTAGATCGAGCAACGGGGCCAGACAATGTCCCTCCTAAAGTACTTAAATGTATCGCATGTTCTATAGCCCCTCCATTAACTTTCATTATCAATCAATCCTTTCAAACTGGTAGTATTCCAGTAGGATGGAAACTGGCCCGCGTAACACCAAAGGGAGGTAACAAGGGAATTGTAGGCCCACAGCAGTTATTCCAAGTTTAGGTAAAGTAATGGAGAAAATGGTGTACGATCAGCTACAAGAGTATTTAACTACTAGCAATATTCTGACCCCTTGTGGATATGGATTCAGACCAAAATACTCAACTCAAAGCGCTTTATTATCTGTCACAGAAAATGGTCCGATGCTATTGATAGGAGCAATTTGATTTAACAAAAGGGCTTCGATATGATAAAAAAATCATAAAAACCTCCTCCATAAATTAAATGTATACGGGTTTAATGAATCCGCCCTTTGGAGGGGAGGGGAGAGATAGCCTTTGCTCATATGTTAGGCATTTGCTGTATAACACTCACCCTCGTGAGATTAGAAATAGCAGATCAGATGAAGTGTTCAAAAATAATCTAAAAACGTATCTGCTTAATTTAGCCTATGATTAATTGCTTCTTATCTATTCTATTTTCCACCCACCCATGTTGTACTTTTATGTAATGTGTTTCTTTTGTGATTTCGTCTTTTACACTTAGTACACCTCGAGCTTTTGATTTCAAGTGGATCTAGCAATTCTTACATTTTCATTAATATGATTATCTATTACGTCTTCGGTGAAGTTTATTATTGACTTTTATTGTTATTCATCTCATCTGTTTGATTGTTTTTGATAATTCATTTTCAGAGGTAGGTATGGCAAACACTTGTAATCCCGACTTAGAATTCTTCGAAAGGCCTCAGGATTTACTGCATGCTGAAGGAGATCATGTCGAGCCAAGGTGCCGAATCAGTGACGAAGATGCGGCCATCACATGGTTCAAAGATGGACGAAGATTGGATATAGGTAAAGAAATTGTTAAACATTTCACCCTTTAGTCCCATGCCAGCTTGTTCATCCACCACGGAAAGTTTCTTTGTTAGCGGGAGCTGTAGTCTTTTTTCAAGGGCACCTAATATTTGTATCTAAAAATAAAAAAAAAAAAATTTGACGATCAAAGTGACATCATGAAGCATCATAATTAAATTATTTAACGTGATTGACTGGAAAGGCAGAATAAAAATTCTCACTCGCACATGTCGCTGTACAATCGGTTTCAAAGCGTTCAATCGATGAATTTTAGCTCTCTAATTTTCTTTCCACAATAAGCATCTAGGGGTGACCCCCCCCCCCCCCCACCTCCCATGAGGTTTCCAAAAGTGATTCCACTGAAGTACTGGCTGGTTAAGGTAAAGCTAAGCGAGCTTTGAACAAGAGAGAGAAAACCCCCAAAATAAAAAAAAAATGTATGGAGTTCTGCGATAACCGATTATCAATCAAACCACAAAGCTCACTCCTAGTGTTCTATTTTACTTCAGACCAGGGGGACGATCGGGGGGGGGGGGGGGTGTCCGATCTCTAAACCATTAGTATTAGTTAGGCAGAGATTCCCTAGTGTTTTACAATAGATAATGTAACCTCCCTGTAGGACCTATTGCAGGGTCGGGGGGGGGGGGGGGGGACGGGGGACACATCTTTCTGGAATTATTCGAGGTGTTTGTCCCCCCACCCTCACACTCCGACAATTATAAATACCCGTTTTTCGTGTAAATGGTAATTTAACGCTTGAATTTGCATGTGAGATCGAAAGTGGTCTAAAAAAACTGTTCCAAACCAGAAAATCTTCTTTCTCGGTCGAGGAATTCGCCAAAATGCAAAGTTTGTATACTGCCAAATGTAAAATCTTTGTAGTTTATTATATTTTTTAATCCACAACAATACGCCCAACGAGGAATTAAGAGAGGTAATGGATAGTTATATAGGGGAACAAGATTACCTTATTAAAATTGTGAAAAAAGATAGCTGCAGTGGTTTGGTAATGTAACTAGATGGAAGAATAGCTTGGCAAACATCATCTTGCAAGGAGGAACCAATGGCGAAAGAAAAAGGGGCAGACCGACTAAATCATGGATTGATAACATAAAGCGTTGTGCAGGAATGTCTTTTGAGCAGCTAACTGGAACAGCTGAAGACAAAAAGTTATGTGAAACCTGTGTTTCAAGATCCATCACATTGTCGCCCCAACGGCCTCCAAGCTATGGGACATAGATAGACGGGGGGGGGGGGGGGGGGGGGGGTGAACCGTAAGAGAACCCCCCCCCCCCCCCCCCCAGGCATGTGAAATTTACGCGAATTTCAGCGTTTTTTTAATCATTTTCTCGCGCTTTTATTCTCTTTCCCCGCTTTTGTAACTTTCGGAAGCAATGAAAAAACATAGATTCTCGTATTATGCTACGTGAGCAATTTGTATAAAACGACTGGTAATAGAGACTATCAAAATCACCCAGCATGCATCGCGCGGGTGGTGGCTTCGTGCATGCATTCTATGACTGCACCGGGCGAGTGATCGCTTCGTGCGGGGTTCGCGCGGGCTGCCGGGCCGGGCCGGGCCGGGCAGATCGCCGAGTTGGTTACGCATGTGGGGATTCGTGCGTGTATTGCGTTGCATGGATCCGCTGCTCGATGTGTCTTCGTTTTCGAGTGCAAGTGGGACTTCGTTTGGACAGTTGTGCCCCATTTCGGAACTTGTTTGTAACCTTTTTTTACTGATGTTAACTTCACTAAAAATGAAACAGAGCCACAAGAAGAAGGTGTTAAAGAGACTAGGAAAGAGAAAAAGTGTGTACATATGGAAAACTTTGTTGCATTTGACCCGGAGCGGCCTACGGATGCCTTATAATACGTGAAAATTCGAGTATATACCCCCCTTCCAGCAAAGAATCGCGTGCCAAAAGAAAACACAATGAGCTTTTACAAACCCTCGCCCTGCAAATCAAAGTTTAAACCTTTAACTTTTCAATGAATATATTCTTGAAGCAATTTTAATTCGGGAAATTAAGGCGTTTTTGGACTAAAGTTGGACCTAAAATCATCAAAAGTTGGAGAGTCTATGGCGCTTTGGCACAAATTACGTTATTTCTGCTGACATTGCTCAATGAAAATGAGCCTCAATCACTTGTACTTTGTTCTATCGATTACCCTCGCACGCGAAAAGATTGTAGAGTGATCATGGTTTTGAATGATATGAAACTTATTTTGATTGGTTGAAAGGAACTTAGGGCGTTTTTCTTGTCAAATCAGAGCAAGTTTCTCATTTGTTATCAGAGCCGTATTATTCAATGACGTGCGCGTGCTTTCCTTTGTACAGCAATTCAATAGGCTTACGGAAAACGCATGCACAATGCACGCATTTGAGGATTGGCTGTCGGCGAGTGCACACACACAGAACCGCTCCGCCAAATGCAACATTTATGGCTAAAGTTTTCCATATGTGTGTGAGTATCAAAATAAACAATGAATTACATGTAATCTAGAATTGTTGGCGAAATAACACATGTAAATAAGTAATATCTGTGTATATGTTTGCGTTCTAGGGTGCATATTTCTTAGTGTCTCAATTACTATAGAAATTTGTGGTCTATCATAACACACCTACCCAGAAACAGCATATGAATTTGTCATGTTCACTTAATGCGAACCGGTCGTGATCCCCTATCTTTCGACAGAAATTTGGCGAAAATACGTCCTTTTCGGCACATTTTAAATCATATCTCGGGAACCGCGCACGGTTTATAAAACTTTGATTAATTCTACATCTCATGATATCAGTTATTTTGTAATTGAATGAAAAAACCCGCCGTCTTTTTTGACTGAAAATGCATGCTTTCATGCTTTTTGTGTGAGGAGAAGCACTTTTTTGCACTCATTGCTCTCGTATTCCTCCTATAGCTTCTGACAAAATGTATGGGGGCAAAGACTAGCAAATAGCCAAGATGTTACTCTTTCTTGTGATATCAGGTTCGTCCTGATTGGTCGAAAAAAATCGCCGTCTATTTTGCATAATTAAAAAGAAACATAGCAAAAAAGAGGTCATGTATATAAAGCACGTACAGTGTGCATGTGTAATGCTGCGTATACAGTCCAAATCGAGCCTACATAGGCTCGATTTGGACTGTGCCATTCTAAAACGGGGTGCATCAATCCAATGTGCGTGTTGAACGACCGTGAATGCGAATTAACCACTCGTTACAGCTGTGGAGTGATATGTTGCATACCGTGGATGAAATGGATGAATCATGTCGCACTGAACGATGAGGGCTCTATTTTCATCTTGTTCTATACGCCGTTTTCGGAGTATATACCTGTGCTCGGTATTACGGAGTTGGGTCTGACTGGCAGTGACGTACCGAAAATTGTCATAACATGGAATATTTATGGACCTTGCTGCATGAAACATCTCGTTTATAAGGTTTGCGAGCGAGCGAAGAAAAATGCACTTTAATTAAATTTGTTGTTGCTCATTTCTTTTTTTTTTAAATTTAATTTGTTCACAAAATACTTGAGAACATTTCTCCGGCTGCCACCATGTTGTGTATTCTGGGAATCACCCAGTACATAGTCATAGACACCAGAACATAATATGATCAGATAAACACCTGCATTATGATAATTAACAACTTTATTCCGTCAAAGCCGATAGATCCATGTTTGGATAATTTAACTCAAAGCGCATAAGATGACTACGTCACAATGCTGATCGCGTAAAACACATATACATATCGATATCAACGATATCAGTAACGATAACAATAATAAACAATAACAGAACTTATTCTTTTCCTGTACAGACTTCTCGTTTTCTATTCTTAAAGTGCATAGAGACATGCAATTTTGCCTTTGTGTTATGCGCTATATAAAAATGTTTAATTATTATTATTACTCTCATTTTTGTCGTAATGATCATACTATGCAATACCATGTACCATTCATGCATGCATAAACAAATAAATAAAATAAATAAATAAATAAAACTTTTCTGGGTTGCGATTAAACGCAACTTTTTATGCAAAAGGGCCCAGGTCATATAGCAAAACATGTCTATGTAAAGGTTTCATGAAACAGGTGAGTGTTTAGAAGGTTTTTGATCATATTAATTGACAATGCATACCTAATTGAGGGAAGAAGGTCGTTCCAAAGTCTAGGTGCAGCACTAACAAAATCACGGTCTCTTAGGGTAATCTTTGTCTACAACGGATAGCTGAGGAGCATGGTATCATGGGAACGACATAGTCTGTATGACTGGAATGATGGTTTTGATGCCAAGAGTTTACTGGGATAGATGGGGGTCAAGCCGTGAAGTGCCTTATAGGTAATAAGAAGCAGCTTAGATTTAATTCTCTGACGTACCGGAAGCCAATACAGATCATAAAGTAAAGGACTAATATGTGAAAATTTAGGGAAATTACAGATGAGTCTGGCACATGGATTTTGTACACGTTGTAATTTACATATCTCATATCCAGGTAACCCTTACAACAGTCCGTTAAAATAGTCTGTATTGCTTGCTATAAAGGCATGGACTGTTTCCGTACAATTACGTGTTAGGGAGATGTCAAAAAAAGGAGATTATGATGAAGGAAAAATGGAAAATGAATAAAAATAAAAATAAAAAGTCCACTTTTTTCATATATAATTTTATTCATCCGGGGAACAGTTTTTATTGACGAATATCAAACTATAGAGACAAATAACATCATACTATATTAACTAAGCTCTTTCTCGGGTGAAACGGTCCTATCGGCTGTTTAGAGAGAAAAAAAGTCACCATCACGCAAACAAACGATTTGAATCTCAAAAATGTGACGAAATAAAGCGACATCCTTATTCAGAATTTTTTTTAGGGCACTCGTTTTTCCGAATGTTCATATTCCGAAGGTTCGTTTTTCCGAAGGCTCATAATTCCGAAACACAAATTTACCATGCGCAGGGGTTCATAATTCCGAAAAGTGAAAAAGGGTTCATAATTTTTGCAATATTTGTTGCATTATTCCGAAGGTTCGTTTATCTGAATGTTCATAATTCCCGAAAATGAATAAAGGTTCATACTTCCGAATGTTTGTATTTCCGAAAATGAAAAAGGGTTCACAATTCCGAAAAAAGGGTTAATAATTTCGAAAATGAAACAGAGTTCAGAATTTCAAAAATGAAATGGGTTTCATAATTCCAAAAATGAAATATGGTTCATAATTCCGAATATGAAAAAGTGTTTGTAATTCCGAAAAAGGGAAAAGCAAGGCGGTTTTAATTAGGGGTAAAATAAGATAGGGTCACGATATGATATCACTGTCGAAAGGGACGATCGACCTCTTGACAAAATAATTTATAGGCGGATCCAGGGGTCAAATAAGGGCATCACCCATGAAAAAAGGGAAAGAAGGAGAAAGAGAGGAAAAGATAAACGATATGAACATGGAAGAAGAAAATATTTAAAAATGAAAAGGAAAAGGTAAGAATAAATAAACTTAATATAAGGGTTATTTCAATATTATATAATCCGTGGAGGCTCTAACTCTTACTTAGGCTCAGATTTAAAATATATACTGTAATCTACTTGTGTGTTTATATGGCTAAGCTCAATAACCTTCAATGCAAAGTTTCCTTACCCCAGGGACACCCCTTTCCAGTACTAGGTCTCTATCCTCCAACCCTGTCGTGTTATCCTGTCTGCGTAGACAAAAAAATCCCTTCCCATGCCTAATATATGATGATTCAAAACAATGCCTGATACTAAAAAAACAACAACCTGAAAATACGAATATTTTCTTCAAAAACCATATCTGAAATAGCTCCAAATAATACATATAATTTTGGGAAATTCATTAAGAAAAGGAAAAGGTAAACCGTACCTATTCAAGGGGGGTTTCCAGGGAGTGGACAGGGAGTAAGGGTATATATAGCCACACGCTAGAGCTACATGTAGGGCCCTCCGAAGTATTTAACTCCCCCCCCCCCCCCCCCCTGTCCCCGCCCTACGCTGCCACGGTTCCGGTACCTTGGGAAGGATGGATGCGGTGGGGAATAAAAGAGAAAGAAAGAAAGAAAGGGAAAATCAAAGAGAGGGAAAGAAGAAAAAGACGAAAAGGGGACCCCTTAAATATCTCAGTTGTACCGGTATGTTAAATCCATATATCATCGGAAACTGGGCTCCTCATTTCCCCCTTTTCAGGTGATTATCAAGCAATGGGTCCTTTATGATAAGCGCAGTAGAGTATATGTGTATAGTTATTGCGCTATATAAATGTACGTTATTATTATTATTATTATTATTATTACCTTATCTCATTACCGGAATTATGAACCCTATTTCATTTTCGGAATTTTAGACCCCTTTTCATTTCCGAATTTCGAACCTTTTCATTTTCGGAAAAACGAAATTTCGGAATTATGTAACCTTTTTCATGTAACCAAAATTATTACATTAATATCGTTATCATACCAAGGATGGTGATGAATTCGAATGTGTACAAAGCACCACTATGGGCGGTACATGGGGACATACGACTATTTCCCAACTTAACAAAAGAGCCTCTCTCACAGTTGCACGATTGTAAAATTAATTTTCCGTAATCCTGACTGATACCTGAGGTACCCCAGTCCACTTTTCTCCACATTAAAAAAGGCAGGTGCCCCTTTTCGAATTTCACTATTGAAAAAAACAACAACATACGTATGGTTTTCTAATGTTTACCGTGTATTTTGGAATCGTCGAATGCATATCCATAGTAATCTTTGTGTGGTTCCATATCTCTAATCCCTCGTTAAATCTAATTCGACAAATCGAATAATTTCACCATATCCGCCGCAACGAATCATAATTATAAAGGCCTAGTGTTGTTTTCTTTCTTCTGATACATACATGTTTTTTATGGTAACAAGTCCATGATATGTAAGAAAATCTAAGGATCTTAATCATGTTGAAATGCAGACACAATGGGCACATACCCTCCCCAATCGAAAAATGATTAATGAAAATAAAAGAAAAGAAGAGAGAGAGAGAGGGAAGGGAGAGGGAGAGAGTGAGTGAGAGAGAGAGAGAGAGAGGGGGGGAGGGGGGGGGGGGGGGGTGGTAACGTAAAATGAAGACAATATCCCACATGGTATTGATCTTTAGCTTTTCATTTACCTGACCAACTGGACCCACGCTATGCCACTTTTCAAATAGTTCGGTAGGATCCAATTCTTCTAGGATTCCAATTCAAAATACGGAAGAGATTTTACCCGTCGAAGTGTACACGAATAACATCACAAATTCCTGGAAAAATCCGATAAAACTGTTACTGGAAGTGTGTCCATATCTGATATTAAGGAGTTTTCGAATATGTCAACTAGAACGCGGTCTTAGATCGTCCCAGCGACAATGGACTGCTTTGTATTGACTGCATACAAAGTAGGTGAAGCATGAAGTTAACAATGGGTGAAGCGAGGTTCACGTTTTAGAGAAGACGGCAAACCATGTTTGACGCGTTCTCGATCTGACTAGTTAGTGGACGGGTGAGCCGTTCTTGCACAAAGCTCGGTATGCAGCTGACACAAAGCAGTCCATTTCTGCTATTACGTATATTACACTGATTTATTTGGGCTGTCATGTTTTCAAACTTAAGTTAATTATGGCAGTCCGTCTTCTGCTCTCTGAACTTCAATGCGTTGAATAATTTATAATTTATAAACTGAAATGTAATTATATTACCATAAATATGTATATTTTGATCACGTTATGTTCTTTTCATTTTATGTGAATGCATTGTTATATTTTCCCTGTTATTGTATGCTCTTATATGATTGCAGAAGAAAATAAAATCAAACAAACAAACATTGTAGCTGGAAATATCTAAGACGGCGTTCAAGTCCACACATTCGAAAACTCACTACTGATCAGTATGGGTTACTTTTAAACACATGTGCCAAATTTTGTGGTTATAGGCAAGAGTGCACATTTGTTCAGCTATGCCGCCGTACTATATCATCTAAAAATGCCTATTTTCTGTGATTTAAAATGATACCTTGGCTTGGTTTCCAGGATCATGAGTCTTATTGTCTTATATGTTTTCGTAATTAAATATAATTGATAGGATTGAAGTAAATTGAATATATCATAAAGAAAGCAAATGTGAGAAAATTACAATGCCCCGACCGGGATTCGAACCCGGGACCCTGGATTACATAACCAGTGCTCTACCAACTGAGCTATCCGGGCTCCCGTCGAAGCAAAGTAACAATCTGACATATAGCCCCTCTCTTTCCATCGAGCGTAGGGGGTACATACATACCAATTCCATGCGTACGCTATATAATGGCCTACCAATGAGACAGGTCTTCCCTCTAAAGTCGGGCAAATCCATGCCAACGAATTTCTATAGAAGACAATTGGAATTCGTAATTAAATATCATAATTGATAGGATTGAAGTAAATTGAATATATCATAAAGAAAGTAAATATGAGAAAATTACAATGCCCCGACCGGGATTCGAACCCGGGACCCTAGATTACATGACCAGTGCTCTACCAACTGAGCTACCGGGCTCGGTATGGATTAATATTACAATTATATATATATATATATATATGTATACATATGTATATATATATATATATATACCCCCTAATGGGTACATTAGGAGGACAGTTTTTGTTCTTTTTCTTTGTTCAACTGTCGACCTAATGTACCAACTGTCTACCTAATGTAGGGGTCGCTATTATGACGGAATAAACCGCATTGTTAGGTGTCGACCTAATGTACCCTTTAGTAAAATATATGTATATATATATATGAATGAATGAATGAATGAATGACTTTATTATCAACAACAAACAAGGTTACAATAGAGTAACAAGTTACAACATACAATAATATGACATAACTAGGTTGGTAAAAGGACCCTACAGAAATAGCAAGAAAGCTAGTAGGGCGTAGGACCCTTTATACAAAATAAGTACTATAGATTGTTTGCGTATACATCAAGCTAATACATATATACAATTGTAAGGAAATAATAGTTTAGGAATAATAGGAAATAACAGCTTTGGCAACTCTCGTGGAAATAAATACAATGTGAAAGGAAATGAGAGAATAACGGTTGCGTAACTAAAATCAAAGGTTGACAAAAATGTCTCCGCCGGTAATCGAACCCATGTCGTTGGCATAGAACGCATTCGCTTGGATCCAGCTGAGGCATGCAGCTTGTCTTTGCTCAAAACTCACCTGCCCCCGACAAAGGAATTAATTAATAAGGTTGAGGATTTGTCAATCTGTCGGTCAATTGAACCTGGTGTCGCCGAAACCACTGACCTGTTTCCGTGGTCTAGTGGTTAAGGCATTGGCGTTCTAAGCCAACGACCCGGGTTCGATTCGCGGCGGAGACATTTCTTAAACCTATTAAAAAATCCAAAAAGGGATGACAGGTCTGGAGAACATTGATTTTAGTTACGCAACCATTATCTTTCATTATCTTTCACATTCACATTATTCCTTTCAGAATGGAGAGTGGAGAGATCTACGAAACAGGCTTTTCGGGTACAAGTAGTTGTGTATTTTTCTTCATATATATTTATTTAGCTCTACATTATGTTTTGAGCACTGTTTAGTAGCGAAAGTCGACCAATCCTGACTTATGTATATATCTTTTTCATGAAATGAAAATTCCACTACAATAAAAATAAAAATAATTCCTACAACTCAATTTTTCTAAAGGTGGTGCAAATGGTATCTTCGTCGACCCGCACAACAAACTTTCCATTCTTAGCTTTGATTTAAGGCACGAAGGTCACTACGCATGCGTAGTTTTTGCTGGAGACACAGAATGTTTAAGAGCAGAAGCAAATATAAGTAAGTACCTCAATGGCGGATCCAAGGGATTGAACGAAAAAAAGAACAAAAAATGTGTCCCATTCGTACCCAGACCTTTAAGTTAGACGCAAGACAGCTGAAGGAGGGTGGCTTGTTAAAGGATTTTTGGTGCAAATATAAGAAATTATAAGGCTTGCTCCCCTTCCCTTCCCAAGAATCGTGGAGCCGACACAGTATATGATATAAAATGTTATTAAAAATATGATGTACAAAGTGAGTGATAATTTCTAAAGTAAATTATTTCAATTTTCAAAAGAAAAATGAGTTTATTCTGACATTGTATCTAATACTTTTTAAGGATATGAAAGACGCACTGAAATATATAATGAAATGCGATATGTTATTGTCTTGATTGTTACATATAATTGAAGTTTTGATTTACCTATTTTTGATTTACGTTGCCGGTAGCGTTGAACCCCTTAGCTTTCTTCAGTTACGTGCCATGGGATGCCTATATCGATATCGAGGTTGATGACAGTCATATGTTCATGTGTAGCCCTGAGGACGAAACATGGGGTATTTCCTGGGAGAAGGATGGCGAACTGCTAGAAAATTATGAGACAGTAAGTCAGAATCCTTATGACTTGTAAAACCTTTCTTATTGCAATTGGGAAAATATCATTACAGTATAATAATCTGTGGTTCTTATTTCTCTCAAGTCCTATCTTGTCTTCATCTCTCTTACTTTTGTTTTCTTGGTACAGAACAATGGCAATCTCGTGCTTCGTGATATAAGGGAAGAAGATGAAGGAAAGTACACATGCGTTGTAAGTGATCCTGGGAGCAGATCCATAGGTCGAGCAGATGCCTGGCTTTTTCTGACTGATCCCCCTCAGATCGACATCTCTGGAGGTAAGAGAAAGAAGCTTTCATGACTGAGAAAGTAGGTTAACTTGACATATTATACACTGCTATGTTAACCTAAGAAACAAAAGCAGATTCATGGTAAGTCACACACAGAAAAAAATGTGGCATACAGGGTTGGAAAAAAGTTTGGAATATTTTTATTCCAAGAATTATTTCTTGTTTAAACATATCCCTCGTCATTTTAAGTTCTTCTTTGAGGTTCAAATAAAAGATATGTGTCCCTTTTTAACTTTAAAAGCACAACATTAAAAATCAGGCTTATCACACAGTGCAGAGGTCCACTTGGAATTCGGAAGCGTATATTTGCTGTTTTTGCAAATGTCTAACGAAAAAGTTAAATAATCAGATAGTTTAATTGCTATACCGAAGTCCTCAAAATGACTGCAAACTGCACGTAGCTTTTTCAAAATTCCACGTGAAGTACAGAAATGTATAACAAGATGTTCAAACACAAATAGAGCAAATCTGACAACATGTGGTTCATTGGTCAGCCATTGTAACATGTTTAACAATATTACGTAATCTTTGGTACAAGATGGAACAGTAGACTTCATTCAACACAGTTAATCCGATTTGGATGAATTATTCATCACAATATAGTAGAAACTAGCATTTAAAATCACACATACTCATCGCCAAAAAAATATTCCAAACTTTTTTCCAACCCTGTATCTTATCTGTCAAGGTAAAGCTAAATACAATTTGTTATTCTTCATTATGCGGAGTAAAAACATGAGAATATCCGATATCGTGTTATTAATTCAAAGTAAACACAATATTAATGCAAGCATCTGTTTAAGCATTCATTCCGTAACAAGCTGATAAAACAAGATTTCAAACCATGGTTGGCCTTTAAAAAAAATAATTGATAATTTTCTTTGTTGCTCGTAGTTTGCGGTACGATTACACGCTTGGACAATCTTGGGCCTACTCTTTCACGAGAGGTACTTACAACCATTGAGGACGACGGTACTGGGGATAATTCATTTAGCTGGAGCAGCAATGTTGATAGCAACCAAGCAGACTTAAGGTCGAGTCGTATAGTCGGAGGAATGACTGCGAAAAATGGTTCGGCACCTTTCATGGTTCGAATCTCAGAATTCAGGGATCGCCAGTGGACCGCCATCTGCGGTGGGACTCTCCTGGACCAGAGGTGGGTAATGACTGCTGCACACTGTGTGTTCGAAGAAACAACCAACATCCCTATTCGAAAAGAACACATGAATCTACTATTCGGGGAATATGATACATTAACCCAAGAAGATTCAGAAATGCGACGAAGACCAGCAGATATTATTGTACATGAGGAATATGACAGGATAACATTTGACAATGATATTGCCTTGATCCGTATTGAACCACCTCTAAGGAAGTTTACTCCTTACATTCGTCCCATTTGCCTGGCTCCTAGTCACTTATCCCATCGCCTCATGATGTCCGGTACTCTTGGACGCGTAACTGGATGGGGACGAAAGATGTTCAAAGGACCACGCAGTCGGTTCCTTAAGGAGGTGATGGTACCCTTTGTTGACCGGCAGACTTGTCAAGAAAGCGTTGATGATAATGAATACTATGATAACGCATTTACCGACAACATGTTCTGCGCAGGATACCACTCTGCACAGCAGGATGCTTGTAGTGGTGACAGTGGAGGTCCGTTGGCTGTTCGTCATGATGATGGACGGTGGTATCAATTGGGTATTGTAAGCTGGGGAATCAGATGTGCAGAAGAGGGAGAATATGGTTTCTACACACATGTCTCTCGATTTCTCCACTGGATGCGTTCTAAGGATGTGACGGTCGCTTATTCACCCAATGTAGCACTACGGTTCAACGAGAGTCACAACAGTGAAGTGCTAGCCTTTGCGATGAGATCAAGTAGTAATTTGACTGTTACAGCGGGTAGCAAGGTCGACTTGGAGTGTGTACCTAATAGAGAAGACGCATCTGTTGAGTGGTTCATTGGGGATAGCCCAGACCCAGGTAACATGTTTTTTCTCTGTATACCCTGTTATTAGTTTGGACCTATAATTATACATATTCAAGACACTTCTTGTGGGGTTTGATATTAAGAATCATATCTACGTTCTCACAGAGTTTTATTCATTCAATTTCTTTGATATTTGATGAAAAATTGATGCTTTTAATTATATTTTTAAATTGATTCAACCATAATCGCGCGGCCACTTATACGTACTTGTAATAGTTACTGGCGTATTGGAATATATCATGTCATAAGTTGATTTAAATCTGCTACGGACACTCGGTATTAATCTTATACTGTTTATTTTCTACATTTTAGTGACCTTGCTGGTGGATGGTGCGGGCATCCTAACTAGTGGTCTAGTCTTCCGCTTCGACGCCATAGAGGAGGATTACTCTGGAGCATACTCCTGCGAGGCCAAGGTCATTGCTAAAGAAGGGGAGCAAGTCATTAGGGCAGACTTTCGACTATGTGAGTAAATTAGTGGACTTGTGCAGACTATCGAAGTTCATTGTAATAAGCGGTTAATTATTTTCTCAAAAATTACCAAGTGTTTTTATTTCGCCCAGTGCAATTCCTGTGTTCATTGTAATAGGTGTTTTAAAAACCAAAGTTTATCTTGAACAACCCAAAAGTGGACGTTTTATTTATGTACAGGATAAAACCGAGTGTTGTAATTTTTCCGGTGCATTCTATGTGTAATCTCCATTCAGTTATTTTATGATTTTATTTGGGGATTTCTAATCTAACACGTAGGAAAAAAAGCAAAAACGAAAAACGCTGGACCCTGTATGTTATTGCATGTTCAACGTATTATGTGTATTATCGGGGTAGTGTACATTCAGCCATTTAACCATTTACCGTGTTTAGGGGGTCCTTGTGTATGGTCGAGGTCTATAAATTCTAGATAAAATGCGTGAGAACAAGGTCGCAAAGCTTTAAACACAGAGTCGTGGCTTCTCAAGATAATTTGACACGTACCATTCAGCTATTTTCCTGATTCACTGTAATAGGTTTTTTTCATTCAACTAGAATGGGCTTCACTTTTACGACCGACAGATCACCTCCATCCCACTAAATCAACTACCCGTAAGAAAAATCTCATCGTCGTAAATTCCGAATCAGAGATTCAAAGCTTTCCAAGTCTCTTACAGTGAGTTCCATTCGCATTCATATTGTTTTTGTTTTCCTTTCTTCTTCAATTTATATTTTCCAAGCAGTGTAGACGTATAATGCTTCCCCTGACTGTTTTGTGGTTTTCACTTTTGTTTTTATGCAGACGTAAATCCAGCCTGATGAGGTACCTTCTCGACCAACTCGACATTGTTATAATTGCATGTTTATATTTGGAAAATTATTTGTTTCCCTTTCCCATTCCTAGTTTGTTATAGCTCTTTATCAGTAGACTGTAGACTACAAACTTAGAAAACATATAATTTTATTACACAAAGCAAAAAGTTAGCTTGTATTGCGACATTGAAGTAGGCTACGTTTTTTAATCGGAATGTATGTCTTGATATTTTAGAAAAATATAATGTATACTTTCCAAACACCAGTGATATTTTGTACTTGGCCATTGTATAGTATATTCCCTCTATTTATCTGCTTCTTGCTCACCTGCTTGCCCTTTTTTCTCTCCCCTTCTCTCTCTCTCTCTCACCCTCCCTCTCTTTCTTCCTCCCACACCTTTCCGGTCATTCGTCCACGTCTTAGTCTGCTTTATCTATCTCTCTCCGAGTCTACTTCTCTATTTCGGCATTGTGTGCTACCACATTACATACAATTTAGTCGTCTTAATTTAAATACAAAGTTTTAATACATTTATTTTAATATACTGTATTGATTGATATTGAGTAAAAACATACCATAAGCTTATTGAGAAATCAACTTTATGTATCATTTAAAGATAATCACGAGGGAATACCAATGCAAAAATGCCTATGTCACTTTTTTCTTTGAAATTAGTAATGTCAAAGGTAATTTGCGTGCAGAAGTAATGATTAACTCACTTGCGTTAAGGTAACATTTTAAAAACAGAGATCAAGAAAAAAAATGTGTCATCTTTCATGCTGTTCCTTTATTTATCTTTGAACATATTTGCGACCTTGGAATAAAAGTGAAGTGCACAATTAACCCGAATAGGATTGAAAGAGAAAAATAAAATGAAAGAAGAGAGAGAGGTACAATGAATGTAAATTCCTTGTGTTGATCAATTGATATATCTATCGTGCACAAGTAGATTTTGACAGTATTGTTTTAAAAATTGTTAGTCCGATGATCCCCATCTCTTTCATCAGACATGTGGTAACTTGTGGAAGAGAAAAATTAGTTCCTGTTATTGATTTATTATAAAGTATATATTTGTGGCGTCACTAGGGAAAATGTGTTTCTTTTTTTCTTGGCAAGAAACAAATTGTAGAACTGCTCATGTTTCAATATAGCAAAAAAAAAGATGATATTACCTGGTCTCTTAAATGAACTCGATTGAGAAACAAATTGACTTCATTTTTATGAGGAGTGATTGTTACTACAAAACGAAAAACAATTGAAATAATCCTGTCTATCATTATTCAGCAAAATCACTTTTAATGCAATGCTCTATACACATTACTCTTTGTTTTATGGAATTTCCATGTGATACATATATAAGAAAAGTTATTAATGAATAGCTTATAGACTTCATATACTGGTCCTGAAAATGAAAAAAAATATATATTTTGTAATGAATATTTGAGTTAGCAAAAGAAAACATTGCAATTACCGAATCCACTGACAGGCAGCATGTATATTTCCATGTTCGTATAGTACAATGTGAATTGTGTTATGGTGGAAATAAAATTCTCTACCGAGAATCGGCACACTACAATAATTATACAAGCATATATCCAAGTAGCTGTAACGACATTTTAAAATCATTGAGACGTTTGCTCTGACACGATATTAAAATATGTAATGTATAAGAAATGTGCTGCCTTGAAAAGTAGTTTGTGAAACCTGTATCCTGAGCAGAATGAAATGGTATTATAGGAGGAGGGTATAAAGTGAGAGAAAGAGAGGGAGGGAGAGAGAGAGCAAAGAGAGAGAGAGAGAGGGGGGGGGGGGATGGAAGACAGGGAGAGAGAGGCCAGGGGAGAGGAAGCGATACAGAGAGTGATAATGAGAATGTTGAAAATTATGATGAAAAGAATCCACAGGAGAAATGGAATCTGGGTGTAAAAGAATGAGAGAAAGAGAGAGAGAATTAGAGACCGGGTACAATTTAAGCAAAATGAAAACTATGACCGACTACTAAATTTTGTTTCTTTTCGTTTTGTTGAAGGTATATTTCTCTCCATGCCCGTTCATTTTCAAACGAGGAAAATATTAATAAACAGAAACCGAGGGAAGAAAGGAAAGAGAAGGAGAGAGAGAGAGTGAGAAAATGGAAGAGAGAGAGGGAGAGAGCTTAAGAGAGAGAAGGAGAGAGTTTTAGACAGAGAAATGAGAGAGTGGGACAGAGAGAGGAGAGAGTGAGAAAAAGGAAGAGAGAGAAATGGAGAGAGTTTAAGACAGAGAAATGAGAGAGTGAGAGAGTGGGACAGAGAGAGGAGAGAGTGAGAAAAAGGAAGAGAGAGAGAGAGAGGGAGAAAGTTTAAGACAGAGAAATGAGAGAGTGAGAGAGTGGGACAGAGAGAGGAGAGAGTGAGAAAAAGGAAGAGAGAGAGAGAGAGGGAGAGAGTTTAAGACAGAGAAATGAGAGAGTGAGAGAGTGGGAAAGAGAGGAGGAGAGAGTGAGAAAAAGGAAGAGAGAGAGGGAGAGAGTTTAAGACAGAGAAATGAGAGAGTGAGAGAGTGGGACAGAGAGAGGAGAGAGTGAGAAAAAGGAAGAGAGAGAGAGGGAGAGAGTTTAAGACAGAGAAATGAGAGAGTGAGAGAGTGGGACAGAGAGAGGAGAGAGTGAGAAAAAGGAAGAGAGAGAGAGAGAGGGAGAGAGTTTAAGACAGAGAAATGAGAGAGTGAGAGAGTGGGACAGAGAGAGAGGAGAGAGTGAGAAAAAGGAAGAGAGAGAGAGAGAGGGAGAGAGTTTAAGACAGAGAAATGAGAGAGTGAGAGAGTGGGACAGAGAGAGAGAGGAGAGAGTGAGAAAAAGGAAGAGAGAGAGAGAGAGGAGAGAGTTTAAGACAGAGAAATGAGAGAGTGAGAGAGTGGGACAGAGAGAGGAGAGAGTGAGAAAAAGGAAGAGAGAGAAATGGAGAGAGTTTAAGACAGAGATATGAGAGAGTGAGAGAGTGGGACAGAGAGAGGAGAGAGTGAGAAAAAGGAAGAGAGAGAAATGGAGAGAGTTTAAGACAGAGAAATGAGAGAGTGAGAGAGTGGGACAGAGAGAGGAGAGAGTGAGAAAAAGGAAGAGAGAGAGAGAGGGAGAGAGTTTAA
Source organism: Heliocidaris erythrogramma (assembly GCA_025617745.1). Lineage (NCBI taxonomy): Eukaryota > Metazoa > Echinodermata > Echinoidea > Camarodonta > Echinometridae > Heliocidaris > Heliocidaris erythrogramma. Next base: position 15,728,805 of record CM046854.1, on the reverse strand, counting down.
GACAGAGAAATGAGAGAGTGAGAGAGTGGGACAGAGAGAGAGGAGAGAGTGAGAAAAAGGAAGAGAGAGAGAGAGAGGGAGAGAGTTTAAGACAGAGAAATGAGAGAGTGAGAGAGTGGGACAGAGAGAGGAGAGAGTGAGAAAAAGGAAGAGAGAGAGAGAGAGGGAGAGAGTTTAAGACAGAGAAATGAGAGAGTGAGAGAGTGGGACAGAGAGAGGAGAGAGTGAGAAAAAGGAAGAGAGAGAGAGAGGGAGAGAGTTTAAGACAGAGAAATGAGAGAGTGGGACAGAGAGAGAGGAGAGAGTGAGAAAAAGGAAGAGAGAGAGAGAGGGAGAGAGTTTAAGACAGAGAAATGAGAGAGTGAGAGAGTGGGACAGAGAGAGGAGAGAGTGAGAAAAAGGAAGAGAGAGAGAGAGGGAGAGAGTTTAAGACAGAGAAATGAGAGAGTGAGAGAGTGGGACAGAGAGAGAGGAGAGAGTGAGAAAAAAGAGAGAGAGAGAGAGAGGGAGAGAGTTTAAGACAGAGAAATGAGAGAGTGAGAGAGTGGGACAGAGAGAGGAGAGAGTGAGAAAAAGGAAGAGAGAGAGAGAGGGAGAGAGTTTAAGACAGAGAAATGAGAGTGAGAGAGTGGGACAGAGAGAGAGGAGAGAGTGAGAGAAAAAGGAAGAGAGAGAGAGAGAGGGAGAGAGTTTAAGACAGAGAAATGAGAGAGTGAGAGAGTGGGACAGAGAGAGGAGAGAGTGAGAAAAAGGAAGAGAGAGAGAGAGAAGAGTTTAAGACAGAGAAATGAGAGAGTGAGAGAGTGGGACAGAGAGAGAGGAGAGAGTGAGAAAAAGGAAGAGAGAGAGAGAGAGGGAGAGAGTTTAAGACAGAGAAATGAGAGAGTGAGAGAGTGGGGCAGAGAGAGGAGAGAGTGAGAAAAAGGAAGAGAGAGAGAGGGAGAGAGTTTAAGACAGAGAAATGAGAGAGTGGGAGAGAGAGAGCAGAGAGTGAGAAATAGGAAGAGAGAGATGGAGAGAGTGGGACAGAGAGAGAGAGGAAAGAGTGAGAAAAAGGAAGAGAGAGAGGGAGAGAGTTTAAGACAGAGAAATGAGAGAGTGAGAGAGTGGGACAGAGAGAGGAGAGAGTGAGAAAAAGGAAGAGAGAGAGAGAGGGAGAGAGTTTAAGACAGAGAAATGAGAGAGTGAGAGAGTGGGACAGAGAGAGAGGAGAGAGTGAGAAAAAGGAAGAGAGAGAGAGAGAGGGAGAGAGTTTAAGACAGAGAAATGAGAGAGTGAGAGAGTGGGACAGAGAGAGGAGAGAGTGAGAAAAAGGAAGAGAGAGAAGAGAGGGAGAGAGTTTAAGACAGAGAAATGAGAGAGTGAGAGAGTGGGACAGAGAGAGGAGAGAGTGAGAAAAAGGAAGAGAGAGAGAGAGGGAGAGAGTTTAAGACAGAGAAATGAGAGAGTGAGAGAGTGGGACAGAGAGAGAGGAGAGAGTGAGAAAAAGGAAGAGAGAGAGAGAGAGGGAGAGAGTTTAAGACAGAGAAATGAGAGAGTGAGAGAGTGGGACAGAGAGAGGAGAGAGTGAGAAAAAGGAAGAGAGAGAGAGGGAGAGAGTTTAAGACAGAGAAATGAGAGAGTGAGAGAGTGGGACAGAGAGAGAGAGGAGAGAGTGAGAAAAAGGAAGAGAGAGAGAGAGAGGGAGAGAGTTTAAGACAGAGAAATGAGATAGTGAGAGAGTGGGGCAGAGAGAGGAGAGAGTGAGAAAAAGGAAGAGAGAGAGAGGGAGAGAGTTTAAGACAGAGAAATGAGAGAGTGGGAGAGAGAGAGCAGAGAGTGAGAAATAGGAAGAGAGAGATGGAGAGAGTGGGACAGAGAGAGAGAGGAAAGAGTGAGAAAAAGGAAGAGAGAGAGGGAGAGAGTTTAAGACAGAGAAATGAGAGAGTGAGAGAGTGGGACAGAGAGAGGAGAGAGTGAGAAAAAGGAAGAGAGAGAGAGAGGGAGAGAGTTTAAGACAGAGAAATGAGAGAGTGAGAGAGTGGGACAGAGAGAGAGGAGAGAGTGAGAAAAAGGAGAGAGAGAGAGAGAGGGAGAGAGTTTAAGACAGAGAAATGAGAGAGTGAGAGAGTGGGACAGAGAGAGGAGAGAGTGAGAAAAAGGAAGAGAGAGAGAGAGAGGGAGAGAGTTTAAGACAGAGAAATGAGAGAGTGAGAGAGTGGGACAGAGAGAGGAGAGAGTGAGAAAAAGGAAGAGAGAGAGAGAGGGAGAGAGTTTAAGACAGAGAAATGAGAGAGTGAGAGAGTGGGACAGAGAGAGAGGAGAGAGTGAGAAAAAGGAAGAGAGAGAGAGAGAGAGAGAGTTTAAGACAGAGAAATGAGAGAGTGAGAGAGTGGGACAGAGAGAGGAGAGAGTGAGAAAAAGGAAGAGAGAGAGAGGGAGAGAGTTTAAGACAGAGAAATGAGAGAGTGAGAGAGTGGGACAGAGAGAGAGAGGGAGAGAAGAGTGAAAAAAGGAAGAGAGAGAGAGAGAGGGAGAGAGTTTAAGACAGAGAAATGAGATAGTGAGAGAGTGGGGCAGAGAGAGGAGAGAGTGAGAAAAAGGAAGAGAGAGAGAGGGAGAGAGTTTAAGACAGAGAAATGAGAGAGTGAGAGAGTGGGACAGAGAGAGGAGAGAGTGAGAAAAAGGAAGAGAGAGAGAGGGAGAGAGTTTAAGACAGAGAAATGAGAGAGAGAGTGGGACAGAGAGAGAGAGGAGAGAGTGAGAAAAAGGAAGAGAGAGAGAGAGAGGGAGAGAGTTTAAGACAGAGAAATGAGATAGTGAGAGAGTGGGACAGAGAGAGAGAGGAGAGAGTGAGAAAAAGGAAGAGAGAGAGAGGGAGAGAGTTTAAGACAGAGAAATGAGAGAGTGAGAGAGTGGGACAGAGAGAGGAAAGAGTGAGAAAAGGGAAGAGAGAGAGAGAGGGAGAGAGTTTAAGACAGAGAAATGAGAGAGTGGGAGAGAGAGAGCAGAGAGTGAGAAATAGGAAGAGAGAGAGTGAGAGAGTGGGACAGAGAGAGAGAGAGAGAGGAGAGAGTGAGAAAAAGGAAGAGAGAGAGAAGGAGAGAGTTTAAGACAGAGAAATGAGAGAGTGGGAGAGAGAGAGCAGAGAGTGAGAAATAGGAAGAGAGAGAGGGAGAGAGTGGGACAGAGAGAGAGAGAGGAAAGAGTGAGAAAAAGGAAGAGAGAGAGGGAGAGAGTTTAAGACAGAGAAATGAGAGAGTGAGAGAGTGGGACAGAGAGAGAGGAGAGAGTGAGAAAAAGGAAGAGAGAGAGAGGGAGAGAGTTTAAAGGTAAGTTCACACGTAGAGCGATAACATCAATGCTATCGAGGTGTCGATGCTATTTTGGTGAAGACCAGATAGTGTCGAGACCAAACGCTGTCTGAACGCAGATAGTCACGAGATAGAAGCGAGTTTCCAAACTATTCTTGCAGCGAGTTTAGCAGGAGTAAATCTCAGGATCCATCGACATAGCATCGACGCTTTGCGGTAGACCACCCACCGCGCTTGTGACTATTTGTAATGTGAGCGCAATCGCTGCTATCTTCACTCGCTGCTATTGTAATTCTGTCTGTTTCATGTGGTGCTATAATATAATGCAATGTATGTATTCATGTGATGTACCCTCTTCCCTACTTTTCTCTATTATCATTCTGTCTGTTTCATCTGGTACTGTAATGTAATGTGATGTATATAGGGGTAAGTAGGCTAATGTGTATACTGTGTGGTAAGGAAGGGGGTTGTTTTGTTGTTTGTTTGTTTTTTGCATGGGGGTTCCTTCTTTTTATCTTTTTCTTTATTATATATGACCAGGCACCACAAAACCACCCAAAAGTCGCACCGTGTGATTTTCAGTTAGAGCTCAATGTGTTTTGGTTGGCATGCATGGTCAAATTTTAGATTTTGCTATTTCCTGAAAGAGTATACTTTTTTCTAAGTAATCTTAAATGTGGAGGCACCAAACAATCTAGAAGTGGTATTTTGACAGCTTTTTATCAGACTTATGTGTGTCTTCTCTGGATTTTGTTGTATTACTTTTCTTTTTCACGACCCTGAATACTTGTCTCATTTTAATCTCCCATAATTTCCACCACCATCCGATTACAGAGCAGTCCATATTTGTTTTATATACCTCATACTTTTCATTGATCATTGATTCATGTTGAGTTCTTAAAGGGCGAGTCAATTAGAATCAACATTGGGGCTAAAAATGTAGTACATAGGTCCAATGACACAATTCTGACATTTTTACAGAACAAAAATTGCCCAGTAACAAGAAATTGGTCAAAAAACTCACTAATTTGGGAACGCCCCCAAAAATTGACAGCTGATTGGCTAGAGCGATTTGACGTAGCATCGGGAAGTCCCCCGCGAAGCCACTAAGGTTGACTAATATGTTGGCAATGTAAATGAATGATAATTTATCCATTTTCATATCACTATTTATACAATTTCGACAATCTTTAAGTCCCCCAAAAGGATTTGAATAGGTTGTTTAGACATTTTAGTAGAGGTCAAATGACAAGTCTGGCATTTTTTCAAACACTTTACCCATGATAATTCCTCTTTTGGATTAGGTTTATGTTTTGGAAAAACGTAATATTTTACAGACAAGTAGACGTGTGGACAGTCGCTTTACTGCTGACCGTACCTTGCGAATCTTTGTGTGCGTGCTTATGATAACAACCAAATACACTGAAAGACTGGATGAAAGTCTCAATATATTACAACAATTACAGCAAAATCGTGTGCTGCAAGCTAGCTGCCTCCCGGGGGGGGGGGGGGCACTCACATATATATGTCACACATGTATGTGCCGCTGTGACGTCCCCCATTTTCAACCTTCTCGGGTCGCTCCCATGATATGCGATTTTCAGATTTTCACTAACCGCACCTCGATTGGCTTCCGACTCGCTCCCTGGAATATGAGAAAACAATGCGCACAGCCCATTGTCCGGGAATGGTCGCTCCCTAGCCTCCCAGGCCAGCGCAGCGGGGAACTGGGCGACCTAGTGCCCCCTAACTGAACGCGGTTTTACTAGTGCTAGCGGCGGCTCAGCGAGATCAATCTGCATGCGACATCGAGCCAGTGCAGTGGCGCGGCATGTACAGCGTTAAAAACAGCGCTGCGACCGCTGACTCAGTTCATGCACCGTATTAGACCGAAAATTCTGTCTCTCGTTCGTTTAGCTCTTCACTTAGAGACAGAAACGCTCCATACACTCGCCTGTGCAAACCGAATGCACATTGACTTACACACTACAACACTTGAATACGGCTGGAAGATTTTCAAACGGAGAAAACCTTGGACCCTGAATTACCTGAAAAAGGAGCAAAAAGGAATAAAACAGTCAAATTGGTAAGTTGAACATGTTCGTTTAAGTATAGAGCCTAGGCCTAATCTATTTAATTTACACACATATTGTTAAAATGTGAATAATACGATTTTGAAAAACGACATGCCTACTGTCAAGCGGTTGACAGTGAGTTTGCACAGGCGAGTGAATGGAGCGTTTCTGTCTCTAAGTGAATGGCCGACCCTATCCAAATAAGAGGCTAACGAACGAGAGACAGAAAATTTCGGTCTAGCACCGTATGTGTACCAGAGTAGTGAGATCGCGAGCAGCTAAAATTAGCTCTGCCCATGAGCCCGTTCTCTCCTTAGACCCTCAAAAATTAGCTTCCTCAATTAACCATTTAGCTCCTTAGCCCTCTGTTTTGAGATTGGCAGCGGCACACCCACATCCAAAAACAGGTTGAGTGCCCCCCCCCCCCCCGGGCTCTACGGTACGGTACGGTAGACCTACCCTCTTTTTCTCCAGTGACTCCAGCTTCAGAACTGCAGACCGACTCTTGTTTTTTTAGCTCCCTGTGTTTGGCTTCCAGTTCCACAGCCCTCAGTTCCCAGTCTGATGACAGGGATAGCTGTCGGCCGCAGCATTTTATTCTTGGGCGCAAATCCTAGCTGGTCATACAGCCCCTGGCCTGAGGCCTGACTATCGAAGTCCTCCTCCCTGAAGTGGTCACTGCATACAGTACTGTGAGCGGAAGGGCCATCCCACTGAGCTAGCTCGCGTCAGCTTGATCCTTGAAATCCAAATTTTTCGAGTTGGATCACCTTTAGGAAAGGTGTGCAGACTGACACCATCGCTGGTGCCTTTGCTGCACCCAGCAACAACACATCTCCGCGGCATTTTCTTGAGATATGCACTCCTATCATGCCTATCCAAAATTCCCTGCACTGGATATACACAGACAAGCGTCGTCCGCTAGCTAGACGTTCCCGATGGTACGTCACAGGTCACCTGACAAGGCACGTGACTGGGCCCTATTTTTCGAGGGGCGTGGCAGACTAGCTGATAAACGTGCGATTTAGGCAATTTCAACGAAGCTTAGAGAAGTACACAGATCTTTTTAATAAAAAGTATATGCGATTTCTAGCAATATTGACACAATACTTTGATATTATCATGAAATGTAATTCTAATTGACTCGCCCTTTAAGCGTTGCGCGTATATTGATTAACAAAGTCGTAGCCTAGCTAGCAACTCGCGGAAAGCGCTCTCAAAACTTGAACCAAATTCTTTGTACGTACGTGTGCGCAAAAGTCGCGGAGGGGTTACTCGTAATTCTATCACATGGTTTAGGCATTCTATCATTTGACCTTAGAACGCCAAAACCCTCTGGAGCAATGATAGATCGAGATGCGCCGTGTCATGTGATATAGTTTTGACCAATCAGTGAATAAGAATCTATGTATGAGGACTATAATAATAATTATATTAGTACACCAGTGCATAAAAGACTCAGTCAGTCCGCAGCCCGTGCAATAATGAGCCAAAATGCCGATTCCTGCCGAGATTTCCTCTCCACTGGATATCGAGTCTCGCCAAAGGAGAAAGCGTGAAATTTGGCGAGATATTTGCAAGGGATCAAGAAGGTATCTCTCAAACGAAAATAATGCGGAAATCGTTTGGTTATGGCAAAGGAATTTCTCCGTGAAGAAAATAGGGTTTTCTTTCAGTGTTTTCCGGACAAAATACCCCATGAAAGCCACTGATCGGGTGAACGTCCGGTACGCTACCCCGGGTGCAATGGCGTGGAATGCTCCAAACTGCTGATGTGGTTAGTTACTACAGTCCCGTCCTATATTCACTGTTGCGATAGCGTAAAATGTACACCAAAATCAATGTAACTGTAAGGACACTGGTGTAGACAGGGGGACACCGGGGGTGGCCACCCCCCCCCCCCTATTCAGTCACTTAAAAAAAGTGAGAGCGAAAAAGCGGGGGAAGTGAGGGGAAAAGGCCTAAAAAGGTGCTACAAGCAGTTATCTGGCTTTCAAAATTTGCTAAAACGTCAAGGGGGGGGGGGGGATAACTCTCCTCTCTTTGCACCCACCCCTGTTACCATGGGTGTCGATAAGATAAGAATTATGATACATTAACTTAAAACTAATAATTACCCAAAATCAACGGCATCGGCATGATCAGGTAACGAACACGGTGCCCTCTCGCGGCATAAAAACGTCCACAAACTGCGATTGAGTATCCCTTTAAAGTAGATATTCAAAGAAAATCACAAATATGGCAATTAATGTATCACTAGAAACTGGGAAGCTTACAGATGGCAATCGTATAAGTTTTATGTCAACTGCGTATCTGATGATTATAAAAACAACACAAATAAAAGCTCTTCTTAGCATCTGGAATATCCGAGGATTCGCCAGAAATATAGCGATGTTTTGATGTCGTCACACTCGGGATCGATCCTGCTTAAGCAGACGACGTCCTATAATGAATGAACGTAATTGCAATGCAATTATTTATCAAATTATAAAGAGTTTGGTGTATTTAAACATGACCTTATTTCACACCATTATAAAGGGAAAGTGAAACTGATTCTGATAGCTAAAACCGTTTGATTGTAAATACACATTGTAAATACAAATTGAAAAGCCCTCCGAATAATAGCAGGATGGTATTCGTTCCCTCTTGAAACGCCGAACATGCCCGGTGCAAGCAGCTGAAAATACAATGGCGTCTTATTTTGTTTACAATTGACTGATTCCTTTATTTTTTTAACGCTGCATTTTTCATCAAAATAATACCATACACGAAGTTAAGAGTGAGGCAACAGGCTAACATTAAGACTGACGCTCGTGAAGGAAGAGAAATTAGTGAAGAGGAGATGACAAAATAGGCTCTGAAAAATGTGTAAGATGTTATGGGACATCGTCTGCTTAGACAGGACTGGTCCATGGTGTGTCGTCACATATCTCAGCAGCGTTCGAGGAGCTCTTCAGCTGCTATATCGGGGGCTGTATTTTACCGTTTTATAATTGATAATAATCATTACTTCAAATGTTTCCAAGCGTTGAATTTGGATAACCTTGTTTAATTTATGTCATCTATGCAATAATAAGTATTAAGCCAATATTTAAAATCATTGAAGTTCTACTTTAATGATTAGAAGTAAAGAAAATAAGAAATGCCATTATTTCAACGCGAAAATGTCGAAGAAAATTCGTTCGCTCGCATTGTTCTTCTCAATTCTCCATTTCCAGCCTAACCGCTCACGATGGCGGTCTCCTGCGTTGTAAATTACCTCTCTAGTTTACTGGAAAAAATATTTACATAGGTCTATTATATTCCTTAATCTTGTTTGTATGTTTTGTCTTATGTATATTATTATATACTATTATTGTACATGATTTCTTACTTATGTAATACTTATGTAAACATTCGATTTATTGTATATTAGAACGCAGAAATAAAAGCAAACAAACAATTAAGGGGTTCCGTCCATTGGCATAGATCCATGAATTCCTTCTTTTCATTAAAAAAACATTTTGGGATGCTCTAAAATGCAAGTTTTATAGACAGATTTGTTGAAAAATTCCATGATGTAGGAGGGGGATACCCCTCCCACCCCCTCTCGATCTCTTCGCTCAGTGGTTTATCTAGGGGCAGAGGGGTACGTGCCCCCACAGCACTTACAGGTGCGAAAAAACGCAAAGTATATAGAGAAAGAAAAATAGGGGGAAATGAAGAAAAATCATAATCTTTACGGATCACGCGCCCCCAAATCCGCAGGGTAATGCACTAGAAATCTAGTTTTTGAAGGTTTGAAATGCGAAAATTTTCAAAAGCTCGGTCGCTTTGCTCCCTCGCATAATTATTTTCATTCAGGATCTCGTAATTTCGCTCCCCCAGAATATAGTTCTGAAATAGCTTAAAGGGTTGAAAAAATATAGATGTAATTTCTTGGTACTACAAAATTTCAATATGGCACGAAAAAGAGAGATGATAACGAAGCTTTTCGACCCGCACTCATCAGGTTATCACGCAGGTATATAACAAATTACTTGAAGTCAACTATATTATACTCGATGAACCCCGGACGCCGTAATTTCAGAACAATCGCAAATCTTGGACGAACTCCTTTTGTGTTCACAGAAGGGGTTCTTGCGATTGAATGTAGGCGGCTTCCAGAAAGCGTAAATGCGCCGCGCTTCTGGCCCGGTACTGAGAATTGATCGTCGGCATAGCTTTGTGCGCAAGCTGGATTGTTCAACAAATGGAGACCAATCGCTGAATCGCATTTGGCTATCTTTGGTCTGTTAGCGCGCATTTCAGATTTGCAGGCACGGACGGGCTGCGTGCGCTGATACAGCTACACGAAGAGCCCCCTGCTCAAACAAAATTTATCATCAATGCAGGGTACACATTGAGCCTATTGTTTACATGTACAATGTTATACCAGATTCAGCTGACTTATAAATGTGTAAAAGTCATGAGAGTGGGCTGTATTAGATTGTACCTACGTGTGTGTTTTGGTGTTCCGGTCGATGGACATACCATGGAGGTGGAGTAGTACATCCATATGCACTAAACTCGTTCGGCTGCATCGAGCAGAGGACGCTTTGTGTGACGTGCTGGTGAGTGGTAGGGGCGGATCCAGGATTTCCCAATAGGGGGGGGGGGGGCGGAAATTTGAAAATTGCAAAGTTCAAAGAATATATATATATATATATATATATATATATATAGGCTCTATTTTATTTTCATATACATGTATAATTCGTTGGAATGATCCAGTTGTGGGTCGGTCAATGGAGGTGCACACCAGCTTTGATTTTCATTATCAGATTGTTCATCAATTGTCTATTGTTTTGAACTAAAATAATATGTGATATTAAAGAGAATAGGAGTAGGGTATAGCAAATTGAACTGATGAAAAAGAAATTGTCCATTCTCATTATAAGTTCCATCTTTTCAAAGGGTGTGCGTAGGCTTAATAACGTTGTCTGCTCGTCGTCTTGCCCCTCCTATGAAAATACCCTTGCGCCACCCCTGACAAAGGAGTCAATGAACGTTTCAGTGAGTGTGTCCTAACCATATAGGCCTGTGCATTGCTTTAATGTTCATGGTTCAACAGCCCTGCTTGCTAGTTTGAATTCCTTATCAATTGCCATAAGGAATTGTAAGGACATCACATACACATAAATTGACTCCTGTACAAGAGTTGAAAATTTGACAAAATCTGGAAGCTACCTTCAAAAATAATCTTGAATTGAATTAAATTTATATATAGATTAAATCACCTCCAACCAGGGGTGTCGATGCGTGTTCATGATTGGGGGGGGGGGGGGGTGACCGGCCGGCGAGGGAAGTGAAGTCAGTGGCGTATCTAGGCATTATGGGGCCCCGGGGCAAACAATGAAGTTACCCCCCCCCCCCCACCCCTCCCCAGAGTGCCTAGACTTACCTACGTTATTGTACAAGCGAGGCAGCAAAGCGACCGAGCGAAAAAATGTTATAACCGGAAACAACGCAATTTCTTGTGCATTTTACCCAGGAAATTTTGCAATTGACCACTGCAATTGAGCGGTACATGCAGAAGCTCAAATTGTATATATTGATAAACGGTTTTCTGTTCACTCACTTCTATATCGGGAGCAAAAGTAACAAAAACCCTAGCCTATAGGCTTGAGAAAGAGTCGATAAAATCAGCAAGGCTACCTGAATTTGAGATTCCTTTCAAAACTTGAACCTTTGCAAATGCTGTTTTATACACTTTATCCTATATTGGGGGCGCAAAATATAGCAGGAGTCATATAAACTTACATGATATAGCGAGCAAAGCAATTACATCTTTATTTTTTCAAATTCTGAACCCTTTAAGCTATTTAAGAACTATACTGGCCAGTGGCGTATCTAGGGATTATGGCGCCCGGGGCAAACAATTAAGTTTCGCCCCAACCCCCGAGTCCCCAAACTTATTTAAGTTATTGTAGAAGTGAGGGAGCAAGGCGACCGAGCGGCAATTTTTAAATTTTTAACCCTAAAAAACGTAATTCCCTGTGCATTTTACTCAGGAAATTTTGCAATTGACTACTGCTATTGAGCAATCGAGAAGTTCGAATTTTGTACATTGATAAACGGTTTTCTATTCACTCACTTCTAAAACTGGGAGCAAAATTAACCAAAACCCTTGAGAAAGAAGTCGAGAAATTCAGCAAGACGACGGAAAGTTGGGATTTCATTCAAATGTTGCAAATGTTGCAAATGCTGTTTTATACAGTTTATTGCGGGCACAATATATCTAGGAAGATTCAGATGAAATTAACTTATTACATGATAGCGAGCAGAACAACGAAAATTACATTTTTATTTTTCAAATTTTAAACCCTTTAAGCTGTTTGAGAACTATATACGGGGGGGGGGGGGCGCAAAATTACGAGATCCTCAACGCTAATAATTAGACAAGGGAGCAAAGCAACTGAGCTTTTGAAATTTTTGCATTTCCAACCCTCCAAAACTGTATTTCTAATGCATTAACCGTTCGGATTGGGGGGGGGGGGGGGGGGGGGGTAATCCGTAAGCCTTATAATTTTTGTTCATTAACCCCGTTTCCTTTCTCTTTTGCGTTTTTGCTCCCCCTCCAAGTGGGGCCCGTCCCCTCGTCTCCCTAGATTTGTAGGGAGCCGGGCTCGACCTTATCATGAGTGCTTTTACATATCCCCCATAACTTTGCTAGACTCCTACTCAAATGTGCACCCCAATGCGGAGCGCAACTGAACATGTGCACACCCTACCCCCTCCCCCCCCCCCATTCCCTTATGCAACGCTGCCGTCACGGCCGGCCCCCTATTTTCAAATAAATTCTTCAGGAATGGCTCGAAATTTCTTTGCAGGGCCATTATTGTCAGCGCATTTGCACTAAGCATTTCAGACACTGCGTTTAGGCTGAGATTTTTTTGGGAAATATGTTGCATTCCGACTTAATTTTCTACAAGCCAGGACCGGCCCGGGTTTCGCACGTGCTTGACCCCCCCCCCCCCCCCCCTCTATCTTTCTTTCTTTCTTTTTTTTCCTCCTGATCTTTTTTCCTTATTTTCTTTCCCCCTTTTCTCCTTCTTTCCTTCCTCCTTTCTTCTTCTTCTTTTTCTTTTCCCCTCTTTTTTCTTTTTTTTCTTTTTTTTCTCGCCGCCAATAGGGGGGGGGGGGGGCGCGGCCGATTCGGCCCCCTGGATCCGCTAGTGAGTGGACCAATCATCTTGCGTCATTAAGCACGATTTCATTTTGGATGGGAAATAATGTGTATAATGCTTGAACTTGCCTAACTCCTGACTGGTATAAAAGCTTAATCATCAGATTTTTGGTCATTTCTGAAAGAGTAATCTTTCACGATTCCAATGATCGAAGTTTGTTTTTTTTTTGCAGCAAGATATCTAACTAATATTTGTTCACCCTTTTCCGTCAAGGTTATGTCGTTAATTTTCACTCGTTAATGGTCTATTTATTTTAAAAAGTCTTCCAAGTCAAACTGCTAAGTTTTAAGTAGATATTGATAGAATTATTATTTTTCTTTCATTTGTGACAACAATCGTAAAACTCCGTCCAGAAACAGCGAAGTAATTGGCAGTTTTATACATTACCCTTCTGCTCATGAATATTCATAAACTCGGTATGAATACGAGTTCCGTAAAAGAAGCGCTTTCCGCACGGGCTGAGGACTGGCTGGACCATTGGCGGATCCAGGGGGCACATCCGGCCCGTGCTCCCTCCCCTTGGGAAGAAAAGTATGCATTGTGACCATAAAGGAACCGCCCTTTTGTCGATTCTGCCCCCCCTTTTTGGCTTGTCAGAGAATTATGGAGGGGGAAACTACCCCCCCCCCCCCGCCCCCGAGTGAATTCTGGAGGTCTGGCGATTTTTGTTCTTCAACTGAGCGACTTTTCGAGAAGCTGGCAAGACCAGAAATATACGGGTCAACCTTTTCCAAAAGTTGACAAACCTGCATTTGTGCTCCCCCACCCTTATACTAAATCCTGGATCCGCCCCTGGGCTAGACGATAAATTTTACATACACCATACCCCAATCCTAGTTGCGTCAAAATAATTGTTCCTGGGAGAAGTCCATTGAAAATTATATTTACATTTTTAAATTCACTTAGTAAATCTGGTCAATTAAAAGGTGATCCATCCTTTGTAATAACTTGATTTGTGTGGATGGAGAAAAAAAAATACAGGCGGACAGAGAATAGGGAAGTTTAAAAAGTTATGAATGTTTGAAAAATTGAAAACTCTTAATCTATGCAAATCTCACATTGGCAATTTGGTCAGTCAACTCTCGATCAACTCTCCCGTTTCTGGTACGCGAAAAATGTTTCCCTGTTTTCTCCACTGCCCTTTCCCTACAACGTTAAAAAGTTACTTCAATACAGTTTCTTTCTAAATGCTATCACTTAATCAGAACTATCTTTAGGATAGCCCCATTCATCGTGCACCCCTCCTATTCTTGGTGAGCTGCCAACCCAGATACCTAAACCTTTCTGAACAATGGCATGGTGTCCCCAGTGCCTTCCCTTCCCCTCCCCTTCCCGGATCCGCCTCCGTGAACAATGGCATGTTTCCTTCTGCTCCCCTCTTCTTCAAGTATATGTCCTTAAGAGCGTGCGATGAAAGCTACCTCAATGACAGTTATAGTGATCGCTGTCCTCGAAAGTGTTTCACGCGCAAGCAAAAGGAGCTGTCCTGCAACTACCAGGTGCATTTTAGACCGGTACAAATCTGAGTAGTAACTACTGTCGCAGTGGTAGCTAGGGAGCTCATTCCATAATCAGGTGACACTGACGGACTATCAAAGAGGTTTGAGAGTTTGTTGGATTTTGTGACTGTTATACGCACTATTTCTTCCACGTCGTTTATTCAAGCTCGTATTTCGTTTGGAGTATCTTTAAACATGGAAGCATTCAAGAATGAATTCGTTGATGAGATGCACACATCAGAAGAGGACGGATACCTTCTCTACTGTCCGACTGAAGAGGAATTAGAAGATAGGTCCATAGAAGACTGTGAAAATGTCCTCGGAGAAGAATTTGAAAATGGCGAAGTGAACTGGGGGTTAGCAGCACAGTCATCAAATCGAGGTAATAACATGTTTGAACAGAGTATTTTAATTGATTGATTGATTGAATGATTTGTATTCAACCAGGTTAGCTCGTTCACATTTAACTTGATCATTCACGAGGACCTGAAAATCAACACAGCTAAAGTATGTACAATCGAAATATACACATAAAATGATTAATATATCCTGACAAAATCGTTCCCAGGCCCCTTGGGGGATCTGAGGGTCGGCTGGAATCTTCCAGAAGGCGTAAATTACTCTATGAACATGGCGAACAAATTAATATACAGCTCCTCATTGTACCTTCCACAATCGTTCTGGTAGAGGAAAGAACATCCCTTCATTGCATGTAAAAATATATTGAACAGGTGTCACATACATATTCACCTGTTCTACTTATTCTAAATAATAGCAATGAGGAGCTGTATATTTTGTCCGTTCTCTTTTGTCATAGTGTTCATGGTATTACCCCCTTGCCCCTTCTTCAGTACGTCATTGGTATTAAAGCCCGCATTCGTTTTATCACTGTTTACGCTGGCCCCACAATTCAGCACTGATGATGTCATCCTCTTTGTTTTCTCTTAATGTCAGCGATATATTGCAAGAAACATTAGCCAAACACAAAAAGAAAAGTATTGCTGACTAATGAATGTTGATATTTGTCATCAATGGCTTTCTCTTGGATGTCGGTAGTTAGACTTTCTTTTCTGTTTATTTTTCTTATCAGACATACCAACAAGGAAAACATCAGTCAAAGTGTTATGTCTTGTCAGCATCGAGCTAACTAGGTGATGATAACACTTGTGACTGCATTTGGGGGTGCTCCTTTTATATTCTATTGTTGTGAAATTGATCCATTTCGTTTGCTTTTGCTCCATTCGCTCCATGTGCATATTAATATACAACACTGATCATAATCCAACTTATCTTCGAACATAAATTCAACAATTCTTGTGACAAGTATTTTAGATATAAATGAAGGTTCACTTTAACAGCTTGACATAATCAGCATATCATTTGCTACATGTATCATTACAAATTACTATCTAAAACTTGGTGACTCAGTGTGTTTAAATTATAGCTTGACCTATAGCCCGCCAACACGGTGTGACCCACCTTGCAATTCACCTTGACATTCATTTCCGGTCCGTGCCCCCGGAAGAAAAGTATGCATTTTACCAAAAATAGTCCGCCATTTTGTCGATTGTGCCCCCCCCCCTTTAGAATGAAAAACTGGGCCTCCATAGCCCCCCCCCCCCCCAATGAGCGAATTTTCGATAAAAGCTGGCAAGACACAAAATACGGGTCTACATTTTCCAAAAGTTGACAAACCTGCATTTGTGTGCCCCCCCCCCCCCTCTTATACTAAATCCTGGATCCGCCCTGACTCCAAGAATCAAAGCCTGAATCTTCTCATTCATTTAGCTAATCAATTCAAAACCAATATCGTAAATTAATCTATTATTCATGACAATATCATAAACAATCCCCAAAAGTCATAGTATACAAAATAAGTTAATATCTACGTGTACTTGACCTCATTTCTGGCTGCACTTGTAATGTACTACGTGTATGTATACATTTTTAACAGATATGGAAAGTTACAATGTTATATAATCTACATGTGCAACTGCTGAATCAAGAGCAAAAATAAAATAATTTGCACTTCTAACATACAATATTTAAATAAAATTTATAATTTATATGACAAACTAACCTCTTTGCCTCCTTTATTCACTAAGATGACAAAACCAGGTTTCCAGGATAGCCTGGTACTTAAGTGATTCTTATGTGATTCTTATCTCAAATCTGCCATATTTTGTCAGTGAATATTTCAATGTAAACACTGTCTTTGGGTTGGACACAAGTTGTCGCTATGTCAGTATAAGACCTAGTGTCCCTGTATTAAAGAGTTTGCGACAACTGGGGATTTGAAGGCCATTTTGTTTCCACTATTACGTAACATTTCTATTCAATTCCGATGAGCACCTGGGTGTTCTCAATAGAAATAATTCGAACGCTATTTTGTTTCCAGAAAAGTGAGACGTCCATGTCGCAACTCTTTAATACAGGGACACTAATAAGACCTTGCAAACATGGAGTGATAAGCGATGCTGATCACATATATTTATACTGTACGTGTATCAATCAATTGAAGTGCAGATGCATTTATGATGTTATAACTAGGTATAAAATCTTCATTACATGAAGGAAAAAAATCCTAAATGGAATTGGAAGGATATGATAGAGAGATGGAAGAGGCGATTTCTAATTTTCTTTTTAAATCAGATACGAACCAAATTTCGTAGAGTTGAGAGCATGATCTTGAGTTTGAACCGGCTGATTGTAAACGTTTATAACTGCCCAACATCGAATTATGGCGCCATTAATATTTTCTAGTTGTTATTTTCGATATTATAAGTCTTAGAACAAAAGTCAAATTGGCATGGCCAATGGAAATCTGGTTTACTAATGAATTATGATTATTTTTACTACATACTTTTCCACTTCTGTCACTAAATAACCTTCTTAATGTTTTCCGATAGTTGGATTGTCTCTAACTTCTTGTTTATTAAAGAAATAATTGATCTATTGTTTCTTTCCCTTCGCAGAAATAAATATGGCAATGAAAAATGCTAATCGAAGTACGATCCATGGATTAACAGCGGAGAGCGCAGTCAGAGAGGATAAGAGTCTGTTTGAATTGGAAGCCGATGAAAAAGTAGAGGAAAGGTCACTTTCAAATTTCCTTTTAAGCGGTGCATTAGGAACCAAATTTCGCTCGAATCATTTACCAAACCATTGGGCCTGTCTAGAGGAAGAGCGTATTGCAAGAGGCGAGACGATGTACCCTACAAGCTCTCATCACAATAATGGAGGGATGGATAAACAAGGACTTCCCGTATCACGTGATGATATACAACGACTTACCGTATCACGTGATGATATACAAGGAGTTACCGTATCACGTGATGATATACAAGGAGCTGCAGGATCACGTGATGATACACAAGGACTTACCATATCACGTGATGATATACAACGACTTACCGTATCACGTGATGATATACAAGGAGTTACCGTATCACGTGATGATATACAAGGAGCTGCAGGATCACGTGATGATACACAAGGACTTACCGTATCTCGAGACGAAACAAAAAGGGTTACGGCATCACGCGATGTGATATGTGAACTGACCAATCGACATATTAGGCAAGCTGTTTTGTCTTCTTGTAATGTAAATATTACAAGTACTGATTCCTTATACCAGAGGGGAACTCTGGCATGTGAAACGCCATATCAGTGTTCGGTTTGTAACAAACGGTTTTCAAATGCGAGTAACCTCTTAGTGCATATGCGAACACATACAGGAGAGAAACCATTTGAGTGTTCGGTTTGTAACAAACGGTTTACCCAAAGTAACAACCTCTTGGTGCATATGAGAACGCATACAGGAGAGAAACCATTTGAGTGTTCGGTTTGTAACAAACGGTTTACCCATAGTAGCAGTCTCTTGGTGCATATGAGAACGCATACAGGAGAGAAACCATTTGAGTGTTCGGTTTGTATCAAACGGTTTTCCGATCCGAGTTGCCATACAAGGCATATGTTGATCCACTCAGGAGAGAAACCATTTGAGTGTTCGGTTTGTAACAAACGGTTTACCCGAAGGAGCAGTGTCTCACTGCATATGAAAATCCATACAGGACAGAATCCGTAACAATCTTCGCTTTAAAGTTTTGATCCGATGAGCCGTTTAAGGCATAAGATAATCAACTCAGGAGAAAGATCTTAACAGTGCTTTCTTTGTAATCGGTTTGCCAATCCGAATAGTCACTTGAATGCTTATGAAATTTACACACACATGAGAAAAGCCATATCAATATTCGGTTTGTCACTGACCGTTTTCCTTGTCGAGTACGCTCACATCTCAACCGGACGCAACCCAGACGCCGTAATTTCAGAACAATCGCAAAGCTTGGACGAACTCCTTTTGTCTGCACAGAAGGGGCTCGTGCTATTGAATGTAGGCGGCTTCAAGCGTAAATGCGCTGCACTTCTGGCCTTGGACATAATTGAGAATTGATCGTTGGTATAGCTTTGTGCGCAAGCTGGATTGTTCAGCAGATGGAGACCAATCGGTGGATCGCATTTGGCTACATCTTTGGTCTGTTAGCGTGCATTTCAGATTTACAAGCATTTTTTTCTTTTTGTTCGTCACCATTCCCCGAGGCGTTATTTCCTAATGTCAACCAAAGTTAAAAGTTATGACCTTTTTCATACCCTACACCATGCATACATGTATTATATACCCCAATTGTAACTCCTAACCCTATTTCCTTTAAGCATATTATAAGTACAATGTCAATAAATTTTACATTCACCATACCCCAATCCCGGGGGCCACTCAGATATATGGGTGTACACATGCGTGTCCATGGGTTTTCAAAATACCCTCAAAACATGTTTTATACTTGGATGAAAAAGACCCTAAACGAGGATATTTGCGCGGTTTTTCATCATCCAACCCCCCTAAACAGGTTTAAATCGGGCTGTAAATCCCCGTGAAAATCCCTGAAAATATCACAAAATCAAGGCCGTACGCAGAAATTTTTTCCTGGGGGGGCAAAATGATCGCTTTCAAAGGAACCCATAACTTGAAGTCTAAAACCCTATTTAAAAAAAGTATGATTTTGAAATTTCTGGGGGGCAACTGCCCCCCTGCCCCCCCCCCCCCCCCCCCCCCCCGCTGCGTACGGCCTTGCACAAAATGTCCCATTTACATATTGGTGCCAAAGTGAAAAATATACCCCTTAAACACGTTCGGCCAGATTAGTCGAAAGCACCATTTTTGTTGAAAATCAGCGTTTTTGGACCCCTTAACGCGTAACGTGCTTTACGCGTTCCACCTGAAAAAAATACCCCTTTTTACCGGCGCGTTTTCTTGGACGCGCATGTGTACACCCATATATCTGAGTGACCCCCCCCCCCCCCCCCCCCCGGGACCTTAATCCTAGTTGCGTCAAAATAATTCTCCTGGGAGAAGTCCATTGAAAATTATATTTACATTTTTATATTTTATTAGTTTAAATCTTGGCAATGAAAATGTGATCCACCCTTTGTAATAAGTTGATTTGTGTGGATGGAGAAAAAAAAGACAGGGTTGTGAAAGTTTGAAAGAAATAGCCGGACAGAGAATAGGAAAGTTTATAAGTTATGAATGTTTGAGAAATGAAAATTCTTAATCTATGCAAATCTCACATTGGCAATTTGGTCAGTCAATAGACATGTTTACTAATTTTATGCATACTTTGTGAAAAAGGTTTTTTCCTGACGACTCAAAAGCTTGCCAAAGGCTTGCCATTCATTGCTATCATGTAAAAATATGTTGAACAGGTGTCACATACACACTCACATGTTCTACTTATTCTATATAATAGCAATGAAGGGATGTTCTTTTCCTACCAGAGCGATTGTGGAGGGTACAATGAGGAGCTGTATATTTTGTCTGTTCTCTTTTGTCATCGTGTTCATAGTATTACCCCCTTGCCCCTTCTTCAGTACGTCATTGGTATTAAAGCCCGCATTCCTTTTATCACTGCTTACGCTGGCCCCACAATTCAGCACTGATGATGTCATCCTCTTTGTTTTCTCTTAATGTCAGCGATATATTGTAACAACATTAGCCAAACATGAATAGAAAATTATTGCTGACTAATGAATGATGTCAAGATAATTTAAACTTGAACTATGGAACAACGTTATTTGTAATCAATGGCTTTCTCTTGGATGTCGGTAGTTAGACTTTCTTTTCTTGTTTATTTTGAAATTGGGGCTAATCGAATGCTGTTTATTTTTCTTATCAGGCATAACGTCCAACAAGGAAAACATCAGTCAAAGTGCTATATCCCGTGTCTTGTCAGCATCGAGCTAACTAGGTGATGATAACACTTGTGACTGCACTTGAGGGTTAAGAATTACACGATAAAGGTCTCTACGCGGGAGCTTCTTTGATATTCTATTCTTGTGAAATTTCTTTTTCCTCCATTCGCTCCATTTGCTCCGTGAAAAATGTATCAATGAAACATATTATTAAAACATCATAAATACATGTGCATATTAATATACATCACTGATCATAATCCATCATATCTTCAAACATAAATTCAACAATTCTTGTGATAAATGAAGGTTCAATTTAACAGGTTGACATAATCAGCATATCATTTTCTATCATTACAAATTACTATCTAAAACTTGGTGACTCAGTGTGTTTAAATTATAGCTTGACTTATAGCTGGCCAACACGGTGTGACCCTCTGCAATTCACCTTGACATTCATTTCCGGTCCGTGCCCCCCGGAAGAGAAGTATGCATTTTGACCATAAAGTATCTGCCCTTTTGTCGATTGTGCCCCCTCCTTTAGAATGAAAAACTTGGCCCCATACCCCCCCCCCCCCCCCCCTGAGCGAATTTTGGAGGTCTGGCGAAAAAAAAATTGTCGCACCCCCCCCCCCCCCCCCCCCCCCCCCCAAAAAAAAAAAAAACTGAGCGACTTTTCTATAAAAGCTGGCAAGACATAAAATAGGGATCTGCCTTTTCCAAAAGGTGCCAAACCTGCATTTTGTGTGCCCCCCTTATACTAAATCCTGGATCCGCCCTGACTCCAAGAATCAAAGCCTGAATCTTCTTTTTCACTTAGCAAATCAATTCAAAGCCAATATCGTAAATTAATTCCTTATGCATGACAATCCCCAAAAGTCATAGTATAAAAAATAAGTTAATATCTACGTGTACTTGACCTCATATAATTATGGCTGCATTTGTAATGTACTACATGTATGTAAATTCATAACATAATTTATATGGAAAGTTACAATGTTGTGTAATCTGCATGTGCAACTGCTGAATCAAGAGCAAAAAATAAACTAATATGCACTTCTAACATACAAGTTTCCAGGATGCGTGTTTTTTTTACCTCAAATCTGCCACATTTTGTCAGTGAATGTTTCAATGTAAACACTCTCTTTGGGTTGGACACAAGTTGTCGCTTTGTTAGTATAAGCCCTTGCAAACATGGAGTGATAAGCGATGTTGATCACATAAAACGTGTATCAATCAATTGATCAAAAGTGTACATGCATTAATAACTAGGAATAAAATCTTCATTACATGAAGGAAAAAAAATCCTATATGGAATTGGAAGGATATGATAGAGAGATGAAAGAGACGATTTCTAATTTTCTTTTTAAATCAGATACGAACCAAATTTCGTTGAGTTGAGAGCATGATCATGAGTTTGAACCGGCTGACTGGAAACTTTGAACTCCCCAACATCGAATTATGGCGCCATTAATATTTTCTAGTTGTTATTTTCTATAATATAAGTCTTAGAACAGAAGTCAAATTGGCATGTCCAATGGACATCTGGTTTACTAATGAATTATGATTATTTATTTTTACTGTATACTTTTCCATTTCTGTCACTAAATAACCTTCTTAATGTTGAAAAAGTAGAGGAAAGATCACTTTCAAATTTCCTTTCAAGCGGTGCATTAGGAACCAAATTTCGCTCGAATCATTTACCAAACCATGGGGCTTGTCTAGAGGAAGAGCGTATTGCAAGAGGCGAGACGATGTACCCTACAAGCTCTCATCACAATAATGGAGGGATGGATAAACAAGGACTTACCGTATCACTTGATGATATACATGATATGAGAACGCATACAGGACAGAAACCATTTGAGTGTTCGGTTTGTATCAAACGGTTTTCCCAAAGGAGCAGTCTCTTAAACCATATGAGAACACATACAGGAGAGAAACCATTTGATTGTTCGATTTGTATCAAACAGTTTTCCCGCAGGAGCAGTCTCTTAGTGCCTATGAGAAGGCATGCAGGAGGGCGGCAAAAAAAAAATCTTCTCGCCAGCCCTCCAAAAGTCGCTCAGTGGAGGGGGTAGGGTATCGGATTTATGAGTCCAGTTTTCCTCCATAATTTTCTGACAAGCCAAAAAATTATCAGTTCTAAAAGGGGGATGAAATTTTATTTAAAAGCCTCCTAAATCCGCCACTGATCCATGCCCGTATATGCCAACTTGGGTTTCAAGAAGGGGGCCGCGGCCGATTCGCACCCTCTTGATCCGCCCCTGCTATTCTGTTATGGATGTGAAGAATATGATTGCATAATGTTGCTTGTCAATCTCATTAAATTGAAAGATTGGGGGAGCAATAAGAGATTATTTTTATTATTTTTTTTAATTTTGTTCCAGTTGCTTTATTTTTACTGATTGATTGATTGATTGATTTTATTCGTCAGGTATACTGCAATACAAACATAACCAGGTACCATGACAGGATAGCCCATGAAAGCCGAAATGGCTTATTTCCAATGGGGTCCTTACCTAAATAACTGATTAAAAATACAGTAAGAAAACACATTAGTACGGCTACAAGACTATCGTACACGTACGACAAGTAATAAGAATGTACTAAAGTAGCAAAATAAAACATAACATTTTTATAAAGTAGGCGAAGATTACATAAATGTGAAAACAAGACTTACTCGACGGAAAAAACTATATACAGAAAATCATAATGAAACTATCGATAATAAACGTTGGTTACATAAGTCATATAATATAGGAAAAAAACCATCTGAGCTACAAAAAGGAGAGGAGAAATATAGTTATGGAGTAGACACATTTTTCAGATGATGCTTCAATACCCTTTTGAAATGTAAAAAAATCTTAACTGACTTAACATGATTTGGGAGGGAATTCCAGAAAAGAATACCGTTAAAATAAAAGGAATTTCCAATTTTACCTTTCCGCTTAGGCACTACGAAATTAAATTGACTATTTCTAGTGTCATGCCCATGAACACTTGAAGAGCGAGTAAAGTTATTCGAAATATAGTGATCTGCATTAGAGTAAAAAATCTTATGTACATGGTGAATTAAAAGTTGTTGTGATCTAAGGTTTACATGAAGAAGACCAGCTGTTTCAAGTTCACTCTTCCCAATGTGTGTTCTTGGTGGTAAGTGATTGATAAATCTTGCAATCTTGTTTTGAATTATTTTTAACTTGTTTTGATCCACCTTGCCTAGACTGCAGTACCATGCCGCATTAGCATAATCAAATAAACATTGTATTAAGGAAAAACTTAAAATGCGTCTTGATTTTAAGTTCATGCAATTTTGATAACGGTACAAGAATTTTAGACGAGCATTAGCTTTTTTGACAATACCGTCAACCAAACTTGAGCAAGAAAGATCACTAGCTATATTTAGTCCTAAATACTTCACAGAATCCTGTCTCTTAATGAGTTGATTGTTATAACTTATATTGAAATCATCAGTATACTTTAGCCTACCCCGCGAACAAAACAAAATACTTTCGGTATTACCAATATGTAAGCTAAGCTTATTTGCTGTCATCCAATTAACACAGTTTGATAATTCTAAGCTAAGTTTTTCCCCGATCAGCTTAGGATCAGTACCAGAATATAATAACACACTATCATCCGCATATAAAAGTAATTTACTGTCGTTGACACATACACACATATCATTAATGTAGCACATGAAAAGAATAGGACCTAATATGCTCCCTGTTTGTTTTTGTTTGTTTTTTGCTTTTTGTTTGCTCAGTGATTTTGTTTTTAATCATGTAAATCAAATAAAACAAATAAGAGATCATTATTTTTCCTCAATATCGGAGTCATGTTTTACAGATCGGTTGTAAGAGAGAAAAGAGAGTATGAGAAAAGTGAGAGGGGGAGGAGAGAGAGACAAAGAGAGCTGGGGCAAAAGTAATGGGATATACCTACAAAGACAGAATAGGACTGGTAATAAATAAATTATATCATCAGCTGCTATATTGTTGGTTACTAGTTAATTCAGTTCAAAACACGGAGGCCATCCCCCTTTTCGTACAATCGGCAATGGCACTATTGCGTTGGTGATGGCTTCGGAGCAAGCCCCTATTCTTCGCCTGTCGTCTCACATTTCTGAAGAAGAATATTTAAAAAAACTTACCATAAGTTGGTTATATTGGTGGCGTATCCAGGAATGCAGGGAGAGGGGGGAGGCTCACGACTGACGAACAAAAAAATCATCAGATGCATTCTATGTTGAATTTTAGGACAAGCAAGGACAAAAAAAAAAATCAGTTTTCAGATTCTTTCTGTGCGGGGGAGGGGGGGGGGGGGTACACATTTCCTTTCATTCAATGTGTAACTAAGATATGTCAGATTTGGTTTTGGCTGGCACATAGGGGCACGTACATTTCTGGATATATAATCTTGGATACGCCACTCTTAATGTAATCTTTATATTTATATAAGGAATTGCTCGCACGCAATCACATTTTATTAAAGCCTTTTCTTTCTTGAATTTTAAAAGAATAAGGCTAATAAAATTACAAATCAAATGAAATATTCTGATTAAATAGAAAAATAAATATTATTTTTAAAATAACTTTTCTCGACATTCCCGTCAGATATCGCCGTATTTGCTCATATACTGTTATAGAGCTTAATATCAGGGAACATATTTGGACCCCACATCATCACATAAATATTAATATAAATTTCATACCAAATAACAAAAATACAAACATCTATTCCGATGCCCCCCTCACAACTCTCTCCCTCTCCTCCCTGGTTCGGTTAGAGTTGATTCCTATCTGTTTTGGGACATTTGAAGGGAAAATGTTAAGATTATGCCCTTTAGTTACGGCTTTACCAAAAGGAAAAAGCGCTGTCCAGAAAAAGAAGAAAAAAATAAAGAAAATAAAAAAATACAAACATCTTGATTAAGACTATAACCTTTCCCTCTGGGCCGATCGACATGTACCACAATATATACGCGTGCTTTATTTAGGCACTGAGCACTCTTAGTATTTAAACTCTTTGCTAATGACAACCTAAGTTAAAAAAGTTAGGACATTTTTCATACCCTCCACCATGCATACATGTATACCTAATTGTAACTCCTAACCCTATTTCGTATAAGCATGTTATAAGTACAATGTCAATAAAATTTTTACATACACCATACCCAAATGCTAGCTGCGTCAAAATAATTGTTCCTGCATGGGAGAAGTCCAGTGAAAATTATATTTACATTTTTACATTCACCTAGTAAGGACGTTCCCTAGGTATGTTTGTGCGCACCTCCTCTGCGCATCCTTGCTGTTTGTTTACGTCATCACAACACCGGGGGAGCGTTTCATGAAAGGACTTGTCAGATATTTTATCCGACAAATTTGCTCTCAGCCATTCAGATGCAAGGATTTCAGTAGCTTATAACAGTTGTCGGATAAAATATCTGACAACTTCCTTTCATGAAACGCTCCCCAGGAGAGTATTGCGCGCAGACAGTTAAGACAATGTATACGCAAATAACACAATGCTTAATAATGGGTATGCAAGTGTGCGCAGTAGGAAGAACCCAGTAAATATGGATGAAATCAATAATTCTGATTGTTGTCTTTGTTTTGTTGGTTTTTGCTTGTTTTTTTTTCTCGGGGAAGGGGGGATGAGATGAGTGTCTAAGGGTGGGTTCGGGTGGGCAATGTATATCTTCTTCTAATTTTTTTTATCTTATAAAGAATCGTTTCAAGAAATCATGTATGATTTGATATTTTTTCTAAATGCATGTTCAATGATCGATATATAGTATTATGTTCTGTTATTCCGTATATTTTACAAGACCTTATATTGTTTAAAAGTATAATTAGTATTTGTAAACTTTGTTCTTTAGTTCCTTTTGTCTGAACATTATATATTATTATTTAATGTGATATTAATGTATCTTTCTCAAGACGAAGGAATAAAACATTACTTGAAACAAAAAGTTCTTTTTATTATTACTATAAAGTATTACATGAAAGAAAATAGTTATATATCTATGTTTAACGGTTGAAGCATTTTATTTTTTTTCATTTGAATTCATCGAAAAAATAATTCTGTTTAATCATGGATAATTTCAGAGAATCCTATATATTTTTTACTGATATTAATGTATTTCATTAAGTTTCCTTGTATATGCAAATTATTTTATGTTACTTATGATGATTGTTTCTTGAAATGTAATATTGATCTTGAGAGGAAGCAATAAAATATTATTTAAAACCAAAAAAACAGACCCCCCTTTTTAAAACTTTCTCTTTCTGCAGCATACAACTCTCTACAAATCTGGAAAAAATTACGAATCTGGCATGGATTTTAAATATACAGTAGAGTTATTACGAACCCATCCCCTTCCGACACAGGTTCCAAGCCAACCATGCACAGTTTTCACAAGTTTTGAGAGTTTTTGACTTTTCCCGCCACATAAAGTCGCTGCTAGCAAAAACGAGTGCATGGACCCCCTTTTAAAAAGTTTCTCCTTTTGCAGTATACAATTCTCTACAAATCTGGAAAAATTTACGAATCTGACATGGATTTTGACAGAATATTGGGGATTTGTATATGACATTACGAATTCTGAGGTCTATCAATGACCGAAAACCTGCGTTGACGTCATGCTACCTGACACCCAATCATGGCACACTCAAGTGTCCCATAGATAAAAAGTAAGCACATGGACCTATACTTTTCTATGCGTATTTGGGCTTCTCATGGACCAAAGTAACTGTGTGCAAAATTTGGTGAAACTGACATGGATTTGACTTTAACTAGGGAACGTCCTTAAATCTGGGCAATTAAAAGGTGATCCATCCTTTGTAATAAGTTGATTTGTGTGGATGGAGAACAAAAGGGTTGTGAAAGTTTGAAAGAAATCGCCGGACAGAGAAGAGGAAAGTTTAAGAAGTTATGAATGTTTGAAAAATGAAAATTCAGAATCTATGCAAATCTCACATTGGCAATTTGGTCAGTCAATAATTGTGGCGTAATTCACATCAACTCTCCCGTTTCTTGTACGCTAAAATGTCATTATTTCCCGGTTTTCTCCACTGCCCTTTCCCTACAGCGTTCAGAAGTTACTTCAATACAGTTTCTTTCTAAATTTTATCACTCAATCAGAACTATTTTTAGGATAGTCCCATTCATCGTGTACCCCTCCTATTGTTTGTGAGCTGCCAGCCCAGATACCTAAACCTTTCTGAACAATGGCATGGTGTCCCTAGTGCATTGCCCTCCCCTTCCCGGATGTGCAATTTTTTTACGCACTAGCCTGGCCATTTCTGTGATAAATACCGTGGAAGCGACCGATATCAGAGTCTAGCAGCCTTTGACTGGCGTGGCGCCTCCGTGAACAATGGAAGATTTCCTTCTTTTCCCCTCTTCTTCCAGGGCAAGTATATGTCCTTCAGAGTGTGCGATGAAAGCTACCTCAGTGACAGTTATAGTGATGGGTGTCCTCGAAAGTGTTTCACGCGCAAGCAAAAGGAGTTGTCTTGCAACTACCAGGTGCATTTTAGACTGGTACAAATCTGAGTAGTAACTGCTATCGCAGTGGTAGCTACATGCAGGGATCGAGCTCATTCCATAATCAGGTGACACTGACGGACTATCAAGGAGGTTTGAGAGTTTGTGGGATTTTGTGACTATACGCAGTATTTCTTCCACGTCGTTTAGTATTTCAAGCACGTATTTCGCTTGGAGTATCTTTAAACATGGAATCATTCAAGAATGAATTCGTTGATGAGATGCACACATCAGAAGAGGACGGATACCTTCTCTATTGTCCGACTGAGGAGGAATTAGACGAAAGATGCATAGAAGACTTGGAAAATGTCCTCGGAGAAGAATTGGCAAACGAATTCATCGAAAATGGCGAAGTGAACTGGGGGATAGCAGCACAGTCATCAAATCGAGGTAATAAAATGTTGGAACAGAGTATTTTAATTGATTGATTGATTGATTTGTATTCAACCAGGTTAGCTCGTTCACATAAAGTTGATCATTCACGAGGACCTGAAAATCAACACAGCTTTAGTATGTACAATCGAAATATACAAATAAAATGATTAATCTATTTTGTTTTCCATTTTAAAATAGTATACGAAAATCATCTTGAAAATCAACTTGTCATGTAGAATAGGGATATCAATGCCAAATCTCGTAGGATCCCTGTCTATTGAGATAAGCCTCAAGTAGCGTAAAGACATTGGCCTGAAGAGGGACAAAACATCTCAGCGAACAGTGAAGGAAACCGACTTTGGAATGGAATTTTGAGTAGTTGGGCGCGGAAGGCGAATGCTGGTCACGTGACTCTTGACTAGAAATTTTTGCCACATCCTGCTTGATTGATCTAAAACTTTGACAAAAAAAAATGATCACTGGATTTTGGACCAATCACATGATGTCTTATATCGATATAGGTAATATTTCCTAGCCTCTGAAACCAATCACCCCTGACATCATTGACCCTTGGAATTTTTTCAGTCGAAGAGTATATGGTGCACGTGGCAGTGTCTATAATTTATGTGGGTCTTTGATGGTTGCTATAGACAAAATATTGAACATTACTAACTTGTCAAGAAAAAATGATCACTGGATACTGAAGCAAATTTGAAAATATATACATCAAATGAAAGCTATTGAAATGAATTTTCATAAACCGATCACCCCAGAGTGATTCATTCACATGTGGAGGTGTCGTGGTATAGTGGTTCATTCTCTTGACTCTCAATCCAAGGGTTGAGTGTTCGAATCTCAGCCCGGTACTAGTGTCTTTTGGCAAGACATTAATCCACATTTGCCACTCTCCACCCAGGTGTAGTAAATGGGTACCTGGCAGGATTTATTCCTTGAAATGCACTAGCGCTGATTGCGGCTGCCGGAGCTAATGCCAGGGTAATAATATCCATGGAAGCGCATAGAGACGTATGTATCATAACGTGTTATGCGCTATACAAGAACTGAATATTATTATTATTATTATTAGTTATGAATATACGTCCAATACGTAGGTACATTTGTGGTGCTATTCGTGCGTTGAAGCGTGTGTGTCAACTTTCGGACACCCAAATGCGCGCTACTAACCACTATGACACCTCACTGTCCGTCCCCCTCCCCCCCCCCCCCCCCCCGTTACGTAATAACAAGGGTGCGCTCGGCCGATACACTAATGACGTCATTTCGTGGAGACAATTCTGTGGCTGGCGCAGATAGCGGCGCATAAACAATGGACAGTGAATAGCCAGTTACTTTTGTGGGCGGAGTTTGTCAAGTTTCGTGAAAGTTTTGATGGCTGATTTAACAGAGATGGCTGCTTCAAAAACTTAGGTCTTAACAAGAGAAATGCAAACAGAAAAGAATTATTGAAATCTAACAATTAGTTATCGAGTAATGCCAATATTGTGACAGGTTTGATTTACATGTCCCATTCCTGCCGCATAAGCAAATTAAGTCCTCTATCAAGACTCCTTCACATAGATTTTGAACAGAAAATTGAAAAAAAATTGTGACAGACACTGTCTTGGGTTTTTGTGAGGGAATGAGACATGAGAGGTTTTCATGCCCAGAACTCACAAGAAAATATTTCATGGAGTCAGAGTTCATCCCGAAATCAGTTTATCATCTATAACACTGCAGTTTGATTAATTTTATAACATTTTAGACTTCAGAGGCTCTCCTCCTATAAATTACAGGGATTCTGTGAAGCTAGAAGAAGTCTCAGCGGGAACTATCTGAAACCATACAATGTAGAGTAGACTTATTTTTCGTTCATCTGACAAAATTAACCTTAAAAAACATGGTAGAATTCCATTATTATGAGTGTCCAAATCATTAATCAATAGTCAGTTAGTGTCTTTAAAGAAATCTAAGAGGGTATACGTATTGTAACCAAATTTTACCAGGGTAACCCGCTGCCTTAGAACTAGAAATTAGAGCTCGAGTGATCGAAAAAAATAAATGGAACTCGTCCGCAGCGCAGTCAAGAGGCACAGCTCCATACGCAGTAACGCCAGACCCTGGCCGAGCGAGACGCGGAGCAAGCCGTCTTATCGAGACATTCGTGCAGCTCAGCTCAGCTGAACCTGTGCGGGGCCAAACACTCAAGACGCCTATAATGTGTGTATTTGTTACAAAATAATAGCTGTAATTTCTGTAACAATGTAAGATACAGTTGAATACTTTGAAACACGATATCTTCCATTGTAATGCATTTACAAACAATAATCATGACTTCCAAATCAAGAAAAAAAAAAACCTCGTAACTTTCGCATGCAGACTTGGATGATATGTTCGTGATGTCTACACAGAATGACGTCATACATTTCGAACCCCCGCAGGCCTGTGATTATATTCGACGGCTGCCCATTTTCCAAGCCCTCCAATCCAAAGATTTGAGGAGCTCTTACTCCTCTCGCAGGCAATGAAAGCTCATGAAGCTTGCATTCCTATATTCAGAGAATAAACAGCTTTCTGTAGATATACAATTTGTCTCTTTAGCATCATGTATAGAGCCATGCAGTCAGCCTTTCTGTCCGTGTGTGTCTATGTGTTTGTATATGTCATGTTGTGTAACCCCTTGACCCGGTCCTTCTTTTCTAACTTGTTTTCTTTATCTTTGCTCTATTTTCTCTCTCCCTCTTCACTTCTGACTCCTGTTTCGATTTTGCCCCTCCTTCTGATTCATCGCCTATCTGCCTTATCACTTAAGCATCTCTATCTTGTATATACATTTGTGAGTGTTGTAGATACGTTACTTCTGTGTATTACTATTAGATTAATCTAGTTATTGTTTTCTGTTGTTTTTTCCTTATTAACTTTAATCACTTTTTTATACAAAGTAATTTGCTATATTCTTCTGAGGGACCCAATTAAAAGCTCTGCTTCTCCTGGTCACCTCCTATCTCTTCTCTTTTCCTGCTATTTATAAAATGTAATATACAATTGTATGATCTGTATTGTACAATGCTACTGAAGAAAGATAAATAAATAAATACATTCTTCTGCTTCTCTTCCATTTTTGTCTTCGGTTGGGGTCATTAAATCTGGGCAATGAAAAGGTGGTCCATCCTTTGTAATAAGTTGATTTGTGTAGGTGGAGAAAAAAAAAATAGGGTTGTGAACGTTTGAAAGAAATCGCCGGACAACTAGAGAATAGGAAAGTTTAAAAAGTTATGAATGTTTGAAAAATGAAAATTCTTAATCTATGCAAATCTCACATTGGCAATTTGGTCAGTCAATTGTGGCGTAATTCACGATCAACTCTCCCGTTTCTGGTACGCAAAAAATGTTTCCCTGTTTTCTCCACTGCCCTTTCCCTACAACGTTCAAAAGTTACGTCAGCACAGTTTCTTTCTAAATGTTATCACTTGATCAGAACTATCTTTAGGATAGTCCCATTCATCGTTGTACCCCTCCTATTGTTTGTGAGCTGCCAACCCAGATACCTAAACCTTTCTGAACAATGGCATGGTGTCCCCAGCGCATTCCCTTGCCCTCCCCTTCCCGGATGTGCATTTTTTTTCACACGCTAGCCTGGCCATTTCTGTGATAAATACCGTGGAAGCGACTGATATCAGAGTCTATCGGCCTTTGACTGGCGTGGAGCCTCCGTGAACAATGGAAGATTTCCTTCTTTTCCCCTCTTCTTCCAGTGCAAGTATATGTCCTTCAGAGTGTGCGATGAAAGCTATGGACAGTGAATAGCCAGTTACTTTTGTGGGCGGAGTTTGTCAAGTTTCGTGAAAGTTTTGATAGCTGATTTAACAGAGATGGCTGCTTCAAAAACTTAGGTCTTAACAAATGAAATGCAAACAGAAAAGGATTATTGAAATCTAACAATTAGTTATCAAGTAATGCCAATATTGTGACAGGTTTGATTTACATGTCCCATTCCTGCCGCATAAGCAAATTAAGTCCTCTATCAAGACTCCTTCACATAGATTTTGAACAGAAAATTGAAAAAAATAATTGTAACAGACACTGTCTTGGGTTTTTGAGAGGGAATGAGACATGAGAGATTTTCATGCCCAGAACTCAGAAGAAAATTTTTCATGGAGTTAGAGTTCATCCCGAAATTAGTTTATCATCTATAACACTGCAAGTACTACAAGTACTGATGCCTTAAACCAGAGGGGAACTCTAGCGCGTGAAACGCCATATCAGTGTTCGGTTTGTAACAAACGGTTTCCAAATCCGAGTAACCTCTTAGTGCATATGAGAACACATACAGGAGAGAAACCATTTGACTGTCTTGGGTTTTTGAGAGGGAATGAGACATGAGAGATTTTCATGCCCAGAACTCAGAAGAAAATTTTTCATGGAGTTAGAGTTCATCCCGAAATTAGTTTATCATCTATAACACTGCAGTTTGATTAATTTTATAACATTTTAGACTTCAGAGGCTCTCCTCCTATAAATTACAGGGATTCTGTGAAGCTAGAAGAAGTCTCAGCGGGAACTATCTGAAACCATACAATGTAGAGTAGACTTATTTTTCGTTCATCTGACAAAATTAACCTAAAAAAACATGGTAGAATTCCATTATTATGAGTGTCCAAATCATTAATCAATAGTCAGTTAGTGTCTTTAAAGAAAACTAAGAGGGTATACGTATTGTAACCAAATTTTACCAGGGTAACCCGCTGCCTTAGAACTAGAAATTAGAGCTCGAGTGATCGAAAAAAATAAATGGAACTCGTCCGCAGCGCAGTCAAGAGGCACAGCTCCATACGCAGTAACGCCAGACCCTGGCCGAGCGAGACGCGGAGCAAGCCGTCTTATCGAGACATTCGTGCAGCTCAGCTCAGCTGAGCCTGTGCGGGGCCAAACACTCAAGACGCCTATAATGTGTGTATTTGTTACAAAATAATAGCTTTAATTTCTGTAACAATGTAAGATACAGTTGAATACTTTGAAACACGATATCTTCCACTGAAGTGCATTTACAAACAATAATCATGACTTCCAAATCAAGAAAAAAAACACCTCGTAACTTTCGCATGCAGACTTGG
The DNA here is from genome assembly GCA_025617745.1 of Heliocidaris erythrogramma. Lineage (NCBI taxonomy): Eukaryota > Metazoa > Echinodermata > Echinoidea > Camarodonta > Echinometridae > Heliocidaris > Heliocidaris erythrogramma. The sequence continues at coordinate 15,695,441 of CM046854.1, read as the reverse complement.
ATGATATGTTCGCAGTGGCGGCACCAGGGGGGGGGGGGGGGCATGGGGGGGCATTTGCCCCCCCCCCCCCCAGTCAGAAGCTTTGCCCCCCCAGTTGCCCCCCCCCCCCAATAATTTTGGGAGTGAAAAAAAATAAGGTTTTTTTTTTTTTTTTTTTTTTTTGGCGCCATCTCTCTAATATTTTCTAGTTGTTATTTTCGATATTATAAGTCTTAGAACAGAAGTCAAATTGGCATGTCCAATGGACATCTGGTTTACTAATGAATTATGATTATTTATTTGTACTGTATACTTTTCCATTTCTGTCACTAAATAACCTTCTTAATGTTCTCCGATAGCTGGATTGCCTCTAACTTCTTGTTTATTAAATATTAATTGGATATATTTTGTTTTCCCTTCGCAGACATACATATGGCAATGAAAAATGGTAATCGAAGTACACTCCATGGATTATCAGCAGAGAGCGCAGTCAAAGAGGATAAGAGTCAGTTTGAGTTGGAAGCCGATGAAAAAGTAGAGGAAAGATCACTTTCAAATTTCCTTTCAAGCGGTGCATTAGGAACCAAATTTCGCTCGAATCATTTACCAAACCATGGGGCTTGTCTAGAGGAAGATCGTATTGCAAGAGGCGAGACAATGTACCCTACAAGCTCTCATCACAATAATGGAGGGATGGATAAGCAAGGACTTACTGTATCACGTGATGATATACAAGGAGCTACCGTATCTCGTGACGAAACAATAGAGGTCACGGCGTCACGTTATGTGATATGTGAACTGACCAATCGACATATTAGGCAGGCTTTCTTGCCTTATTGTACTGTAAATGCTACAAGTACTGATGCCTTAAACCAGAGGGGAACTCTAGCGCGTGAAACGCCATATCAGTGTTCGGTTTGTAACAAACGGTTTCCAAATCCGAGTAACCTCTTAGTGCATATGAGAACACATACAGGAGAGAAACCATTTGAGTGTTATGTTTGTAACAAACGGTTTACCCAAAAGAACAGTCTCTTAGTGCATATGAGAACGCATACAGGAGAGAAACCATTTGATTGTTCGTTTTGTTTCAAACGGTTTTCCCAAAGGAGCAGTCTCTTACATCATATGAGAACGCATACAGGAGATAAACCATTTAAGTGTTCGGTTTGTAGCAAACGGTTTTCCCAAAGGGGCAATCTCTTAGTGCATATGAGAACGCATACAGGAGAGAAACCATTTGAGTGTTCGGTTTGTAATAAACAATTTTCCCACAGGAAAACTCACTTACATCATATGAGAACGCATACAGGAGAGAAACCATTTGAGTGTTCCGTTTGCAACAAACGGTTTTCCCGAAGGAGAAATGTCTCACTGCATATGAGAATCCATACAGATGATGCCACGTCCTCACTGCTTTCAGTCACGTGACTTTGCTGGAATGACCCAGTTAGTCCTCGGCTGATCAAGAACACTATAAAGAGGCTCAGCATACCACTCGGGGCGTCACGATGAATGAACAATCTTGTCTCTGGTATACCCATACATGCCGCAAAAGTTTCATACATGTATTATGTTCAACATATAAATAGTACAGTATATATATTTTTTTACAAATGCCATGAAAACAATTGCTACACTTTATTACATTACGATAATGTTTATGTATCAATTAAATAATAACGCTTTACCCTTAGTCTTTGATGTCATGTTCCAGAAAAATAAGACAATTCATAAATATCCTACCTGCCAATCACACGAATTTCATGTACCATTCACTAGGACTATATTTACTAAATCTACTCTTACTTTTACCTTTCCAAAATGTTTACTGGGCGTTGTGGCGTGCGCCTGTAATCCAGCTACCAGTGGAAGTTATAAACTGATTCAGCGGACCCAGGTTCGAGACTGAGTAACGTCTTTCAGATGGTGACGTTAAAGACCTCAGCCTGACCCAAAACAACCATATATTGACGTAAAGCTTAGTAAACAAAGAATATAATTACCCTGGGTATTCATAAATTTTCGTCTCCGTTTATTCATAAAAAAATTAAAAAGATAATTTTTTTTTTGGTCCGCCCCCTCCCTATGGCGTAACAACAGAGGAAACTGCAGGGGGTCGCTAGACGTGTGACGACATGTCATGTATACAGCTCCGAGTGCGTCTACACGATATGTCGTCATCAAATTTTCACGTCCCCCCCCCCCCCCCCCCCTCTCCGCAAAGTAGCGTTCCTCAGAGACGGGGCCCTCGTCAGAAAAACCACCGGGGCTCAACATTCGGGACGCTGTTACTCATTCCACAGGAAACGGAATCTCATGAAGTTGGTTTCAATTTGTTCAGAAAATATATAGCTCCCCGTGGATGAATAAAGGGTATATTTCAAAATTCGGTCAGGCTGAGGTCTTTAAAGGTCGGTCCCAGACGTAAATAATCATCTGACTGACACACGTTCTTAAAAACCCCAATTACACACACGTTGGAATGGCATTGAAAACACCATAACAACAGCTCCTAGTCTTACCTCTTTTGAATTAAAACTTAAAAAATAAATATTCAATAATAGTCTTCTAAACCTGTAATTCTGGCAAATTCACCCAACTGCCCCCGCCTCATCATAATTATACACAGTTCATTGTGTTCGGGTTGAGCACCCAGGCCTTTGCCCTCAGTGCGTAGGTATGGACCCATTACTCTTTCTTTTTTCTGTCCTTCCTATTTGTAATTGTTTCTTTTTTTATGTCTTGTATTATTCTTCTTGTTACAAACCGTTAGGCTATATAAGTAAATACACTTGTTTTTGCATCTTCGCAAAATCGGTTAATTGCTCTTTGTTGTTGTTGATTTTGTACGCGAGTGGACTGCGATTTACAAGCTTGCTTTTTAGCAGTCCACTCAGTAGTAACTTAATTCTGTTCAATGTTTATATGTTTGTCATTTGCAGTTACTCATACTATAATTAGTTCGAATCGTTTGTATTAACTTTGTAAACATTATTTGAATTGTTGTATTTATATTATTGTTTGGAAATGAAAATAAATGAAATGAAAAAATGAGAAATTATACTATGTGTTTTTATTTCACCAAAATTTGAATCAGATCATTTCGTATACTTCAAACTAACTTTAATGTAAAAGAATCATATATATTCAATTAATGATGAAATAAAAGACAATATATTATGCCATGCTCCTGGGCAAATTACATGCTAGGTATGCACTCCTATGGCAAATCTTTGCTGAATGACAGGAAAAATTGTACCACGGTTGATACATACCCCTACATACATGTAGAAATACGTACTATACTTACGTCATACGTAGGTTTCAACAGGGTTTTTTTTTAAATACAAATGCCATAAAAACAATCGCTACACTATTACATTACAATTTTACATAATACTGCCATAGCACTGCCAAGACACTATATGAACACCCTGACTAAGGAGAGCGCATAGTACATTCATGCCACACGCACACGCAGCATCATTTGCTGACGTCATCCGTGACTGGGGCGGATTTAGAGGAGACTTGTCAAAATAATACGCACCACGCGTTACCCCGGGGTAGCGTTGTACCCGAGGTACCATAGTGTCCCTGTATTAAAGAGTTGCGACATGGAGGTCTCACTTTTCTGGAAACAAAATGCCGTTCGAATTCTTTCTATTGAGACCACCCAGGTGCTCATCGGAATTGAATAGAAATGTTATGTAATAGTGGAAACAAAATGGCGTTCAAATCCCCAGTTGTCGCAACTCTTTAATTAATACCGGGACACTATGGTACCCCCGGGGTAACGCGTGGTGCATCAAATATACAGTACTACGAGACACAGAACAAATAAAAGAACAAATGGACCAAACGAGTGATAATTACTGGTGTAAAAAGTGATTTGTAATAACGCTTTAATCTCTGCTCGTATATGTTTTGCCATTGACTGTATGTAGATTTTTGATATTTTTTGATATTATACGATGAAGAATCAGGTTGCCGCAACTATACTAAATATACTTTCTGTGCATTATGGCCATTTAAGTTCGGAACAAAAGAGTGCTAAACCTTCGCTCTCTGTGTGCGCCCAAGTAAAACTGGTTATTCAAATGGCCATAGCAACTGGTATGAAGGGATTATCAGATTAGGCTGAATTTTGGCATGCTGCTCCAGGAGGCCCTATTCATTACTCACTCCAAAAATCAAGTTAATACCTTTAGAGGTAAAGTAGTAATTTGGCATTGAATGAAAGTACATGTATTAGAAAAGCTCTCCAAACATTCATTAGCTCCACAGGTGAAAAAAGGAGTCATTTTAAAATGCCCCAAAAACATATTTCTAAGTCGAATTACGACTCACAAACTTGAGACATGATAGAATGATAATGAAACTACCCATTTCTATCAAAAACAGAAAATCGACTGATCCAAGCAAATTTACTATTTTGGGCTGTTTGCTACGTTGTGGTCTGTGCAACTTATTGTAGGTTTTGAGGCGGCGGGTCACTAATTATGTATATATTAATTTAACACTGAAATAACTTTGAATTTATCTGAATTTTATATGCTACAACGGTTAAATATATAAACATTAAGAAACCGAAAATAGATTGCACATTACAATATTAATACAAGCATTGGATATGAGCTTAGACAGATTGGATGAAACAAAACCTGATTAAAATACAAATTCAGACTTCCAATTAGAAGTTCTTGAATGAAAAGAATTTGTAAATTGTCGGCGAAGTGAAGATGTGAGTCATTGGATCCTGCATTGGTTAAATCTGACCGTTCAGACCCTTGTTCCTGGGAGAAGTCCAGTGAAAATTATATTTACATTTTTACCTCGGCATGCATGTTGCGCGGCGACCAGTCTGTCCGGAGTTAGAGCGCCGCAGGGCAACGGCATGATCAGGTAACGATCGCGGTGCCCTCTCGCGGAATAAAAACCTCCACAATCTGCGGTTGAGTATTCCTTTAACGTTCCTTCTAACAAAGCTTTTCATGAAGTGTCAATCAGAGGGATCGTCACAGGGTAGAATGCCAAATTCTGCCCCCTTTGATTTGATTAAAAAAAAAATATTTTGTATTTTTTTTTCTTATAACGTTTCAGAAAAATGGTAAGATCTGTTGTTTGTTTGTTTATTTGTTTGTATGTGTTTTATTTGTTTGTTTTGGTTTGCTGGCCAATGTTTTTTTCTTAAACATGTGACTTCCTTCAAAGTGCTCTATAGTCTAGTGCCACATTTGGTCACTGTTTCATGAAACTTTGTATTGATAGCAAGTTGCAGTAATGGCTATAAACTATTGAAATTGTTGCAGATAATTGGCTGTGAGCAAATTTGTCATCGAAATGAGGCAGTTGATATTGATAAGAAGAGTTAGGAAACGTGGCACTGGTGTCATTTACATTACGGTTGTTTGGAGCAAGAAGGGAATTTATACATTCACACAGAGTTTACGCCCTTCTGGGTCCACTGAACAATTTACAATCAATTACCTTCTTCAGAAAAAAGGTTTGCGGTACAACCATGTGAGTTGGAATAATTCCACGTTCCGGTCAGAATGCTCTGGCCGTCGTCAGGAGAATGAGAAGAGCGAATGAATAAATCAGCAGAATTAATATATGACGCGGTAGAAATTCTACAGCTTCACAACTTGTTTGTAATGTTAGGCAATTCACTTAAAAAAAAGGAGGCAATCAATAACATCACGGAATTAGTATAGAAAGAAATAGTAACAATAACATCAAAGTACCTGCAACGCCTAAAAATTTGTTAAAAAAAAAAAAAAGATTCCGCCCATTAAGCTTCTTCAATACTAATGATTGTCCACGGCGGACTGCTGAATATTAATGAGTCAGAAAGAAGAGGATCTTGGGTATTTGATTCCAGTTCATCGTGACTTGGCCGTGAACCAGAATAGCCTGGTGGTTAAGTCGCTGCCCGGCAAGCAGTAGATGACAGCTTCGAATCCCGCTGGTTCCAATTTTTTCTTACTTGTGATTTTCATTACAGATCGAGAATACGATCTTTAACACTGGGAGTAACGCCTAATTGGGGGGGGGGGGGGGGGGGGGAGTGTTGTAAGATATTTATTTTCCCCCTTTTGTGTGTCATGGGTTTTAATGTATTATGATTAAGTTTTGTTTTATTGATTATGATGATTTGTTATGTTTTATATGCATGTTATTGTTTATATGTTAAGGACCCCATGGAAGAACAGTGGCACTATGTTAGTGCCACTGAAATGGGCTATCCGCCATATTTGTACTCACAAGTGATCATTATTTAAACATGTATTTTAATATGTTTTTTTTAATATGGAAATAAATACAAACAAACAAACTGTCAGCAACATTATAGATTCAGGCTATCACTCCCAATATAAATAATTGAAATCTAATTAATTTCACTAATGTCAGTAATCATTTATCGTCTTTTTCTACAATATTTGTCTTTTCTCTGCATGTTAAGCGAAGCAAATATCAAGTCATACTAACACTATCGCCAAGACTTTCGAGAAATTAACTCAAGGGCAATTTCAGTTTCCTATTGCATATCCCATAGTCGAAGTCATGTATGGATTACGTGATATGTTACAATGTTCGCACATTTCAATAGGTGATGCAAAATGGTGATTACCTTGGTTGATTTTTCTTTGCGATCGCGAAAAAAGAAAAAACACACAGATGATGACTAAAGAGTGTTGATTACTTGTGTGACCAGCAATTGTTAGTAGCCAACGCTTCAGTGTAATCCGATGAATGTCATGACCTGTCCGTAGCTAGATTTATGGTATCGTAAGATGTAGAAACAGGCTCTTGAAGCTATGCAAAATGTACTTTAATGTAGACTAGCCTGGGCCATATATTAGCCAAGAATAAGAATTTGCAGCTTCTGTATACCGAATTGCTATAGAACAATTTGCTTTTGGGTGCACCCAAAGGACTACAAAATAATAAAACAGAGTAATGCACGCACTTTCCATAGTAATTATATTGACGAGGCGAAGCCGAAGGTGTGATAGAAGGGCCGGTATGAACACCACAGAGGGAGTGATAATTTTCACCACCATCCGATTACAGAGCAGTCCATATTTGTTTTATATACCTCATACTTTTCATTGATCATTGATTCATGTTGAGTTCTTAAGCACTGCGCGTATATTCGTAGTCTAGCTAGCAACTCGCGAAAGCGCTCTCAAAACTTGAACCAAATTCTGAGTGTGTGCGCAAACGTTGCGGATGGTCGGTCACGCGTTCAATCACAGGGTTTCGGCGTTCTATCATTTGACCTTAGAACGCCCAAACCCTTTGGAGCGATGATAAATCCAGATGCGCCGTGTCAAGTGATAAGGTTTTTACCAATCAGTGAATAAGTGAATGTATGAGGAATATAAAAGACTCACTCAGTCCGCAGCCCGTGCGTTAATGAGCAAAGATGCCGATTCCTACGGAGATTTCCTCTCCACTGGATATCGAGTCTCGCGAAAGGAGAAAGCGTGCGATTTGGCGAGATATTTGCAAGGGGTCAAGAAGGTATCTCTCAAACGAAAATAATGCAGAAATCGTTTGGTTATGGCAAAGGAACTTCTCAATGACATTTCGCTCTTTATTTTGGTATATAGCATGACTATATTCAATCGGAATTGGATATCTTTTATCTCGTCCAAAAATGATGAAATTTAGGACCTTTTGGGGAGCAATTTAGCCTCTATTTGCTTCCCCGTACTGCTCCAAGCTGCTGCTGTGGTTAGTTACTACAGTCCCGTACGTCCTACATTCACTGTGGCAATAGCGTAAAATGTACACAAACTATTAATGTAACTGTAAGGGCACTGGCGTAGACAGAGGGGGGGGGGCACCGGGAAGGCCACCCCCCCCCCCCCATTCAGCCACTTAAAAAGAAGCGAGAGCGAAAAAGCGGGGGAAGTGAGGGAAAAGCCCTAACAAGGTGCTACAAGCCGTTATCTGGCTCTCAAAATTTGCTAAAACGTCAAAGTTTTCGCGATTCGCGCCCGAAGGGGGGAAATAACTCTCCTCTCCCTGCACCCACCCCAGGGCCTGTTACCATGGGTGTCGATAATATAACAATTATGGTACATTAACTAATAATTACCCAAAATCAACATGTTTGAACTTGAAATACCATCACATTCTTTAATGATTAGAAGTAAAGAAAATAAGAAATGCCATTATTTCAGTGCGAAAATATCGAAGAGGATTCGTTCGCTTCCATTGTTGTTCTCAATTTAGGGGTCCATTGGCATAGATCCGTGCATTTCTTCTTTTCATTAAGAAACATTTTGGATGCTCTTTTAAAAAAGATTTTTGAAAAAATTCCATGCTGTAGGAGGGGGATACCCCTCCCATCCCCTCTCGATCTCTTCGCTCAGTGGTTTATCTGGGGAGCAGAGGGGTACGTGCCCCCGCAGCACTTGCACGAGGCGAAAAAAAACACAAAGGAGAGAAAGAAAAATAGGGGGAAATGAAGAAAAATCATAATATTTACGGATCACGCGCCCCCAAATCCGCAAGGTAATGCACTAGAAATCTGGTATTTGAAGGTTTGAAATAAGAAAATTTTCAAAAGCTCGATCGCTTTCCTCCCTCGCATAATTATTTTCATTCAGGATCTCGTAAATTCGCTCCCCCAGTATATAGTTCTGAAATAGCTTTTAAGGGTTGACAAAATTTAGATGTAATTTCTTTGCTCGCATATCATGTAATTTTCCTATGACTCCTGCTAAATATTGCGCTCCCAAGTTAGGATAAAGTGTCTAAAGCACTTCGGTGGTCAAATGCAAATTTCCTGGGTAAAATGGACAATAAAATGCGTTTTAGGGTTAAAAATTGAAGAATCTGCCGCTTGGTCGCTTTGCTCCCTCGCTTAGATAATAACGGGGACAGGGTGGGGGCGGGGCTAAATTGTTTGCCCTGGGCGCCATATTCCCTAGATACGCCACTAGCTTCGCTCCCTCACATGTGAAATGTTGCGTCCAAATAATTGAAAATCAGTCCTGGCGTCGAAGTATAACTTTCCGCCTAAAAAATTGTTTGCTTCAAGCAGTTATCTTTCTCTCAAATTTGCAAAAACATCACAGCTTTCGCTCTGCAAGCACAGACCCTAATTTGACACTTTATCAGATTATCATAGTGTCTTGAGAGAAGCCTAATTCAGCTACCTTCTGGCCGTGTCAATGTGTAAGGAGCAGCTATAGTACATGGCCTATGGTAGTCTTACAGTGCAGACACTCGTTTACGACTGACCTGGCTTTGTGCTAGTCCAGTCTGGCCTCTTTGAGTGAGAATCTATATACCCGAAATCCAACATAGAGGGAGACATGGTACAAGGCCTCTCAACCCCTCTCAACACCACCCAACAATTGCACGGTGTTGAGAGAGGTTGAGAGGTCTTGTACCATGTCTCCCTCTATGTTGGATTTCGGGTATATAGATTCTCACTCAAAGAGGCCAGACTGGACTAGCTTTGTGCCTGCAAACTAGCACAAACAGTGCATTGTTGCTTCCAAATAACTGAAAAGCAGCCAGGGCGTCAGACTAACTTTCCGCCTAAAAAATACGTATTACCAGCCGTTATGTTTCTATTAAATGTGCTGTGAAACAAAAGAGGTTTCGCGCTTCGCGCGGGCCGGGAAAAAACTCCCCCTCCCGGCCCAACCAGGTCCCTAAAGCTCCGCCATTTTGTCAGAGACATTTGAACACGATTTGAACGCGCCCGAAGCCCCCATTAACATACTATGAATTATTCATTTCTGAAGATGCTCCCAACATCCGTACATGCTCTTCACGCAACATAAACAAAAACGCGGGTCAGCGCCGAGCATGCGCATTGAGAGAGGTCAAGTACACTTAATTTATTCATGTATGTAAATGTATTCATGATATGGATTTTGGTGACTCACCAGCATGGGCCAATCAGTGCCTTCAATTTTTAATATAATTATAATAATCAATAAATGATAAACAGTGAGAGGCTACTTGCGTACTAGTCCTTCAATTCACTGTTGAAAAATAATCAAACATGGTTAAGCTAAGCTGTGTCACAAGAAACGAATCCATGTGGGAACTTCTGAAAGTACTTAAAAATATAAATATATTATTTTTCTCTTTTGCTGTTGATTTTATTTTTGGAGCAACTTGGAATTTAACTGGCCCCACCCCTAGGGCCAGACTTACCAGTTCTCTCTCCCCCTCTCAAAAAGTGTTACTCTTTATTACCTTCAACAAATTTGTTGGTCCTAACTAAAAATGAAAATGAGTAGCGCATCTGATTTTCCTCCCTGCTACACTGAATAAACCCCCCCCCCCCCAAAAAAAAAAATTCAATCAAACTATAACTTTTCGTTCATTTGACATTGGCTAAAAGTTCACAACGCTATGCCTAGAGGTTTATTCTTTTCATTCTAATCTAATCATAATGTCAGTCATTTTAAAATTAGACTTTAATAAGTTACATTGAATTGAATCAGGGAGAACTAACGTTAGAGTAAAAACTAACTAGGCCTAGACCAGCCCCCCCCCCCCCCCCAATTAATTCAATCACTGACAAGGCTTTATTTCAGTAGGCTAGTAATGTGCTTTGCCTTACACTCTAGAGTACGTCTATGTGTAACTGTTACGTTAGACTAGATCTAGGGCCTAGATCTATATACCTAGACCCTGAGTAGGAGTCTAAGTTAGATTAGATCAGATCAAGTCTATGACTAGGCCTAGGGCCTAGGCCTATGTAGGACTTGTCAAGACCTACGTCGACTGGTTAGGCTTTTCATGAAAAAGAAAAATAATAATAATAGACCCTACCAAAAAAAAAAAAAAACACCATGGCATCTGTGGCGTTAGACTTAGACCTAGGCCTACATGTATGTAGATCTGGTAGTAGCCTAGGACTAAGTTAGATCTAACTAGGCCTAGGCCTACTAGGCCTAGGACTAGGTAACAAAGTTAGACCTAGGCCTACATCTATTTCTAGAGACTAGACCAACTTGTTTGGTTAGGTCTGGTGAGATTTAATAACTAGATAAAACGTTAGACCCTATGTCTACATCTAACTTAGATAACGGATTTCTCAAAGAAGTTTAGCCTAATCAACTATAGGCCTACTTTAATTAAATGCAAATCTACGATAGGTCTAGGCCTACCGTCTTCTCTACATAAAAATTAAAATCAAATTCTATCATTGACATTGGCTGCTTGGGAACTTGTGAACTGCTGAATTCTTCACATCATACTAGGCCCCCTAGCTTGAAAAAAATTCTTTCTTTCTTCCGACCAAGTTTTGAAATTATCTGTTCCAACAGTTAGTTTTGATCACTGTCATTGACACTGACGGGGATTAAATTCTTTATTATTTTAACCACTGAAATTCTTTGTTAATAGTCTAGGGCCTGGCTATATCTAGTTTTATGACACGGTCCCGCCCGAAACTCCGGGTAAGCTGTCAAGAGTGGCAGGGTTTGTATTGGCAATCCAGCTAAAACATAAGCTCAGAACGATAGAAAATGGAATGAAAGTTCGACAACAGATTGCTCTCATTTTTATAACATACAGTACTTCCAAATACTTTCAAACTGCTCAGAAATTCCAGGAGATCCCTCACATTGGTAGTAATTCAAATGAATGTTATTCTATTTATGAAATTTAAGCGTAATTATAGTTGTACCCACCGGTAAACTTTTCACAAGAAATTCACACTTCGTGCGGGTGACGTCATTACATTGACTTTACACACAGCGGAAGTGACGAAAAAGGTCATATTTGTTGTCGATTAATTCTTTTGGCTAATTGTAATATTCATGAGGTAAGGTCCAATCAGAGCTGAATATTGTCGGGATACGCAAAGTAAAAATAAATAATGCATGAAGTGAAATCGGACTTTTATGCTAATGGGGGCTTCGGGAGATATGAAATGTCTCTCGGGGGCGGAGCCTAAATACGCTTAAATACGCTTAGATTGAATGGTGACGCTGTAGCTTATATGCAAATGAGGCAAATCCGCGGGTGCTACCTTGTCGTCTATACTATTTAATTTGTCTATGGGCCCAACCCCTGACGAGCACGCTTTGCGTGCTCATCACCAATTTCGCACTCTTCACGTGCCCCACAACTGCCCCCTAAAATGAAATTATCGCTATGAGGATGGATCCTTCACGTCTTGCCCCTCCCCCCTATTGAAAATCCTGGCTACGCCTGTGTGTAAGGAGGATATAAATCACTAATAATCACCAACTTATCAGTGACTTTAGGACTATTTTAGTTTACTCTGCTGCAAAATTTGGGCTTCCAAGATGAAAGTATTAACAATGAATGATATCTTCCCCTTCCTCATATAGATATTAGCGCTAACGCCAGGGAGATACACGAAGAGCTCCCTGCCCACACAAAATTTATCATCAATGCAGGGTACACATTAAGCCTATTGTTTACATGTACAACGTTACATCAAATTCAGCCTACTTATAAATGTGCAAAAATCATGAGAGTGGGCTGTATTAGATTGTACCTACGTGTGTGTTTTGGTGTCCCAGTCGATGGACATATACCATGGAGGTGGAGTAGTACATCCATATGCGCTAAACTCGTTCTGCTGCATCGAGCAGAGGACGCTTTGTGTGACGTGCTGGTGAGTGGACCAATCATCTTGCGTCATTAAGCGCGATTTCATTTTGGATGGGAAATAATGTGTATCATACTTGAACTTGCCTAACTCCTGACTGGTAGAAAAGCTAAATCATCAGGTTTTTGGTCATTTCTGAAAGACTAATCTTTCACGATTCCAATGATCGAATTTTTTTTTTTTTTGCAGCAAGATATCTGACTAATATTTGTTCATCCTTTTCAGTCAAGGTTATGTCGGTAATTTTCACTCGTTAATTGTCTATTTATTTAAAAAAGTCTTCCAAGTCAAACTGCTAAGTTTTAAGTAGATATTGGTAGAATTATTATTATTCTTTCATTTGTGACAAAAATCGTAAAACTCCGTCCAGAAACTTGGAAGAAAAGTATGCATTATGACCATAAAGGATCCGCCCTTTTGTCGATTGTGCCCCCCCCCTTTTGGCTTGTCAGAGAATTATGGAGGGGGGAAATGGACCCCCATAACCACTCCCCCACCCCCGAGTGAATTTTGGAGGTCTGGCGATATTTTCTTTCAGCTGAGCGACTTTTCGAGAAGCTGGCAAGACCAGAAATATACGGCTCTACCTTTTCCAAACGTTGACAAACCTGCATTTGTGTGCCCCCTGCCCTTATACAAAATCCTGGATCCGCCCCTGGGTTGGACGATACGAAGTAGAACAACAACATTTTTTGTTCTTTTTGTCTGTCACCATACCCCGAGGCGTTATTTCCTAATGACAACCTAAGTTAAAAGTTAGGACATTTTTCATACCCTACACCATGCATACATATATATATATACCCTAATTGTAACTCCTAACCCAATTTCCTATAAGCATATTATAAGAACAAATAAATTTTACATACACCATACTCCAAGGCTGGTTGCGTCAAAATAATTGTTCCTGGGAGAAGTCCATTGAAAATTATATTTACATTTTTACATTCACTTAGTTTAAATCTGGGCAATTAAAAGGTAAACCATCCTTTGTAATAAGTTGATTTGTGTGGATGGAGAAAAGAAAACCAGTGTTGTGAACGTTTGAAGGAAATCGCCGGACAGAGAATAGGAAAGTTATGAATGTTTGAAAAAATAAATTCTTAATCTATGCAAATCTCACATTGGCAATTTGGTCAGTCAATTGTGGCGTAATTCACGATCAACTTTCCCGTTTCTTGTACGCTAAACCCTTTTCCCCGTTTTCTCCACTGCCCTTTCCCTACAACATTCAAAAGTTACAGTACAGTTTCTTTCTAAATGTTATCACTTAATCAGAACTATCTTTAGGATAGTCCCATTCATCGTGTACCCCTCCTATTGTTTGTGAGTTGCCAACCCAGACACCTAAACCTTTCTGAACAATGGCATGGTGTCCCCTGTGCCTTTAAATTCCCTTCCCCTCCTTTTCCCGGATCCGCCTCCGTGAACAATGGCATGTTTTCCTTCTGTTGCCATGTTCCCAGGCTTCTTCTTCCAGGTCAAGTACATGTCCTGAAGAGCGTGCGAGGAAAGCTACCTCAGTGACAGTTATAGTGATGGCTGTCCTCGAAAGTGTTTCACGCGCAAGGAAAAGGAGCTGTCCTGCAACTACCAGGTGCATCTTAGACTGGTACAAATCTGAGTCGTAACTGCTGTCGCAGTGGTAGCTAGGGAGCTCATTCCATAATCAGGTGACACTGACGGACTATGAAGGATGTTTGAGAGTTACATTTACATTTTTACCTTCACTTAGTTTAAATCTGGGCATTTAAATGGTGATCCATCCTTTGTAATAAGTTGATTTGTGTGGATGAAGAAAAGAAAACCAGGGTTGTGAAAGTTTGGAAGAAATCACCGCACAGAGAAGAGGAAAAAGTTATGAATGTTTAAAAAAATGAATACTCTTAATCTATGTCAATCTCACATTGGCAATTTGGTCAGTCAATTGTGGCGTAATTCATGGTCAACTCTCCCGTTTTTGTACGCTAAAATGTCATTATTTCCCGGTTTCCTCCACTGCCCTTTCCCTAACAACGTTCAAAAGTTACTTAAAGGAGAATTACGCTCAAAAATAAAGACGATAGTGTTCAAAGGTGTTATTTATTCCTACTTGTTAGACTATATGGCTTCGCGTCAAAATATACGAGATCGATACGAATCAAGATTTTCTGAGTAAAATTTACCATCTGCTAGCAATATGTATCGTCTGCTAGCAGCACATGGGGGCTGCCATTTTGTTTATGTGTACAAGAAGATTTTCTTAATCCAAATGCTCAATTGCCTTTTACAAAATTAAAAACCCATTTTGAGATTAAAAATATAGAATAGATATGTCAATTTATTTTTAAACTGAAGATTTCCTTATATATTTCTGTTGAAAATCGATATTCGCTTAATAGAAATCTATTTTCTCGATACTGGACGTATGGGACGGAGCAAATTAATTCAAATTTTATGGATGCTTCTTCCCTGAGCATCTATAGCGGCAAACTATGCATTCACCTGCTTTCCGATAATGGATTTGAAAAGTCGGAATGCATGCTGCATATATTATGTTCTGCTCTGTTTGGCAAACCCAAGAAAATAGATTTTTGTTAAGCAAAACCAGACAATTTAAAAGTATCATTATAAAGATTTAATTTTTATAATACATGTAAACACCCACTTTATATTTTTCGTCACATATGGGATTTTAGGTAATGAAGAAAATCAATTTAGGATTTGGATTCAAAATATCTACCTGACTGGAACATTTCTCAATGGTTCATGTACAACTCCAAATCAGCAAGAAAATGGCAGCCCCCATTTAAATGAGTAGGAGACGATACCGGGTGTTGGAATATCTTTATTTATACCCTTTTCTGATATCTTATTAGAAAATGATTTAGGCCAATAAGTAGGAATACATTACACCTTCCAATATAAGTAAATTTGTAATCAGGGGTTAATTCTCCTTAAAGACAGTTTCTTTCTAAATGTTATCACTTAGAACTCATTACCCTTAATTAGGATAGTCCCATTCATCGTGTACATACCCCTCCTATTGTTTGTGAGCTGCCAACCCAGATACCTAAACCTTTCTGAACAATGGCATGGTGTCCCCTGTGCCTTAATTCCCTTCCCCTCTCCTTCCCGAATCCGCCTCCGTGAACAATGACATTTTCCCCTCTTCTTCAAGTGCAAGTACATGTCCTTCAGAGCGTGCGATGAAAGCTACATCACTAGTGATGGCTGTCCTCGAATGTGTTTCACGCGCAAGCAAAAACAACTCTCCTGCAACTACCAGGTGCATTTTGGACTGATCCAGAGAAATAACTGCTGTCGCAGTGGTAGGGAGCTCATTCCATAATCAGGTGACACTGACTATCAAGGAGGTGTGAAAGTTTGTGGGTTTGTGGGATTTTGTGACAACGCACTATTTCTTCCACATGGTTTAGTATTTCATTTGGAGTATATCTAAACATGGAAGCATTCAAGAATGAATTCGTTGATGAGATGCAAACATCAGAAGAGGATGGATACCTTCTCTACTGTCCGACTGAGGAGGAATTAGACGACAGGTGCATAGAAGACTTGGAAAATGTCCTCGGAGAAGAATTGGGAAACGAATTCATCGAAAATGGTGAAGTGAACTGGGGGATAGCAGCACAGTCATCAAATCGAGGTAATAAAATCTTGGAACAGAGTATTTTAATTGATTGATTGATTTGTATTCAAGCAGGTTAGCTCGTTCACATAAAGTTGATCATTCGCGAGGACCTGAAAATCAACACAGCTATAGTATGTACAATCGAAATATACAATTAAAATGATTAATCTATTTTGTTTTCCATTTTAAAAATGTATACGAAAATCATCTTGTCATCGATAATAGGAATATCTATGTCAACTTGTCTATTGAAGTAAGCCTCTAGTAGCGTAAAGACACTGGCCTCTAGAGGGACAAAACATCTCAGCTAACAGTGAAGGAAACCGACTTTGGAATGGAATTTTGGGTATCTCTAATTGTATTTGCGTTACGGGGGGATCTGAGGGTCGGCTGGAAATCTTCCAGAAGGCGTAAATTACACGATTATGTGTGGGTAATTGGGGTTTTACAGACGTGTATCAATCAGATATGATTACGTCTGGGACCGACCTTTAACGTCACCATCCGAAAGACGTGACTCAGTCTCGAACCTGGGTCCGCTGAATCAGTTTATAACTTCCACTGGTCGCTGGATTACAGGCGCACGCCACAACGCCCAGTTTTAAATTACACTATGACCATGGCGAACAAATTAATATACAGCTCTGCTCCTCCTTGTACCTTCCACAATCAATCTGGTAGACAAAAGAACATCCCTTCATTGCTATCATGTTAAAATATGTTGAACAGGTGTCACATACACATTCACCTGTTCTAGTTATTATTCTATATAATAATAGCAATGAAGGGATGTTCTTTTTCTACCAGAGCAATTGTGGAGGGTACAATGAGGAGCTGTATATTTTGTCCGTTCTCTTTTGTCATCGTGTTCATAGTATTACCCCCTTGCCCCTTCTTCAGTACGTCATTTGTATTAAAGCCCGCATTCCTTTTATCACTGTTTACGCTGGCTCCACAATTCAGAAGTGATGTCATCCCCTTTGTTTTCTGAAAGATGAGAAGATAATTCAAACATGAACTCATTATTTGTAATCAGTGGCTTCACTTGGATGTCGGTAGTTAGCATCGAGATAACGGCCATTAGGCCTATGGTTAATATGCCCAGCCGCCATTAATACCACCAAGCCAACTGAAAATAAGCATACGGACACGCAGCTAGCCCCAGTAGTGAGCGCGCACACAGTTCACTTGCTTGCACGCACTGCTGCACTGCGGACACTGCGTTGTTCTATTGTATTGTAACGGCCACGGTTCGCCACGCCGGCTGACACGGCAATCTTGTCAGGATGCCCCGTGCCTTGCCGAGCTCCCCGTCCGTTTGGTCAAAATATATGACCGCTGCTGATGGCTGGAGTTACCGGCATACAACCATCACCAACCGTCAGGTACTGCTCACCACCAGGTCTACCAGCAATCACCCATCCGTCGATTTCAATTGATCACCCTTCTCGCCTCGGCACAGCAGCAGACAATTGATCATCCTTCGAACAATCAGTCACTCAATTGAAGATCATTCATTAGCATTCATTGTCTTTCGAAGCCCTAATGTTAATTAATCAATTGATTTCAAGATGCAAAGGAATTAGTCTGGAACCATCATTTTCAGTTGAAAGGCAAGTTTAATCATTACCTTTAAGCAACACAAGAGTATTAGGTTACAGGGTGGAAGCCAAGAGTAAATCTCGGTGAGATTGATTGGGCGGATACAATGTGATGGCTAGTCCTAAGCACATAATCCTCCCACACACAATTTGTATTCCAATATTTACCCATATGACAAATCATTGTGAAAACAGTTAGTAAAAACAACACTTTCGCTTAAAACAATATAACCCCGACTGAATTATCAAATGTAACCACTGATTCCCGTCCAGATAACTTGTCCAACAAATAATCTATCAAAATGAGTCATGACAAACCCCCCATATAATTTGAATATGCGAATTATGCTAATTTTCCTTCATTAAGCAGTACCTATTCCGATACGTTGCAATCCCCATTGGTCTACACGTTATAGCGGATGTGCTGTTACTTATACCCATCCCTTACTACAGAATAGTGCTAAAATATTTAGCACAGGTTCGTTACAGTACCAATAGGGAGCTTACGAAACGGGACGGGAGATTAACAGGACGGGAGAATCTTGTTTTCAAATCATTACGTAAAAGTGGACGGCAACGCACTGCACAGTGTTCACGCCCTTAATCGTCAGTTATACAACAACAATACGGCTTTCCGTCCCCTCTGTAGACCGGACGTTATTTCGCAAGAGAACCGTCCTGAAATTAAACAGGACGGAGAGATACTCGAACTGGCGCAGGCGCACACCGATTTTTCGCTCGACTCCCCGTCTTCAAAGGCTCCCGTCGTGAAATCGTAAGCTCGTTAATGATTTGAAAACAAGACTCTCCCGTCCTGTTACTCTCCCGTCCCGTTTCGTAAGCTCCCTAATATCGACCGTGCACCGCACATTCACTGCTTAAGGCGCTGTCACACTCTACCGTATAGAGGCAGCGTATGAGGAACGTATAGAATATTTCGAAAAATTGTTTATACGCAAAACTTTTCAGCGTATGAGGTCGATTTTCGGTTAATGACCGTTAGAGTAACGTGATCCTAGCATACCGACAGCGTATGAGTAGCGTACGCATAGCGTATGTCAGCGTATGTCAGCGTATGTAATGTGTATTTGAGTTGGACGTATACTGACGTGTAAGTAACGTATGCGGAACGTCAGCCTAACGTATGAGGAGCGTACACAGGGGGGGGGGGGGGGGTATAAAAGGTGGCACCCAGATTTAACTGGGCGTTGTGGCGTGCGCCTGTAATCCAGCTACCAGTGGAAGTTATAAACTGATTCAGCGGACCCAGGTTCGAGACTGAGTCACGTCTTTCGGATGGTGACGTTAAAGGTCGGTCCCAGACGTAAATAATCATATCTGATTGATACACGTCTGTAAAAACCCAATTACACACACACACACGCACGTCTCATTCTACGCCTTCTTCGTCTGTGTCTAGCATACTCAACTGCCAACTGTAACAAATCTTGGTAATGTTGCAGCACAGCAACCTCCATCTCTGAACTGCTGGTACAAACTGATACTGATGGGATAAGTTGGCTGTACGCTCAGAACACGTTAGGCATAAGTTGAGTACGTTAGACTGTCGTTAGAACTACCATCATAACGTTAGCCATTCGTTAGACACACGTCAGACACACGTTCATTATACACTCCTCTAACGCTAGGTTTCCTGACTCACTCAATTTCAACGTATGAGAAGCGTACTCGACGTATGAGTAACGTACCTTCAGCGTACGGTACCTCTAGCGTGTTCATACGTTCCTCATACGCTGCCTCTATACGGTAGAGTGTGACAGCGCCTTTACACAGATCTCCTTCCCATGATATCTGCAGGTATGGTAGCTTTATTTCGTTAAAATATACACACGCTCTTGGTTTCCTACCCTTACTTCTTCACCGTAATCACTCCTATACCAGCACCTTAAATATAGGCCCTCCGCAAACTTTTAGTTTTCGCCGTAATCACCCTCAAGCATTTCAAACCCCCTCTTCGCTGCTTTAAAACCCCCAAAAGAAAACCCCCTTTCCCGCCCTCCGGGCCAGAACGATATTAAAATCATATCTTGAGCGATCATCACTCCTATACTAGCACCATAATGTACCCAAACTTTTACTTCTTCACCGTAATCCCCCTCAAGCATTTCAAACCCCCTCTTCGCTGCTTTAACCCCCCCCCCCCAAAGAAAACCCCCTTTCCCGCCCTCCGCAGATATGCCAACTAGTACGGATTCCTCACCCAGTTTCGCTCCTATTACACTTGATAAGGGGGTACCAACATCTATGGATGTCTGGAATTAATTTGGAACACAACATTACCATAATGCATCGCACCTGTCTACTCGAACAACCTTTTGTTATCCACTGGCATTAACTATTTATGGCTATGGGTTACAAGAACTGTTCTAAATTTTTGCCTGTGATACACAATGCCATACCCCCTTATCAACCGTAAAAGGTGAGGAATACGATTTTAGGTTGGCAGCACTGCCTCCGGGCCGCTAAATTTTTTCCCCACGAACCTTTTGTCCCTGTCCTCCCTGTCGCATGCGCACTTGATCCTTTCCGATCTAAATCAATTTTGCAATCATTGCGTTTATTCCGTAAGCGATATAATGACGGTTGCCCCCAGCGTCTTGCTGTGGCGAGATGCGTTAGCCCTCGGACATTTAACCTGATGTATGTGGGTTCAACTCTCATTTTGAACATTACTAAAATAACGTCTCGTATTTTTTTATTAGGCTGCTAGAGATCGGCGACGCGCCAATTCCCTGGTTGCGTTAACGTTCTTCTCTTTCACCGCGTCGTGTTAAAAAGAGGCTTTAGAATTTGGGAAGACGCGCAACTTTAATCCATAGTACAAATCAGACAAAACAACTCCGCTTCTGCGTCCCACTTTCTCTGGGACAATTTTCTGGCGGGTCAAAAGTGCACACTGCTCCAAATCTTCATGTACTAGCCTATTTTTTTTTAATAGGATCAACTAAATGAGATTTTGTCCTACGAATAATGATACTGAAAGTTTTTTTTTAGTAAAAGCCACTAGACTATGCCGCCATCACAGTGGGAGAGGAAGGACCAGCTAAAAAAAAAATAATTAAAAAAATGTTATGGGGGGGGGGGGGGGGGGTACGACGCATATTAGCAGTGTTTCCATGACCAAGAGCAGAACGTTGTTCTCCTTTAGGCAAACTAAATTTTCTCCCTCAAGCCGTCCCCTATTTAATTTTTTGCTTTTCGAAATTTGATGATTTATAATTCGTTTGAATTTATCACGCCTTTTTCATTTAGCCCCTTTTCTTGTGTTTGTTGAAAACTTTTGCCACCTCCTACATCAATTGGCACCACCTAGTATTTTGTCATTCTGTTCTTTCATTCCCCCCCCCCCCCCCATTACAGCACTGATTTGTTTTGTACCCTTCCTTAAATAATATTGAATCCCTCTTCTATTCAGAATTATTCACGCGACGTCTGGTGAGAGGTATAGGCTATGACATATACCATTTCATCTGGCTCTCAACAGATCTTTGTGGCATTTGCCTGATCGCTTATCCAAAGGAAAAGGAAAAAGGAGAAGAAAAAGATGAATAAGTGCACTTATATTAAGTAGATAGAATAGAAAAAAAAACAAATAAAAAAATATAGAGACATTGCGGCAGTTGCACTGCGGCACACGCATCTGTATACCCCCGCCCCGCCTCCACCCTTCCGACAGCAACAAAACCATATCATGCAATAGCAGCCAGATAATCCCCTGCCCCCTCCCCTCCAAAAGTAAAAAAATAAAAGAAATAATAAAAAGTCAATTAAAACAAAATAATAAAATAAAATAAAAATAAATAAAAAATAATAAAAAATAAAAATAAAAATAATAAATTGTGTCTTCTTTTTTTTCTTGTCCCCCGCCCCCTTGCAGGACCAGATAATCTTGTATCCACCACTGCCTAAACACTAAGCTTCAGTAACAGACAGTATCAACAGAACCCCCTCCCACACACAATTATTATAGCACTTCCAAACAAAAATTAAATATCCAGCAATTAAAGGTTGCATAAGGCTGTGTTTACACCAATCCACCATTACTCTTCATTCTTTAAGCACAGTCCGTCCTAAAGAAAATTATTGTGCCTTCATCTCTATCACCACATCACCACATCTTTCACAAAATTATAACAAGAAATGCTCCTCAGTGTGAAATGACCTTTATTAAGAAAACCCATTTTTCACGGGTTTGGGTACATTAAGGTGCTAGTATAGGAGTGATGATCGCTCA
This sequence comes from Heliocidaris erythrogramma, assembly GCA_025617745.1. Taxonomy (NCBI): domain Eukaryota; kingdom Metazoa; phylum Echinodermata; class Echinoidea; order Camarodonta; family Echinometridae; genus Heliocidaris; species Heliocidaris erythrogramma. The sequence goes on along the minus strand of CM046854.1, from coordinate 15,673,347 downwards.
AGATATAACGATTTTAATATCGTTTTGGCCCGGAGGGCGGTAAAAGGGGTTTTCTTTTGGGGGTTTTAAAGTAGCGATGAGGGGGTTTGAAATGCTTGAGGGCGATTACGGTGAAGACGTAAAAGCTTCGGTACATTAAGGTGCTAGTATAGGAGTGATGATCGCTCAAGATATAACGATTTTAATATCGCATTGGCCCGGAGGGCTAGAAAATGGGTTTTCTTTTGGGGCGGCGAATCATCATGCATTTTTGTGTCCCCCCCCCTTATACTAAATACTGGATCCGCCCTGACTCCAAGAATCAAAGCTTGAACCTTCTCATTCATTTAGCTAATCAATTCACAGCCAATATCGTAAATTAATCTCTTATACATGGCAATATAAACAACCCCCAAAAGTCATAGTATACAAAATAAGTTAATATCTACCTGTACTTGACCGCATTTCTTGCTGCACTTGGGCAGTTCCAGCGTTACGGACATTACATTTCAGACAATTTTTGCAACTTCAAAAAGTCATTAAGATAACACAACTTTTTTATTGGGAACTCATAACATGGAATAAAAAACAAACGACCATAAATTATAAACAGTGCAAGTTTCAATCAATTTCAGTACATAATGTGGTAGTTACAGCATCTAATGTTTGCTGTTACGGACATTACATTTTTGGAAATGACTTTTTGCAATCATATACATTCATAAAACGGTCTGTGAATTTAAGTTTACTGGTTCACCCATAAATTCAGAGGTAAGGAAATGTTTCATTGAATTAAAGCTGAATTTAGTGAAGCAAATTACACATTTTCTCCATAGAGCCAGAATTGTGGCGTTACGGACATTACATTTTACGTGTTACGGACATTACAGATTTTTCCACTTTCATTAAGTGGTAGGGGTCACATGTTTGTGTCAATATTTTGTATTCTTTTCACCTTGATGGTAATTAATACACATTTCAAAATGTTGCCAAAGCACTTGCATGAGATTTTTTTTTATTTAGGGGTTGCCAATTTGGGAATTATTTGTTTGGTTAAGGCCCAAACTTTATTACTTTGTTGATTTTTCAATTTTATTGGAATAAGAAAGAATTATTTTATGTATGCAATGGAAAGGTGATCAACAAAGAGCATATAATTTCCCTTTTCACCTTCTATAATGATTTTTTAATCCCATAATAGCTTGAAAAATAATACTGAAGAAACGTTACGGACATTACACTTTTCAAAGACGCAAACATTATAGCTGAGCACAACTCTACAGTCTACACTTGTAAACAACTATTTTTTTCTATTCAAAACAAATGTTTTTTGTTCATCTAACGTTCAATATGAATTTTTGTACCATGATGGATGGTTTTCCTTTCCTTTTTCAAAGTTTGTTTTATTTACACAGGCTTGCAGACATGGAGTCTTGATAAGTGTCATAAAACTCTTTTCAGACAATGTCATTCTGCTTCCATGTCTGGTTGGCAGTAGAAATGGTTTCTCTTATCCATAGTAGGAGTTTGCAGCAATGCTTTTGTAGCACCGACATTTTTCGGGTAGGGAGAGGACCGTTAATAGAACAAACGTGCAGCGGAAGGATTTTAATTTAAATATAAATACCAATGATATAGAGGGAAAGTATATCTATATCAGTATTTATTCCCTACCTGTCGGTCTACTAAATATCTGACTAAATATTAAATTAATTAAGTACTTAAAACTAATAAATCTAAACACATACATTCAAACAATCAGATTATTTCACACACACAGTCTTAAGCATTCAGCAATTATGTTACTAACTTAACTGCATTAAAGACTTGCAAATAAACTTGATTAAAGGAAAGTATGATTATTCCTTTATTATTAATAAAACATATTTACATTATATACAATATATATAAATTATGAGACAACTTGTCACATAATGATTTCCATGATTATTGTAAGCTCCATATAAATGGAGTTGAAAGTTCTAATTCAAAATGGTTCTTAGTAGAACAGACTAAACATTATAGCTGGATACTATAAAACTATAAACAAAAGTAAAATTATATATGAGGGTCTCAGTGAGATGGATTGTTGGTTCTCCTACTACAATTCATGGTAGTGGAAGCTGGAAAACTGGAAAGCAGAATATAAAAGTACAGGAATTATGAGGAATAATTCTTGGTCTGTCCTGTCTCCATCTCTAAAGGCGAAATGTCTAATATGAAATTGACTATTGATCAAAATTAAATAAAATCATTCTTTAAAATATTTGGAATATATCTGGATATTTGAATATCTAGAAAATAGCAAATGTAATGCTTATGAAATAGTCGAAATAATGGAGTTAGTAATTTTTTACATCAATGCATGCAAAACAACATGATGATCTCGCACTTTATTGTTCAGGAGGGTCTTTACTTAGATCCATTAGAGTTCGCACGATATTACTGCTGCTAGACGGAGAACTCAATCCATCTGCTTGACCAGAATAATACCGTTGTATAGCTTTTGGTTCGCGAACAGCTTAAGGTTTTGGAAATAGCAGCAAAAAGGCTTTAACTACAAAAAGGTCGCATCCGAGCAAACGCTGCGGAGACAATACTGAACAACAAGAGCTCAATCATTTACAAAGCTTGTAAATGATTAATAATATTCATCAATATAGTTTCCTTGGCTTGATGCCATATAAAGAATGTCAAAATATAAATATCTTCAGAAGTGTTGAAGTTTCAAATAAGTTTCAAACAAACTTTAGTTCAAAAATAAATTCAAACAAGAAATTGGAATATCACATTTAGAATCAATTATTCATTAATTATATGAATATTAAACATGATAAATATTACAATTATATAATAATGTATAAAAATGACTGTTGGATCTTACCTGGAAAGCAGAATATAAAAGTACAGGAATTATGAGGAATAATTCTTGGTCTGTCCTGTCTCCATCTCTAAAGGCGAAATGTGATGAGACAGGAACATCACCCTTGGAAGTAGGAAGCGGACTGTTCCAATATTATAACTTGTGAGGGTAATAGATATTATGTAATAATCCAGAAGTCGATCCATGGTCATTTCTACTTGACTATACTTTACAAATACTTATGTATTTGTAAATGCAATAAAACAATATAAAACATAATACATGAAATGGGACATCACATTGAATATTAACATGTATGAAATAGAAAAATATAGTTCTTAAATTTCAAACTGACCTATTCCAGACCATAGGGGTGTGTGCAAAACACAATTTGGACGGAAGTTCTCTCAGACAAAGAAGGTATCTGGGGGTCTAGGGCACAAAGGGCCATTAAATTTGGAAGTAATCTGAACATTCAATGTTTAGCTCAGACAAGTTAATGAAAAGACAAAACAGTGCAATCAGAGGGTCTGCAAACGGCAAGACCTATGATTTTTTAAACACATGCACTGAAGGTATGTGATTTTAAATTTAATGGAGAATATATTTTATATTCTTGAAAATGAAACATACATGTATTGAAGTAATATATGAAAGTAGGATGTGGTGGTTCCTCTTCCTCGTCTTCGTCCCCTCTTGTACTCCAGTGTCACTGAAGACATGTACACCAAGCTTGCTCTCATCTGCTTCTGAGTATGGCTTGTAGTGAATGCAAGCCTTGTTTACAGGTTTCAGCCAGTGAACTCCTTGTGTTCCCTTTAGAGTAGGCACATACATCCACAGCTAATCCATTTTGTTGTCTTCATAGAATGTGGATGTTTTCCTCAGTGATTTCCAGAACATTTACTTTTGATCCATTGTCATCAAGTAAAACTTGATGCACTCTGGACGGTGCAACTTCTACTATTTACAGCATTTGATTTGATTTATTTTCTTCTGCATTCATATAAGTACAACATTTTTCGGTAATGTATATAAAATAAAATACAAGAGTACTTTTTGACACTGAATCATAAACAAGTACATGTATATGTAACAATTATTTTTCAAAAACAAACACGAAATTATAAATTGTCAAATTATTGTAATTCATAACATATAAAATCATTAGCGGAAGAAGGACTGCCATTATAAGCAGTTTGCTTGAGAATATGGCAGCCCCAGACAAATATTGTGAAATGGCTAAAACATATTCAAATAAGCAGAATGGATAAATAATTGAAATCTTAAGTTAAGAGCATATTGATGATAAAATGGTGATGATGATGATTTGACACAAGCCTCTTGATGGAACCACCAATATCATCCACGGCACCTTTGCCATGTGAAGTGGCAAAAAATGCCACTAAAGCTGAATGTCTGTTTTCTCATACAGACTGCAGATGTACTTAAAGATGTCCTTGTTTTTGAATTGAGACGCTGCTCCATCACTGAAGATGTGTAAATTGATGGTCTTATCTTTATCATGGATTATCAGGCAGTATTACCATTCATAGATCTATGACAAGATTGTACCGGATTAGACAAAAAACCTTAGGCTTTGGTGAAAAAAAAAAGAACTTTAAAATTTATATTTTATTGCTAAGGAAATTTTACAAATTAATATTAATGTCACAAATTAATGTTAATATTAGGGCCAAAGTATCCATTTATGATAGATATTAATATTGCAGGACAAAATCAAAACTATATCCTGCAATCTATGCACTTTTATCTGTGCTACAAATTTGTAATGTCCTTAACGCAGTGGTGATGTAATGTCCGTAACGCTTTTTTGGCAATGAATTATGCAGATTTTTCAAAAAATCTCTGCATATGGTGTATGATATCACATATGTGATAAAACCTACAATAAGTCGCCAAAATTATTTTTTGTGTTTTATACATTTTCTGAAAGTAGAGATTCTCAGCTTTCAAACAGTATATCACTTCCCTAGTTTACTCAATAATAACACCTTTCGATATCACATTTAGAATCGGTATGTAACAAGCAATCGATAACTCCTATTCAGAGAAAATGGCCATTTAAAGGAGAATTAACACTAGAATATAAATGTACTTATGTTCAAAGGTGTAATATATTCTTAATCATTGACCTGTATCACTTTAGAAATAAAATATCAGAAAAGGGTTTAAATCAAGACATTCTAGCACACGGTATCATCTGCTAACACTTCATGGGGGCTGCCATTTTCTTGATGACATGGAGTTGTACATGAACCATTGGAGACCGTTCCGGTCAGGAAGATATTTTTAATCCACGAGCTAAATTGCTTTTATTCATTATAAAAAAGCCCCATATATGATGGAAAATACATAACAGGTGTATACATTTATTTTAAAATTTGAAATTTATAGATTTCTTTTTAAATTCTCCGGTTTCGCTAACTAGAAATCGATTTCTTGGTCTTGCCTGGCAGAGCAGAACATAATTTATACAACGCGCATTCTGACTTTTGAAGTCCATTATCTCAAAGCAGGTGAATGCATAGTTTGTCACTATTGACGCTCGGGAAAGTCATCATCCATAAATTTGAATTAATTCGCTCCGTCACGTACGTCATAGCATAGTATCAAGAAAATAGATTGATATTTAGTGAAATCGTAATTTTCTAAAAAATATATGAAACACATTTTCGTTTTTAGAATATATATGTATATATCTGTTAGATATTTTAAATCTCAAATGGAATTTTGTATCAGGAAGAAAGACAATTTTGCATTGGGATTAAAAATATCTTAATGTACACATCAAGAAAATGGCAGCCCCCTGGTATCGCTAGCAGACGAAAAATCTTGCTGAGAAAATCCTGATTTATACCCATCTCGTATATTTTAATGCAAAAGTACGTAGGGCAACAAGAAGGAATAGATTACACCTTTGAACATAAGTACATTTATATTCTAGTGTTAATTCTCCTTTAAGTTCGGAACAAAAGAGTGCTAAACCTTCGCTCTCTGTGTGCGCCCAAGTAAAATTTGGTATTCAAATGGCCATAGCAACCAGTATGAAGGGATTATCAGATTAGACTGAATCTTGGCAAGCTGCTCCAGGAGGACCTATTCATTACTCACTCCAAAAATCAATTTAATACCTTTGGAGGTAAAGTAGTAATTTGGCATTGAATGAAAGTATTACAAAAGCTCTCCAAACATTCATTAGCTCGACAGGTGAAAAAAAGGAGTCATTTTAAAATGCCCCCAAAACATATTTCTAAGTCGAATTACCGCTCACAAACTTGAGACATGATAGAATGATAATGAAACTACCCATTTCTATCAAAAACAGAAAACCGACTGATCCAAGCAAATTTATTATTTTTATTTAGTTTGCTACGTTGTGGTCCGTGCGACTTATTGTACGTTTTGAGGCGGCGGGCCACATATAGAGTTGAAACATAAAGTTGAAAAATGTACTACGTGTATGTATACATTTATAAAAGATATGGAAAGTTACAATCTTATGTAATTTACATGTGCAACTGCTGAATCAGGAGCCAAAATAAACTAATTTGCACTTGTAACATATATTTTATTTATTTTTATTCTTTATTTATTTAATTTCCAGGAACATAATAACAGAACAATTTTCAAACAATAATAACATAAGTGTGACATAAACAACAACAACCAATGCCTGGGGATTACCTATAAGAAATGATAAATTCTGTTTTAATGCTCTCCTCATTGGTTGTTGTAATACAAACTAATACAAACAATAATAGGCAGCATGTGGGAGCAATAAAAAAGATTTTGTTTAAAAAAATGAAGCTTAGCGAGACTATTGTAATTTATAATTAATGTGCTGGTAATAATTATTATTAAAAAAAATATTTACAATATTTAATAAAGTATAGAATTTATATGATAAGCCAACCTCTTTGCCTCCTTTCTTCACAAAGATGACAAAACCAAGTTTCCAGGATACCCTGGAACTTAAGTGATTCTTATCTCAAATCTGCCACATTCTGTCAGTGAATGTTTCAATGTAAACACTGTCTTTGGGTTGGACACAAGCTGTCGCTATGTCAGTATAAGACCTAGTGTGCCTGTATTAAAAAGTTGCGCCCACTGGGGATTTGAACGCCATTTTGTTTCCACTGCTATGCAACATTTCTATTCAATTCCGATGAGCACCTGGGTGTTCTCAATAGAAAGAATTCAAACGCCATTTTGTTTCCAGAAAAGTCAGATGCCCATGTCGCTACTCTCTAAATAAAGGTACTCTAATAAGACCTTGCAAACATGGAGTGATAAGCGATGCTTATCACATAATAACTAGGAATAAAATCTTCATCAGAATCATGAAGGAAAAAAAAATCCTATATTGAATTGGACGGATATGATAGAGAGATGGAAGAGGCGATTTCTTTTTAAATCAGATACGAACCAAATTTCGTTGAGAGCATGATCATGAGTTTGAACCGGCTGATTGTAAACTTTGAACTGCCGAACATCGAATTATGGCGCCATTAATATTTTCTAGTTGTTGTTAATTTCGATATTATAAGTCTTAGACCAAAGTAAAATTGGCATGGCCAATGAACATCTGCTTTACTAATGAATTATGATTATTTATTTTTACTACATGATAATCTTAATGTTCTCCGATAGCTGGATTGTCTATTTTTGTTTATTAAAAAAAATAATTGGATATATTTTTTCTTTCCTTTCTTAGACATAAATATGGCAATGAAAAATGCTAATCGAAGAACGCTCCATGGATTATCAGCAGAGAGCGCAGTGAGAGAGGATAAGAGTCTGTTTGAGTTGGAAGCCGATACTTGTCTAGAGGAAGAGCGTATTGCAAGAGGCGAGACGATGTACCCAACAAGCTCTCATCACAATAATGGAGGGATGGATATACAAGGAGTTACCGTATCACGTGATGATATGCAAGGAGTTACCGTATCACGTGATGATATACAAGGAGCTGCAGGATCACGTGATGATACACAAGGATTTAACGTATCACGTGATGATATACAAGGAGCTGCAGGATCACGTGATGATATACAAGGAGTTACCGGATCACGTGATGATATACAAGGAGCTACAGGATTTGAGTGTTCCGTTTGTAACAAACGGTTAATCAAAAGGAGCAGTTTATTAGGGCATGTGAGAACACATACAGGAGAGAAACCATTTGAGTGTTCGGTTTGTAACAAACGGTTTTCCGATCCGACTAACCATACAAGGCATATGTTAATCTACTCAGGAGAAAAACCGTTTGATTGTTCGGTTTGTAACAAACGGTTTACCAAAAGTAGCAATCTCTTGGTGCATATGAGAACGCATACAGGAGAGAAACCATTTGCTTGTTCGGTTTGTACCAAACGGTTTTCCAACAGGAGCAGTCTCTTAGTGCATATGAGAACACATACAGGAGAGAAACCATTTGAGTGTTCGGTTTGTAACAAACGGTTTTCCAATCCGAGTAACCATACAAGGCATATGTTGATCCACTCAGGAGAAAAACCGTTTGATTGTTCGGTTTGTAACAAACAGTTTTCCCAAAGGAGCAATCTCTTAGTGCATATGAGAACGCATACAGGAGAGAAACCATTTGAATGTTCGGTTTGTAACAAACAATTATCAAATCCGAGTAATCTCTTAATGCATATGAGAACACATACAGGAGAGAAACCATTTGAGTGTTCGGTTTGTAACAAACGGTTTTCCAATCCGAGTAACCATACAAGGCATATGTTGATTCACTCAGGAGAAAAACCATTTGATTGTTCGGTTTGTAACAAACAGTTTTCCCAAAGGAGCAATCTCTTAGTGCATATGAGAACGCATACAGGAAAGAAACCATTTGAGTGTTCGGTTTGTAACAAACGGTTTTCCCAAAGGAGCAATCTCTTAGTGCATATGAGAACGCATACAGGAAAGAAACCATTTGAGTGTTCGGTTTGTAACAAACGGTTTTCCCAAAGGAGCCATGTCTCACTGCATATGAAAATCCATACAGGACAGAATCCGTAACAATCTTCGCTTTAAAGTAAAAACAGTTTTCTGATCCGAAGAGCCGTTTAAAGGCATAAGATAATCAACTCAGGAGAAAGATTTTAACAGTGCTTTCTCTGCAATCGGTTTGCCAATCCGAATAGTCACTTGAATTGTCACTGACCGTTTTCCTTGTCGAGTACTCTCACCTCTTATATGATAATACATAGAGGAGATAACCGTATAAGTGCTCGGTTTAATTGTAACAAACGGCTTCCTACCCGGGTGCGAACTTTTTGTCTCTATCGTCCTTGACGCATGCGCAACTTTGAAATAGCCCTACAATGCTTGGAGTTGGATGGGGTTTCAAAGTTTCATCCTACTTTTAGTAATTTAGTAAAAATAAAAATACAAGACGTTATTTTTGTAATGTCCAAATTGAGAGTCGAACCCACATACCTCAGGTTAAATGTCCGAGGGCTATCGCATGTCGCCACAGCAAGACGCTGGGAGCGACCGTCATTATATCGCTTACGGAATAAACCCTATGATTGCGAAATTGATTTAGATCGGAAAGGATCAGGTGCGCATGCGCCAGGGAGGACAGGGACAAAAAGTTCGTGGGAGAAAAAATTTAGCTACCCGGGTAGTCTGACAGCACACCTGGCTTACCATAGAGGATATAATCGAACCTGTGTTTCATCTGTCACATAGCATACAAATAATTTCCACAAAAGTACTCTTAAAGCTCATGCACATTTTTGGTAGTAGAAAGTAAATTGGAAAGAGAAGTCCCAAGATCTCGTTTTATAAAAAGATGATGTGGTATTACATCCATGATGTCCAGCATGGGTGTGGATCCCGGGGCGGGGGGGGGGGGGGGGGATTGGGGGATGGGGGATGGGGGGGGGGCTGTATTATCACCCCCATACTGTTGATAAAATAAATGCGAAAATATCGAATAAAATTCGTTCGCTCGCATTGTTAATTTCAATGAAGGGGTTCCGTCCATTGGCGTAGATCCATGCATTCATTCTCTTCATTAAAAACAATTTTGGGATGCTCCAAAATGCAAGTTTTATAGAAATATTTGGAAATGTCCTTCCCCGGCTCGGTCGCTTCCATCAGTAATTCTAGGGGGCAGGGCGGCTGTGGGATGGGGTGCAAATAAGCAAAGGAGAGGGGAAATGGGGGAAATGAAGAAAAATCTGAAATCTTACGGATTATGCGCCCCAAATCTAGGTTTTGAAGGTTTGAAATGCGAAAAATAAAAGATGTAAAGAATGATGTAAATTTCACTCCTGCTAAATATTGTTCCCCCAATACAGGATAAAATGTGTAAAACAGCATTTACAAAGGTTCAACTTATAAAAGAAATTTCAACTTCAGGAAGCCTTGCTGAATTTCTCGACTCTTTGTCAAAGCATTTATATGGTTTTCGTTAGATTTCCTCCCGATTATAGAAGTACGTGAAAAGAAAACCGCTTATCAATGTATACAATTTGAGTTTCTCTACAACTCAATTGCGGTGGTCGATTGCAAAATTTACTGGGAAAATGTACAAGAAAATGTGTTTTTTAGGGTTAAATATTGAAAATTCGCTGCTCGGACGATTTGCTCCCTCGCTTATACAATAAGGTAGATAAGTTCGGGCACTCGGGGAGGGGGGGGGGGGGCGTAACTTCATTGTTTTCCCTTCACTTCCCTCGCCGTTAAAGGATTTTGATCCCTGCATGTACCGGTATCTAAATTAATCTTTACCTCTCGCTTGTTTCTATTTTCAACACACGGAGGAAAAAAAAGCATCACAGCATTGTAGGTAAGCTAGTATCCCTTACGCCATTTATTGAAAGTATTATTGACGCGGTCCTGAAAACGTCAGCAAAATAATAAGGCATCGTGTGATCTGATTTTTTACCAAGGACAATAGTTCTTTTCTATATTCAGTCAACGAGATTTGATTTTAGGTTAGGTTTCAGGACCCTGTTTCATGAAACTTTTTACTGTTACTACTGTTATAAGCTACTGAAATCCTTGCATCTGATTGACTGAGAGTAAATTTGCCGGGAAGAATCACCGACAAGACACTATATGAAACGCCCCCACCCCCTGGCTAAGTCTCCTTGGTCTCTCACTCCATTCAACATGCAGTTTGTCCCTTCTTGCCAATGTCTGGTACTGTATGTTGCTCTTTAATGTTCTATGTTGGCTTTTCTTGAGTATACTCCAATTGCAATTACCAATTATGTTATACTCTCTTGAGAACTCTTTCGGTTTTTGTTTGTTTGGTTTGTTTCTTTTGTGTTTGTTTGTTTGTTTTCGCTTCATGAAAGTTCTCAACAAAGATTAATATTTTGTCCCCTTGTTTTTTCTTACATATGCATCACAATAATGTTCAATTTCGGGGGTGCACAGTTCACAAGGAGTGGACTCCTCCATTTCCAATGCTTTGTTCGTGTTCTTTATTTGTGTTCAATTTGTTCAATGAAAATGTACTTTCAATGCCTTATTAAATGTCATTGATTTTATAGTCATATACATGGATATTATAATTGTATTATTTACTGAATATTGATTTGTATTGATTGTTGGAAATGGAAATAAACTAAACTGAAACTGAACTGAACTTTACGTAGTAATTATATTGATGGTGGTGGTGGTGATGATGATGATGATGATGATAATGATAAAAATAACGATAATAATATTAGTACATCCGTGTTAAAAAAAACATACGACCTAAAACATCAGAAAAATCTATTCAGCCACATTAAAAAAAAGCGAGAGGGAAAAAGCGGGGAAAGTGAGGTAAAAAGGTGCTACAAGCCGTTATCTGCCTCTCAAAATTTGCTAAAACGTCAAAGTTGGGGGGGGGGGGGGGGGAATAACTCTCCTCTCCCTGCGCCCACCCTGTTACCATGGGTGTCGATAAGATAAGAATTATGATACATGAACTTAAAACTAATAATTACCCCAAATCAAGATGTTTGATCTTGAAATACCATCCCATTCTTTAATGATTAAAAGTAAAGACACTAAGAAATGCCATTATTTCAATGCGAAAATAGCGAAGAAAATTCGTTCGCTCGCATTGTTCTTCTCAATTAAGGGGTTCCGTCCATTGGCACAGATCCGTGCATTCCTTCTTTTCATTAAAAAACATTTTGGGATGCTCTAAAAAGCAAGTTTTATAGACAGATTTTTTGAAAAAATTCCATGATTTAGGAGGGGGAAACCCCTCCCACCCCCTCTCGATCTCTTCGCTCAGTGGTTTTTCTAGGGGCAGAGGGGTACATGCCCCCGCAGCTTTTGCAGGAGGAGAAAAAAACAAGGAGAGAAAGAAACATAGGGAGAAATAGGTTTGAAATGCGAAAATTTTCAAAAGCTCGGTCGCATTGCTCCCTCGCATAATTATTTGCATTCAGGATCTCGTAATTTTCCCTCCCCCAGTATCTAGTTCTGAAATAGCTTAAAGGGCTCAAAAAGTTTGAGAAAAATATCGATGTAATTTTCCTATGACTCCTGCTAAATATCGCGTTCCCAATTAATATAGGATAAAGTGTATAAAGCCGCATTTGCAAAGGTTCAACTTTTTAAAAGAAATCTCAACTTCAGGTCGCCTTGCTAACTTTCCCGAATCTTTCTGAAGCCTATAGGGTTTTCGTTCTGCTCCCGAGTGGAGAAGTGAGTAAACAGAAAACTGTTTATCAATGTATAAAAATCGAGCTTATCTACCGCTCAACTGCGGAGGTCAAATGCAAAATTGCCTGGTTAAAATGGACAATAAAATGCGTTTTTATGGTTAAAAATTGTAAAATTTGCGGCTCGGTTGCTTTACTCCCTCGTTTCTACAATAACGGGGACTCGATGGGGGGGGGGGGGGGGGGCGTTAAATTAATTGTTTGTCCTGGGCGCCATAATCCCTAGATACACGACCCCTGATAGCAGAAAGTGGTAAAAATTACGTGATATTTACGTCGTGGTTTTCGTCTTTTTTACGTCCTGTAATTACGTCAATAAGACGACAACTTGCACCAACGCAAGACGTCAAGAGGACGTCTTATTTTGACGTCATCTGTACACTGCAAAAACTGAAGTGCTGAGCACTTTTTGAGGGCATGCATAGGGACTGCACTCAGAGTGCTATTGAATGCACACAGCGTGCTATTTCAGCACTTTCACGGGAGCTGGACAGGCTCCTTAAACTGCTAAACATTCACAAAAAAATGATTTTGGCGAGCTTCGAACCAGGGTCCGCTGATCGAGAATTGCTGGCATTACCGCTAGACTAACTCACATTGTACGATTTAGAGCAGATCATATTGTTACATAGTGAATTTACGACACCACATAGTTCATGTTATCTATTTGACTCCCATGACTAAACTGGATTGCAAGAAGCATTTGTTAGTCCATCGGTAACGTCAGCGCCTCCCAATCAGCGGAACCTGGTTCGAGGCTCGCCACGGTCACATTTTTTTTTTGCTGGTAAATTAGCACACTACAAGTGGTATAAACAGCATTTCAGGTGCAGTCACTATACATGCCCCTAAAAGTAGCACTTTAGTTTTTACGGTGTACAAGACGTAGAGATGACGTCAAAATAAGACGTCCTCTTGACGTCTTGCGTTGGTGTAAGTTGTCGTCTTATTGACGTAATTACAGGACGTAAAAAAGACGAAAACCGCGACGTAAATATCACGTAATTTTTAACACTTTCTGCTATCAGGGAAGAGGAATGAAGACGTAGAGATGACGTCAAAATAAGACGTTCTCTTGACGTCTTGCGTTGGTGCAAGTTGTCGTCTTATTGACGTAATTACAGGACGTAAAAAAGACGAAAACCACGACGTAAATATCACGTCATTTTTTAACACTTTCTGCTATCAGGGACTAGCTTCGCTCCCTCGCATGTGAAATGATGCGTCCAAATAATTGAAAAACAGTCCTGATGTCAAAGTATAAATTTCCGCCTAAAAAATTGTTTGCTACAAGCAGTTATCTTTCTCTCAAACTTCCTAAAACGTCCAAGCGTTCGCGCTTCGCGCGAAAATGGGGAACCCCCCCCCCCCCTCCCTGCACCTACCCCTGTTACATAGAGTGCAGTATTACGTCAAAATACCTAAAAAGCTGTCAGGGCGTCGAACTAACATTTCGCCTTAAAATTAAAGATGCTAAAACTTCAGAGCTTTTGTGCTTCGCGCGGGAAGGGTTCCCCCCCCCCCCCTGCACCAACCTAGTCTGCAAGCACTTTATCAGGATATCATTGTCTTGAGAGAAGCCTAATTCGGCTACTTTCTGATCTTGTCAATGTGTTAGGAGCAGCTATATTACATGGCCTCTGGTAGTCTTACAGAGCAGACACTCGTTTACGACTGACCAGAGTTTGTGCCTGCAAACTAGCACCAACCCATTTCACATACGGTGCATTAATGCGTCCAAATAACTGAAAAGCAGCCAGGGCGTCAGACTAAGGCTCCGCCTTAAAAAAGGTATTACGAGCCGTTATGTTTCTGTCAAATGTGCTGTGAAACAAAAGAGCTTTCGCGCTTCGCGCGGAAGGGGGGAAACTCCCCCTCCCGGCACCAACCCCTGAGGAGCACGCTTTTCGTGCTCATCACCAATTTCGCAATCTTCGCGTGCCCCACAACCGCCCCCTAAATTGAAATTCTGGCTATGCGGATGGATCCCTAACATCTCCCCCCCCCCCCCAATTGAAATATCCTGGCTACGCCTATGTGTAAGGAGGATACAATTTATCAACAATCACCAACTTATCATTGATTTTAGGACTATTTTAGTTTACTCTGCTGCAAAATTTGGGTTTCCAAGATGAAAATAAAGTATTAACAATGAAGGATATCTACCCCTTCCTCAAGAATCATATAAATATTAACGCTAACACCAGGGAGGTACACGAAGATCTCCCTGCTTACACAAAATTTATCATCAATGCAGGGTACACATTAACAGCCAGTCCGCAGCCCGTTCGAAAAGCGCTTCTTCTCCGGAACGCGTATTCTTACCGAATCGAGTTTTATGAATATTCATGAGCAGAAGGGTAGAGTATAAAACTGCCAATTACTTCGCTGTTTCTGGACGGAGTTTTACGATTTTTGTCACAAATGAAAGAAGAATAATGGATGGAGAAAGTTTGAAATAAATCGCCGGAAAGAGAATAGGAGAGTTTAGGAAAGTTTAAAAAGTTATGAATGTTTGAAAAATGAAAATTATTGATCTATGCAAATCTCACACATTTGTCACTAACATTTGTTTGTCTTGACTAGTTTGCGACCGACATATATTTCTGGAACCAATATTTAATCGGCGAAATTTCATCCCTTTATCAACATGGGGTAATGGAAGACATGATTATGAATATTTATTGCAAATCTAAACATGACCCCCCCCCCCCCCAAAAAAAAAAAAAAAAAATAAAAAAATAATAATGCCACTTGCGATGTTACAATACGATATATCTCATGAAGAGGTGTTTCACTGCCGTCAATGAGTTACAATGAGTCTGAATTATAGGTAGACTAATCACTGAAAATTCTAGTTTAAACGCTCTAAACCCGGTAAAAAACACATTTCCGTTGGAAGCAGCAAAGTCACACGGGCAAATTTGCCATATCAACTTTCCATTTTCTAAATTTTGCGACCACGCGAAGAAATCGAGCAAAAATGGCACTTTATTATCATAATGGTAATCCATGTTATTTCGTCTATAAAATACATTAGAGAAGAAAATTTTAAATTTAGGAATAGTACTGCCCAAATATCGAATTTTTCTTTACTTTTCGCCGGGCTGCAGTCCCTAGCCCCTACCGCCCCAGGCCACAGCACCTCGCCACGTACGCCTAGGGTGAACAGGGAAACCTTACTCCTCCTTGAAATAAGCTTCCGAGCACGTCCTGCATCGTGCTGTAAATTGGTATAACCATCGTATAAGCGGACGAGCGGAACGATTGTGACGTACCTCTCTTCCTCTGGCACTAAAAATCCACCGTCCTTGTACGCACTAACAAGAGCTGCACACGAACTGCATCTTCGTAGCGACAAGTCGGTGGCGACCCGGCAGCGAACTTTTTTTTCCCACGAACTTTTGTCACTATCGTCCTTGACGCATGCGCAACTTTGAAATAGCCCTACAATGCTTGGAGTTGGATGGGGTTTCAAAGTTTCATCCTACTTTTACTGTTTTTGTAAAAATAAAAATACAAGACGTTATTTTTGTAATGTCCAAACTGAGAGTCGAACCCACATACCTCAGGTTAAATTTCTGAGGGCTAACGCATCTCGCCACAGCAAGACGCTGGGAGCAACCGTCATTATATCGCTTACGGAATAAACCCTATGATTGCGAAATTGATTTAGATCGGAAAGGATCAGGTGCGCATGCGCCAGGAAAGACAGGGACAAAAAGTTCGTGGGAAAAAAAAAATTAGCGACCCGGCAGCGTCTTTTTTTTTTTGGTAGGCAAGCCTAGGCAGATTTCGCATTCTTTCATACTAATACGGTTTATTCCGTCAAGACTAATCTGTATGAATATTCATGAAAACGAATTATAGCTATATAATAAAACGAGCAAGGGCTTCGAGCAGCTGTTCTGTGTGGCGCAATCGGATAATCCAGTCCTCTCTTGGTGAAGGAACCACGAGTTCGAACCTCGGCAGAAGTTTATATTACGAAATTTTCTTTTGCTTATTTAAAAATAAGGTGACTGAGTAAGAAAATACAAGTCCGATACTTGTAGTCTGTTTCAAAGTCTTCAAAAAGGGATTTCTGCCTAGGCTTGGTTACCAAAAAAAAAAGATGCGACCCGGCACCGCTGAATACTGCATTATAAGTCATTACATAACAACATTTAATTGAGGCAAGTGACTTTGTACCATCGAAAGCTTTCAACTTTCAGTTTATTTATTTCCTCTTTGATAATATAACAAATAAAAAAAGGTATATAAAAGTGAATTGCATACAAAAAAAGAATAAAGAAAAACAACGCACATATTATGGAAGAACAGCTACCAAGAAAGAACAATTACTGATTACGTAAACTACGAACAATATAAACCAGGGACGATAATCAAGATATGAAGTGGTTTCTCTGACTAAAAACAAATCAAAATACTACCATTTTACAATAAATAAAATGGGCATGGATAAAAGTGGCAGGGTGAATGTGTTTTGATTTGTTGTGAGCCCTTCATCTCTGCAGGGCCTACATCATTTACATCAAATGACAGTTCTTTTCTCCAACAGTAATTGAACATACCTTCTGATATTCGAGTTGCATAATAGGAGTATTAAATGACAAAAGATGTCGTAATGAGGCCAGTAAATGGTTGTTAGATAATGTTACATAATCGCACGTCATGAAGCCATATCAATCATGTCAATATGAAGACATACAGATGAAGATAAAATACAAATATGAATATGAACGGGTACCACGATGGTTGCCATTTTGCATTGGTGGATTTGGTTCTACAATAGTTATTTATTATGCAAGACAATATTCACTGTGCACAAGTAAATGGACATTTACGACAATAGTTATGTTCACACGTAGTACATAGCATCGATGCTATGTTTGCATCGATGCTATGTAAGTTTCAAAAATATTTCCAGTACGTTCACACAGGCCGTGATCGACTTTTCACTATTCATCGCTCACCCGCTGTCAAAAAAAATAATTACTGCGCCACACAGAGTGACCCGAGTATAATTGGTATGCATGGTCAAACGCGCGGAAGTTTGTGTACAGGGGTCATATGATGCGAAGCTTTTGTTTTGAACAATATTTTATTTGTCTTCATAAATCAACATAATAACACAATAACAATTCATTTGTAATATCGATAATACAATCAAGGAGCAAATACATGCGTTATAATACTTAATTTTAAATAAACCTTTGTTGCGATGGCAATTTTATTTATCTCTTTTCAGAATTAAAAGAAGTATGAATTATTTTCAAATGTGGTGATAAAATACGAGCTCTATTGGCTACTTTCATAATTATACTTGGAAACCTTTAAGCCTTCTATAGAGAACGATATGTTTTAATATTTATCAGAACTTAGTCGAACGAAGCTTTAACATTGGCCAATATATTTGCACTTTACCTGTCCTTTCTTGCTGAAGTTATACATTGGTCCTCTTGCGATCAGATTGGCTGTAGTGCATGAAGTTGATTTAGTAGAAAATATACAACAGTCAACTGCGGGAGGGGCAAAACCTGCCGTGTATCCCTAGTAACCCATTTGGCATACCTGAAGTACAAAACAGAAAATTAACAAAATATGCTCCCTCGATTTTGTATCTTTTGGAATTGCTTCCCCTCTTTAAACAAAACCCCCGCCCCCTCCCCACTCGGAGGTCGAAGGGACCGCATGCGTGTTCCCAAAATCTCCGGTAAAGGGGTATTTTTTGGGCGACACCATCCGGCCCGTGAATTGTAAAAAAAGGGGTGTTTTTAATCTTTCACCCGGAGATTTCATTAAAAAGGGGGTGTTTTTCTTTCTCTCTCTCTCTCTCTCTCTCTCTTCGACACTTGAGAAATTAAAAAAGGGGGTTACTTATGAAATATCTTGAAAAATTGATCAAATCCCAGAGTCAAATTCCTGAATTTTTTTGTTTGGTTTCTTATGACTGCATTGAGTTCTGAGATACCATTTTGACCATAGAAACCATCTCTTCCAAGGTATTGTAATGACAGCTTACTTGGGAGGAGGGTTGGTGTCTGTCCTGAGATATGGGGTTGGAATGAGAGCTCACCTGAGATAGGGGGTACATTGAGCAGTGTTGTGAATTTAAGGGGGTCTCAAAGGCAGGAAAAGCCCGCGATAGGGGGGTTCAGAAATTTTGGAAGCCCTGAGATAGGGGGCTGCTTTCAAAGGGAGGGAACACGCATATGCGATTATGCGTACCCTAAATTATACTGAGTGGGGGCCGGGACAAAACCCTGGATCCGTCTCGAAATATAACCAACTATTTTACGAAGTACTTGTAGTGATTAAACACAACCTCATCTTAATCCCTTTTAATTTGTCTTTATTTTGCTTTATTTACTCAGGTGGTATATGAAGATTGAAGAACCAAACTGATAAGCAACGGTTACTATGAATAAAGAATAAACAGCAGAAATCATTACACAAACTCTCAACTTTTCTTTGTCCAGTTTTATATTTTATTCTGATATTTCATAGAAGAAAATGCATATATCACAGTTTTTTAATAGAAATATTGGTAATAAGACTCGACTTACAAAAATCCTTTTGTCACACATAGATTCATGTTAGCAAAAATGAAATACATTGCAAAAGAAAAGACTATACATATATATTTATATATATATTTATATAATTGAATCTGGTGTCGCCGAAACCACTAACCCGTCTCCGTGGTCTAGTGGTTAAGGCATTGTCATTCTAAGCCAAAGACCCGGGTTCGATTCCCGGCGGAGACATTTTTTCAGCCTTTGCAAAAAAATTTCAAAAAGGGAGGACAGCTCTGGGGAACTTTGATTTAAGTTACGCAACCATTATTCTCTCATTTCCTTTCGCATTGTATATCTATAATTCCACGATAGTTGCCAAAGCTCTTGTATATGTTATTTCCTCACTATATTTATATATATATATATATATATATAGTTCTGCGACGGAGATTAACAACAGAGAGAGACACACAATGCACGATTCCGTTAGACACAAATGGTTCAATATTTAGCCTATAAGGCTTCTGAAGGAAATAATATATGACGTCCATGGAAAATGTAAAGTATCCATTGAATTACACGTCTCCATGACAGCACATTTAAACAGTATATTAGAGTGTAATTTAGCGTGTGCATTTACAAATAAATGTTTAAAAATTATGTTAACGCTTAGCGGGGAAATACGTAAAAATGCTGCAATTTACAATGTTAGCAGTATACTTTTCTGCTAGCATGACGAAATGAACCACTGATTCTAAGCATGACAGTTCTTTCTTTTTAACGCAAGGGATTTGTAACACGAATATGTTATCACAGTATATGGTCACCAAAGTGTAAAGTTCAACTTAATCCTTAATATCATTGATGATTTTCTTTGTAGGACAAGTTTGACAGGCTTAAAATTACAGTGCCTGCAATGTTGGTGTATAAATAATTAAGACTTTATCAAAAAGGAATACTGTTATGTTTTTTTATGTACAAATATGTATATATATACAGGGATGTAGACATCAACGATCCTGTCGAGTAAATGCATGAGCCTTTATACCCATTTATACCCCTTCCACGCCGATTGCACTATCCCCATTCTCTAATAAAAAGTTCTGATCAAAATTTAAGCCTCCGCATTACCGCCCGCAAATCTATCCACTTGACACATATGCTGGTAGGCAGAGAGAGATAGCTTTTCAGTTATTATTGATTACCACAGACGAGGTTATAAAAATAAAAATGTGTGTATATTGAAAAAAAAATCTTTTTTTAAAATCGGTGCGTTATGCCGAAAAATATGTCACGCGACAAAACTAGTGCGTGACGTCGTTGGCGTTGCATCGTGATGGTGCAATGCCCCCGAAGTCTTTCATGGGTGACGTCATGTTGGTGCAATACCCAAACTTTGTCATGGGTGACGACATGATGGTGCAATACCCAAATTTCGTGATGGGTGACGACATGATGGTGCAATACCCAAATTCCGTCAAAGGTCATGACTGACCGGACAATTTGCTGACGTTGACTTACGAAACCTAAAATAAAAGGAAACAAAACATGAAGTTATCGCCCTAGAAAAATCTGAACTGTCTTGCAAAGGCGCCAAAACATCTAGAAGGCTCGAATCACAATTTGCTGACGTTGACTTATGAAACCTAAAATAAAAGGAAACAAAATAGAAAGTTATCGCCATAGCAAAATCCTGAACTTGCCCCCCCTATCAATCATGGTCCAGCGAGCTACGATGACGCATCGAAGTCCTCGGGTTACCTACAGTATCACTCATAAATTGGTCAATCCTGACAAATCTTCTGGTAGATTGTTCAGTCTATAACTTCTGGACAACACCATGAAATAAAATAAGGCCAAAAAATTGTTTGGTTGTCCTCCACCGCAAATTTCGTCATGGGTGACGACATGATGGTGCAATACCCAAATTCGGTCAAAAGTCATGGCTGACCGGAAGTCAGGGTCAAATGGGTGACGTCATGATGGTGCAATACCCAAATTCGGTCAAAGGTCATGGCTGACCGGAAGTCGGGGTCAAAGGTCATCCAAAGACACTGAGGTCTAACCCCTATCTACTCACATGGCTTGCATTTTTTTTCGTGGTACAGTATCATAATCTAAAAGCCAAATGCTAGTAGTTGCAGCAAGCAATAATTTAACGGGAAAGTCTTTGGAATAAAAATTAATTGTTCACATATTTTCGTAGCTATATATCTCGTAAGTTTATGCAATCACAAACTTGAATAACCTTTGTGAAAGAATGAAACGTACGCTGAAGACCAAGCACAGAGTAGACCACCAACATAGAGAAGCATATGTGGGAACGTGTAGTATTATTGATTAGAAAAAGACCCGTCCCCCTGCCATGAATATGCCATGTTTATTTTGGTCATCTGTCAGCAAATATACAGTTTCCTAAGAGAATCACTTGGCACATATAATTATAATAATAATTTTACATACAAACACTTAGGTGGTCATTTTAGTGCATTCTGTTAGAATGAACTTTGTGATCATATTTACCAAAACTAGAGGTTAAATTTTACATAAACATTCTACTGGGGCGGGGAGGGCTCGGGACGTGGTGCATGTTCTTTATCACACAAGCGGTGCATCCCCCAGTGATATTCCTTCCCCCACTCACCCCCTCCCCTCCCACCCACACACACCCACTGAATCTGAGTAATCCAGTGATCTACGCGCACTGTGCTATGCTGCATCAACAAGATTCATCAATCTACAGAGATTACTAACTCTTTTTGCCTAACTCTATGGCTCAAATCCACGAACAACGCTGTAACAGCGCGAGTGTCTATCAGCGCCATAACAGCGCTTTCTGTGCGGTCATCTTACCCGTGTTGTTAGTGGCTGATTTGTTTGTGACTTGTTAGTGCTAACAAACCTGCTACTGACAGCGTTTCTGTGCGGCCGGTACTGATTAAGTGATAACATTTAGAAAGAAGCTGTATTGAAGTATCTTCTGAACGTTGTAGGGAAAGCGCAGTGGAGAAAACCGGGAAATAATTACATTTTACATTACAAGAAACGGGACAATTGACTGACCAAATTGCCAATGTGAGATTTACATAGATAAAGGGTTTCACATTCATAACTTTTTAAACTTTCCTATTCTCTGTCCAGCTATTTCTTTCAAACTTTCACAACCCTGGTTTTCTTTTCTCCATCCACACAAATCAACCTATTACAAAGGATGGATCACAATTGAAATGCCTAGATTTAAACTAAGTGAAGGTAAAAATGTAAATGTAATTTTCACTGGACTTCTCCAAGGAGCGATTATTTTGACACAACTAGGATTGGGGTATGGTGTATGTAAAATTTATTGACATTGTACTTATAATATGCTTATAGAAACTAGGGTTAGGAGTTAAAATCAGGGTACATATATGTATGCATGGTGTAGCATATCAAAAATGTCCTAACTTGGGTTGTCATTAGGAAATAACACCTCTGGGAATGGTGACGGAAAAAAGAAAAAAAACTGTTGTTGTTCTACGTCGTATAGTCCTTTTTACACTGGTGGACTAATATGATTATTATCATTATTGTCATCATCATCCTCATTATCAGCATCATCACCATCAATGCAATTACAATGCAAAGTGCGTTGCACTAATGATTAGCACGCTCCTACACTATTTTACTATTTTTTGTCCTTTTGATGCACCCAAAAGTAAATTGTTATATAGTAAATTGCATACAGAAGCTCCAAATTCCTATTCTTGGTTAATATATGGTCCAGGCTAATATACATGAAAGTACATTTTGCATAGCTTCAACAACCTGTTTCTACATCTTACGATACCATAAATCCAGCTACGGACGGGTCCTGACATTCATGACATTCATCAGTTTACATTGAAGCGTGGGCTATTACCAATTGCTGTTCACACAAGTAAAAAGCACACTTTAGTCACACCAGCATCAATTTTTCTTTGATTTATTTCAGGTCTACGAGGCTAACTAGATCGCCAAGAAAAATCAACCAAAGGCAATAATTTGCAGGGGCGGATAAAGGATTCTGCATAGGGGGGGGGGGCACAAATACAGGTTTGTCAACTTTTGGAAAAGGAAGACCCAAGGCTCTCGAAAATTCCGTCAGTTCCCATAATTCTCAGACAAGCAAAAAAAAAAAAAAAGTTTTCGTTCAAAAGGGAGGGGGGGGGGCACAATGCATATATTTCTTTAAAGGGGGGGGGGGGGAGGGGCACGGGCCGGATGTGGCCCCCTTTAAATCCGCCACCGGTCTGTTGCATCACCTAATGAAATCTGCGAACATTGAGATGATATATTACGCAATCTTTACATGACTTCTATGGGATATGCAATAGGAAACTGAAATTAGTGTGATAAGCAAAATAAAAAAGAACAAAATTATTTTTTTAAAAAGCAAATCAAATGGGGTAGAATTTGATGCTTCTGATTGACACTTCATGAAATGCTTTGTTACAAGGAACGTTAACCTACGGTAGTATTAAAGCATAACAATCATGAAGTCAACTTTACCTGGCTTTCTATGGGTTAACGGTTAAGAAGTATGAAGAAGATTTAAGAAAAACATAAAAACCCCTGGCGCGGAACCCAACTCTGTTCCGCGTGGTCCCTCTGCAAGCGGGCTGGTGCGTCGTCTAGTGTCACCTCAAGTCACTTTATTGTTTATTAGTTTTCCAACTTCAGTGCAATATCTTTTTATTTAATGAAAATTTGAAGCTATATCTTTCGAATACAGATGCGGATCCAGAGCGGGGGGGGGGGGGGGGCGCAAGGGGAATGCCCCCCCCCCCCGTTTTGTTGCATTTTTGCGTCAAACAGAGGGTTCCTCAGTGTGCGCCCCCCTTTCTGAAAATCCTGTATCTGCCCTGGAATATATATAGTATTGCGCTAGGGAACCCCTAACATACAGAGCACAATATATTTTGGTACGTATTAAACGCTTTGAATGGGGATTGGGGTTAGGATTTGACATTTCTAGGGTATAATGTTTTATATACATGGTGTATGGTATAAAATAAAGTTCCCACTTCGGTTGTAGATAGATCATGATGCATATTGGAATGGTGAGGGCAAACAAGATTTTTTTTATGTTTTAGGTCGTATGTTCTTTTTTTTGCACCTATGTACTAATGTTATTTTTATCATTATCATCATCATCGTCGTCATCATCATCATCACCACCATCATTATAATTACTATGTTCAGTTCAGTTTCAGTTTAGTTTATTTCCATTTCCAACAATCAATACAAATCAATATTCAGTAAATAATATAATTATAATATCCATGTACACGACATTGAATAAGGCATTGAAAGTACATTTTCGAACCGAATATTGATATGGGTATTCTCATGTGTGTAATTTCATAAGCATTGATGTGACTATTCGGGCTGGCAAACCGATTACAAACATAACGCTGTTCATTATCTTATGCCTTAAAGGGCTTTTCGGATCAGAAAACTGTTTTACTTTAAAGCGAAGATTGATTCGGTTTCGGTCCTGTATGGATTATCATATGCAGTGAGACATGGGTCCTTTGGGAAAACCGTTTGTTTCAAACCGAACACTCATACGGTTTCTCTCCTGTGTGCATTCTCATATGACATAAGAGACTGCTCCTGTGGGAAAACCATTTGTCACAAACCGAACACTCAAATGGTTTCTCTCCTGTATGCGTTTTCATATGCACTAAGAGATTGCTCCTGCGGGAAAACCGTTTCTCACAACCCGAACACTCATACGGTTTCTCTCCTGTATGCGTTCTCATATGATATAAGAGATTGCTGCTTTGGGAAAACCGTTTGTTACAAACCGAACACTCAAATGGTTTCTCTCCTGTATGCGTTCTCATATGCGATAAGAGACCGTTCCTTTGGGTAAACCGTTTGTCACAAACCGAACACTCATACGGTTTCTCTCCTGTATGCGTTCTCATATGTCGTAAGAGAATGCTACTTTCGTTAAACCGTTTGTTACAAACGGAACACTCAAATGGTTTCTCTCCTGTATGCATTCTCATATGCACTAAGAGATTACTCGGATTTGATAACCGTTTGTTACAAACCGAACACTCAAATGGTTTCTCTCCTGTATGCGTTCTCATATGAACTAAGAGACTGCTCCTGCGGGAAAACCGTTTGATACAGACCGAACAATCAAATGGTTTCTCTCCTAAATGCGTTCTCATATCACGTGATACGGTAACTCCTTGTGTATCATCAGGTGATCCTGCAGCTCCTTGTATATCATCACGTGATACGGTAAGTCCTTGCTTATCCATCGATGCATTATTGTGATGAGAGCTTGCAGGGTACATCGTCTCGCCTCTTGCAATACGCTCTTCCTCTAGACAAGCCCCATGGTTTGGTAAATGATTCGAGCGAAATTTGGTTCCTAATGCACCGCATGAAAGGAAATTTGAAAGTGAACTTTCCTCTACTTTTTCATCGGCTTCCAACTCAAACTGACTCTTATCCTCTCTGACTGCGGTCTCTGCTGATAATCCATGGAGTGTACTTCGATTAACATTTTTGAGTAACATATTTATGTCTGCGAAGGGAAAGAAAAAATATATCCAAGTTAGAGACAATCCAGCTATCAGAGAACATTAAGAAGGTTATTTAGTGACAGAAATGGAAAAGTATGCAGTAAAAATAAATAATCATAATTCATTAGTAAAGCAGATGTCCATTGGCCATGCCAATTTGGCTTTTGTACGAAGACTTATAATATAGAAAATAACAACTAGAAAAAAAAAATGGCGCCATAATTCGATGTTGGGCAGTACAAAGTTTACAGTCAGTTTAAACTAAAGAGAAAATTAGAAATCGTCTCTTCCATCTCTCTATCATATCCTTCCAATTCCATATAGGATTTTTTTCCTTCATGTAATGAAGATTTTATTCCTAGTTATAACATCATAAATGCATCTGCACTTTTGATGAATTGATTGATACACGTACAGTATAAATATATGTGATCAGCATCGCTTATCACTCCACGTTTGCAAGGTCTTATACTGGCATAGCGACAACTTGTGTCCAACCCAAAGAGAGTGTTTACATTGACAAAATGCGGCAGATTTGAGGTAAAAAAAACACGCATCCTGTAACTTTCCACATCTGTTATAAATATATACATACACGTAGTCATTTCTGGACAAATGTAGCCAGAAATGAGGTCAAGTACACGTAGATATTAACTTATTACCGCCGCGCGAAGCAAGGACGGTAGTAATTTCAGTCGATTCTGTCCCGATGTTTGCTTGTTTGTTTGTTAGTGATCTAACTTTTGAATGGTTCCATTTCAGTTCACCAAACTTTCAGCGAATCTTCATCTAAGTAATATGCGAGTTCCTATTGAATTCCACGGTCACAGGTGCATCTGATTTTTTTTTAAATTAATGTTTAAATTATTTGGATTTTATAGCGCCGAAGGTACAGCCCTTTATACACGTACCGTCATTGGCCTGTACTGCATGCAATATACGAAAAAGCACCGCAACATAGTATCAACGAGTTCTCGTTTCCGCGCGCGCTAGTACAGTATGAGCTGAGTGCAGTGAGAGCTATCTATAGCGCAATCGGAGAAACTGCTGGGGCTAACTAGCACTGACCGTAATGTATTTTAATTTTTTTTTCTTTCTTCTTTTATTGTTGTTTTTATAATATTTATTTCTCCTGGCCTACAGCCGAGTACAGGACTATAAAATGTTTGTATTCGGTCGCAGTCGCAACCAGCCTTGCTAGCAACATTTTATCACTTATCTGTCATTCTGTGTTCGTGTGTAGATCTAACTGTTTGTTAGGTCTAACGAAGTTACATCTGTGCTGTGCACAGTGTAAGATCAGCCGTCGTTCGGGTGCTGGCTACACTGTGGGTACGACGACGCCCCGCTGAACCCACTCGCGAGGAGGAAAGCGACCAAAATAATAAAGTGACAAAAGACTCCTCCAAACAGAGGGATTTTCCGTCGAGCTGCAGTGTAACTATACACAGCGCTAACGCAACAGAAATTGGATAGGCGTATGCGATAGCACTTTTTTTAGCAGCATTGAAATCTGCATGCTGCCCAATTTTTTCACGTAATCTGGCTATGCCTATGCCTAGGCTATTTATAGTTTGCTGCATGGATGCAATTTCCTATGACGCTCACGGCTTAGTTAACACCCGACCAAGGTTCCCATCACTCATGGGTAAAAAAAACCAGCGGATAAAATGCTTTGCCCAAGGACATAAACACCAGACATAGTAGGGTTCGAACCCGCAATTAATTCTTATTGAATGGTAATGAGGTGGGATACTACATCGCGCAGGCTCACTGTTGCTCAACAGTATCAATCTAGTTTTGTATAATATGACTTTTGGGGATTGTTTATGATATTGTCATGTATTATATCAGAGATTACTTTACGATATTGTCTTTGAATTGATTAGTTAAATGAATGAAAAGATTCAGGCTTTGATTCCTGGAGTCAGGGCGGATCTAGAATTTAGTATAAGGGGGGGGGGCGTGGGGAACATCACATGCAGGTTTGTCAACTTTTGGAAAAGGTAGACCCGTATTTTATGTCTTGCCAGCTTTTATCGAAAAGTCGCTTAGTTGGGGGGGGGGGGGGGGGGGGGGGGGGGTGGCGACAATTTTTTTTTCGCCAGACCTCCAAAATTTGCTTGGGGTGGGGGTTATGGGGGCCAGTTTTTCATTCTAAGGGGGGGGGGGGCACAATCGACAAAAGGGCGGATCCTTTATGATCAAAGTGCATACTTCTCTTCCGGGGGTGGGGGTGGGGGGGGGGGGGCACGGACCAGAAATGAATGTCAAGGTGAATTGCAAGGAGGGTCACACCGTTTAGGCGAGCTATAGGTCAAGCTATAATTTAAACACACCTTAATCGTGTACTTCTTAACCCTCAAATGCAGTCACAAGTGTTATCATCACCTAGCTAGCTCGATGCTGACAAGACACTGGATATAACACTTTGACTGATGTTTTCCTTGTTGGACGTTATGTCTGATAAGAAAAATAAACAGCTTTCGATTAGCCCCAATTTCAAAATTAACAAGAAAAGAAAGTCTAACTACCCACATCCAAGAGAAATCCATTGATTACAAATAACGTTGTTACATAGTTCATGTTTAAATTATCTTGACATAATTCATTAGTCAGCAATACTTTTCTATTTATGTTTGGCTAATGTTGTTGCAATATATCGCTGACAACAAAGAGGATGACATCATCAGTGCTGAATTGTGGGGCCAGCGTAATGAGTGATAAAAGGAATGCGGGCTTTAATACCAATGACGTACTGAAGAAGGGGCAAGGGGGTAATAAAAGAGAACGGACAAAATATACAGCTCCTCATTGTACCTTCCACAATCGCTCTGGTAGAAAAAGAACATCCCTTCATTGCTATTATATAGAATAAGTAGAACATGTGAATGTATGTAAAATAAATAAATAATAATAATAATAATGGCTTCTTCTATAGCGCCGGTATCCGCCTCAATTGGGCGCTCATGGCGCCTGTTCAACATATTTTTACATGATAGCAATTAAGGGATGTTCTTTTGTCTACCAGAGCGATTGTGGATGGTACAATGAGGAGCTGTATATTTTGTCCGTTCTCTTTTGTCATCTTGTTCATAGTATTACCCCCTTGCCCCTTCTTCAGTACGTCATTGGTATTAAAGGCCGCATTCCTTTTATCACTGTTTACGCTAGCCCCACAGCGATATATTGCAACAACATTAGCCAAACATCAATAGAAAAGTATTGCTGACTTATGAATGATGTCAAGACAATTGTATATTAATTTGTTCGCCATGTTCATAGTGTAATTTACACCTTCTAGAGGATTTCAAGCCGACCCTCAGACCCCCCCCCCCCCGCCGTAGGCTAATTTTTTCCCCACGAACTTTTTGTCCCTGTCCTCCCTGGCGCATGCGCACCTGATCCTTTCCGATCTAAATCAATTTAGCAATCATAGGGTTTATTCCGTAAGCGATATAATAACGATTGCTCCCAACGTCTTGCTGTGGCAAGATGCGTTAGCCTTCGGACATTTAACCTGAAGTATGTGGGTTCGACTCTCAGTTTGGACATTACAAAAATAACGTATTGCATTTTTATTTTTACTAAAAGTAGGATGAAACTTTGAAACCCCATCCAACTCCAAGAATGCTTGGAGTTGGGCTATTTCAAAGTTGCGCATGTGTCAAGGACGATAGTGACAAAAATTCGTGGGGAAAAAAGTTCGCCCCCCGTAACGAAAAATAGAGGTACTCAAAATTCCATTCCAAAATCGTTTTCCTTCACTGTTAGCTGAGATGTTTTGTCCCTCTTGAGGCCAATGTCTTTCCCTACTTGAAGCTAACTTCTATAGACAAGGATCCCGCGAGATTTGACATTTTTTATATTCCTATTATCGATGACAAGTTGATTTTCAAGATGATTTTCGTATACTATTTTAAAATGGAAAACAAAATAGATTAATTTTATGTGTATATTTCGATTGTACATACTATAGCTGTGTTGATTTTCAGGTCCTCGTGAATGAAAAATATGAACGCGCTAACCTGGTTGAATACAAATCAATCAATCAATTAAAATACTCTGTTCCAACATGTTATTACCTCGATTTGATGACTGTGCTGTTATCCCCCAGTTCACTTCGCCATTTTCGATGAATTCGTTTCCCAATTCTTCTCCGAGAACATTTTCCACGTCTTCTATGCACCTATCTTCTAATTCCTCCTCAGTCGGACAGTAGAGAAGGTATCCGTCCTCTTCTGATGTGTGCATCTCATCGACGAATTCATTCTTGAATGCTTCCATGTTTAAAGATACTCCAAACGAAATACTTGCTTGAAATACTAAACGACGTGGAAGAAATAGTGCGTATTCCTCTAACAGTCACAAAATCCCACAAACTCTCAAACCTCCTTGATAGTTCGTCAGTGTCACTTGATTATGGAATGAACTCCTGCGACAGCAGTTACTACTCAGATCTGGACCAGTCTAAAATGCACCTGCAGGACAGCTCCTTTTGCTTGCGCGTGAAACACTTTCGAGGACAGCGATCACTATAACTATGTCATTGAGGTAGCTTTCATCGCACGCTCTTAAGGACATGTACTTGCGCTGGAAGAAGAGGGGAACAGAAGGAAACATGCCATTGTTCACGGAGGCGGATCCGGGAAGGAAAAGGCACTGGTGACCCATGCCATTGTTCAGAAAGGTTTAGGTATCTGGGTTGGCAGCTCACAAACAATAATCGGAGGGGTACACGATGAATGGGACTATCCTAAAGATAGTTCTGATTAAGTGATAAAATTTAGAAAGAAACTGTATTGAAGTAACTTTTTAACGTTGTAGGGAAAGGGCAGTGGAGAAAACAGGGAAAACATTTTTAGCGTACAAGAAACGGGAGAGTTGATCGTGAATTACACCACAATTGACTGACCAAATTGCCAATGTGAGATTTGCATAGAGTAAGAATTTTCATTTTTTTAAAACATTCATAACTTTCCTATTCTCTGTCCGGCGATTTCTTTCAAACTTTCACAATCCTGTTTTTTTTATCCATCCACACAATTGCAAAGGATGGATCACCTTTTAATTGCCCAGATTTAAACTAAATGAACTTAAAAATGTAAATATGATTTTTAATGGACTTCTCCCAGGAACAATTATTTTGACGCAATTAGCATTGGGGTATGGTGTATGTAAAATTTATTGACATTGTTCTTATAATATGCTTATAGGAAATAGGGTTAGGAGTTACAATTAGGGTATGTATACATGTATGCATGGTGTAGGGTATGAAAAATGTCCTAACTCGGGGAATGGTAACGGACAAAAAGAAAAAATGTTATTGTTCTACTTCTTATCGTCTAGCCCAGAGGCGGACACAGGATTTAGTATAAGGGCGGGCACACAAATGCTGGTTTGTCAACGTTTGGAAAAGTCAGACCTGTATATTTCTGGTCTTGCCAGCTTCTCGAAAAGTCGCTCAGCTGAAAAAACAAATCGCCAGACCTCGAAAATTCACTCAGGGGGTGGGGGAGGGGTTATGGGGGTCCAGTTTCCCCCTCCATAATTCTCTGACAAGCCAAAAAAAGGGGGGGGGGCACAATCGACAAAAGGGCGGATCATTTATGGTCACAATGCATACTTTTATTCCAAGGGGGAGGGGGGTGCACGGGGGGAAGTGCCCCCCTGGATCCACCAATGGTCCAGCCAGTCCGCAGCCCGTTCGAAAAGCGCTTCTTTTACGGAACTCGTATTCATACCGAGTTTTATGAATATTCATGAGCAGAAGGGTACGGTATAAAACTAAAAAGTTTTACGATTTTTGTTACAAATGAAAGAATAATAATAATTCTACCAATATCTACTTAAAACTTAGCAGTTTGACTCGGAAGACTTTTAAAAATAAATAGACCATTAACAAGTGAAAATTAACGACATAACCTTGACGGAAAAGGATGAACAAATATTAGTCAGATATCTTGCTGCAAACAAAAAACAACTTCGATCATTGAAATCGTGAAAGATTACTCTTTCAGAAATGACCAAAAACCTGATGATTTAGCTTTTATACCAGTCAGGAGTTAGGCAAGTTCAAGCATGATACAGATTATTTCCCATCCAAAATGAAATCTTGCTTAATGACGCAAGATGATTGGTCCACTCACCAGCACGTCACACAAAGCGTCCTCTGCTCGATGCAGCCGAACGAGTTTAGTGCATAATGGATGTACTACTTCCACCTCCATGGTATGTCCATCGACTGGTACACCAAACACACACGTACTAGGTAAAATCTAATACAGCCCACTTTCATGACTTTTACACATTTATAAGTCGGGTGAATTTGATGTAATATTGAACATGTAAACAATAGGTATAACCCTGCATTGATGATAAATTTTGTGTGGGCAGGGAGCTATTCGTGTACCTCCCTGGTGTTAGCACTAATATATATATCATTCATGAGAAAGCGGAATACACTGTATATCATTAATTGTTAATACTTTATTTTCATCTTGGAAACCCAAATTTTGCAGCAGAGTAAACTAAAATAGTACTAAAATCACTGATAAGTTGGTAATTGTTGATGAATTATATCCTCCTTACACACAGGCGTAGCCAGGAAGGGGGGGGGGGGGGCAAGACGTGAATGATCCATAGCCAGAATTTCATTTTAGGGGGCCGTTGTGGGGCACGCGAAGATGAGCACGCAAAGGGTGCTTCTCAGGGGTTGGTACCTTTGGGGCTATCCAATATGAATATTCATGAAAGAGACTACAAGTATCGGACTTGTATTTTCTTACTCAGTTTCACCTTATTTTTAAATCAGCAAAAGAAATTTTCGTAATATATTCCTCTTTCGAGATTCGAACTTCATCGATAGCGCACCAGATTATTCGATTGCGCCACACAGAACAGCTCGTTTTATCATATCCCTACAGTTCGTTTCATGAATATTCATGCCGACTGGTCTTGACGGAATAAACCGTATTACTCTCATCTCTAAGACCCAAGTTATGAATATTCATATTGGATAGCCCTAAAGATACTTTTTTAAGGTGGAAAGTTATTTGGACGCAATACAGGCAGCATGTGTAATGCTAGAATCGAGTGCATTCCAGAACCTGGGTCCAGTACAGACTATTGTGTCAAGAGTAAATGTTGTCCTTACACGAGATATGGAAGGAGGTGGCTTGTCTAGTATTATATTTATGAACCTCATTATTTATTTTAAACATTTGCGCCAGTGCTAAAGGAAGCTTCTTGAGAGAAAAATCATACATGAGAGATCCTAACTGCATAAAATAAATATCTTCTACTTTCAACAAATGATTATCATAAAAAAGAACACTTGTATGGGCGCGATAATGGACATTACATATATTCCTAACAGCTCTTTTCTGAACAATAAATAACTTTTCCATGTTTGTTTTAAGTGAGTTTAAAGAGCAACATACAGTACCAGACATTCACAAGAAGGGACAAGCTGCATGTTGAATGGAGTGAGAGACCAAGGAGACTTATGGGGTGTTGCAAGAAAGTTGCGATTGATTACAAGTTGCAACTGATCGGTACTGACCAATCAAAAATTATTGTTGCAAGCGCATCTTCTTGAATGAGCAGACCCTGAACCATTCAGAATGCCTGTTCCAATTTGCTTTACAGTTTTCAATCGACAGAAGTAACAGTAAAAAGTTTTATGAAACAGGGTCCTGAAACCTAACTACTGAGGGAAGCGTCCGAGTCGGAGGAAAGAACATTTTCAAAATGGACGGAACCCCTTTATTGAAAATAACAATGCAAGCGAACGAATATTATTCGATATTTTCGCATTGAAATCATGGCATGCCTTATTTCCATTCTTCTGATCATTAAAGAATGTGATGGTATTTAAGATCAAACATAATTAGTTTCGATAATCATTAGTTTTAAGTTAATGTATCATAATTCTTATTTATTTTATCCACAATATGGGGGCGGGGTGATAATACAGGCCACCCCCCCCCCCCCCCTATGGGGGCATTTCGTTTTCCCGAAGGTTCGTATTTCCGAAACACTAATTTCCCATGCATGGGGGTTCATATTTCCGAAAATGAAAAAGGGTTCGTAATTCCGAACATTTGTTGCATTATTCCGAAGGTTCGTTATTCCGAAGGTTCGTTTATCCGAAGGTTCATAATTCCGAAAATGAAATAGGGTTCATATTTCCGAAGGTTCGTATTTCCGAAAATGAAAAAGGGTTCATAATTCCGAAGGTTCGTATTTCCGAAAATGAAAAAGGGTTCGTATTTCCGAAAATAAAATAAGGTTCGTATTTCCGAAAATGAAAAAGGGTTCGTATTTCCGAAAATGAAATAGGGTTCGTATTTCCGAAAAGTGAAATAGGGTTCATAATTCCTCGTAAAAAAAGGCGAATTCATCAGGAGCAGAGGTGTAGCAACGGGGGGGGGGGGGGGGGGGAGGGCACGCCCCCACCCCTCCCTCATCGGATGGCGAAAAAAAGGGGAAAAAAAGAAAGAAAATGGAATAGGAAAGAAGACGGTTGGACCCCTTCCGGCAACCCCCCCCCCCCCCCCCCCACCCTCTTCCACCAGCGGCGTCTTAGATTAGCTTCAAGATTATTCCAAAAGATTTGTGCCTCCAATGGTGCCAGTGCTCCCACAATGGCTAGACTCTAGCTACGCCACTGTTAAAGGGAAAATTTAGGGTAACGATAGGATATTATGGTTTTAATTGCCATCTTCAAAAAGCGGATCTCTTTTCGACGAAAAGCACCTCCCCCACCCCCGCAATGAATAAAAATATGAAATGGAGACACAAAACTGGGAAGGTTTATAAAAGAGGAGAGGAGAAGAGAAAAGAGATGAAAATAAGAGGACGAGATTAGAAAAATCGAATAAGTGTTTATGTGTGTGTGTGTGTGTGTGTGTGAGGGTGCGTTTGTTTAGCATTATGTCCGAGGACATTTTCGGACAGAGAACAAAAAAAATCATGACAACAATGGTCCTCGGAAGGCGGACAATAGTCCTCGAACGAGTAACAATAGAGGAACAATAGTTGTCCTCGGAAGTAAAGCCATGTAAACGTGTACGTGTGTGCGTGTGTGGAGGTGTCGTAGTCGAACGGTTTACAGCGCTTGACTGGAAACGCGAAGGTTGGGGGTTTGATCCCTGTTACGGCACTTATGGCCTTTTTGTTGTAAAAAATATGATAGCAACTTTCCTTTTTTTTTAATTTACGAGCGCGCGAAGCTAGCGACCAAAAATAATTGTGCCTTTCCGTTGTGAAGAATCATAAAAATAACATATTTCGGCATATAATGACTGGAATATGAGGATATTCGGGCACCTCACTCCCTGAATATGAGGTGTGAGTTGCTGGAATATCGGCACTTTCAAAATCCGGGGGAGGGGGGTTGGCTGCAGCAGCCCCACTTCTCGCATGCCTATGTCTAGGCCTATGTTAAGTACACAGTTGCGATTGATTTTAACTTGCGATTGTTTCAAATAAATCGCTTCAACTCCTTATAAGGCGGGGCACTGGTTGATAAAAGCCATTAATTTAGGTCAGAATGTTTTCTTCTCCATGTGTAATTCCTTATTTCTAGTTTTTACAATGAGGATTGTTTTACTCTCAATGTCTTTTAGTGTTTTGTAATTTGTTATGCTTGTAAAAGTTATGCCTATGCCTAGGCCTATGTTAAGTACACAGTTGCGATTGATTTTAACTTGCGATTGTTTCAAATAAATCGCTTCAACTCCTTATAAGGCGGGGCACTGGTTGATAAAAGCCATTAATTTAGGTCAGAATGTTTTCTTCTCCATGTGTAATTCCTTATTTCTAGTTTTTACAATGAGGATTGTTTTACTCTCAATGTCTTTTAGTGTTTTGTAATTTGTTATGCTTGTAAAAGTTGCTGGAATACTCCCCAGGGAGCGGAGAATGTGCATACATTGTGTGCGGGCATGCCAGTATCGGATCACCGGGGTAATAATAATGACTACCTGTTATTATTAAGCGCTTAGAGACATCGTCGATGTATTAGGCGCTATATAAAAGCGGAATATTATTATTATTATTATTAAGTTATTTCAAACTTCAGGTCAGCGGTTGTAACTGTTAAAAACGCAGACTGTGCAGTAAAATGAAGCAACTCATTAGAATCTGTACAAATTTATTATTCTGTAAGCAGCTGTATAAAATGAAAGATTTTCATCCATGTTTAGAAATGATGGTATTTTGGCAAAGTTAAAGAAGATGTTCAATGATTTTAATCTATTTATGCGGCATAGATAGTTAGGATTATTCCCTGTATGATAATTATTTTAGCCCGACTGAAAGAAAACTTAACATTTTGATCCACTATTCTTCAAATTTGGTTGTATGTTGCTTTTAATCATTATCATTATATTCAATTAGCGATTGCACCTGACCTATATACTTACACATAATATGCCAGTATAAAGAGTTATTTTTATTCTTCAGATGCGGTGTGCTACATAGCAGTGGCTTTAACATTTTTGTTGTTGCTCACTTGTTATCTTTCTTTTCTTGAATTTGGTTTTCTTAAGAAATAGCTGCTTCACGGCTTTTGTAAAGTTCTGTTGGAATTGCAAAGTGTTTGAAAACTATCTGCGTCATAGATCATTTCACATAATGCGGTAAACAAAATGCTGTATAGTTGTGTGAGCAAGGTCATTACTTACAGCATACTATGCTGCATTTGATTCATTTACCTCTACAATTTAAGATTTTAATTTGTTTTAAGAAATGTTAATACTTTTGCAAGGTTATAAAACATGCTCAATGATTTCAGTCTGCCCTGCTGCATAAATTGTTTAAGATATTTTGCATTATAGTTTGGTTTTACTTTTGTTTCCTTTTATGATAGTCATATCAGCCTGATGATAAGACTCCTTCTTTAACTTGTTACGATCCATCTTTCTTCGGCTTTGGTTGTTTATGGTATCTATTCATTTATTTATTATTATTACTAGTATTATTTGTATTATTATTATTGTTATTATTATAATTATCATTATTATCATTATTAGTAGTAGTAGTAGTATCTGTTTTATCATTGTTATTATTATTATTACCAATATTATCAGTATTATAATTTTTATTATTGATAATATTATTATTGTTGTTGTTATTATTGTTATTATGAAGTGGACTACCAAGAATTACGATGACGATGTCATTTTGGATGGAGTTATGCGACCAGACTTACATATTGCACCGGTTACTCTACTATTGCTTCTTTTATTTCCCTTGTCACGATCGTATAATTGGCCTATAGCCTATACGTATCTATAATATGCTTGTTATAATATGTTGTGCTACTTGCCAGGCTATTTATTAAACATAGCAGTGACTCCTTTATGAACTCTCTGTAATTATGTTGTTGTTTTTATTGCTGTTGTTGTTTTGGGGACCGGAGGGGAGGGCTTGTAGAGTCATCTACAGAGCCATATTACAGACTTCGGCCAACTCGGTTTATTTGGGCACAACATGGCGTATATTCCTTTGTTTAGTGCTTGCCTAACAAAGCAACAAGCGCCATATTGCTACCTACATGGAGCCGAGTTGGCCAAACTCTGTAATAGATGGCTCTGAGGGCTAGGGATGCAGGACGCCCCCACCTTATTTTTAGTATACACTTTTCATAGTATACTTTTTTAATCACAATTTATGTTGAATGTTGACGAAGTAATTACATCTTACATGTCTTAAAGATAATAAAGTGTCAATGTTTGGCTCGCTGGAATCCAGCAGCGTGGTGCCGAACATCCTTTTATTTTGGGAAGCGAGATGGTCGGCTATCCTTATCTGTGGGCGGGAAGGTACTCAAAATGTTATCGTTGTTTGGATTATCTGGTAACAAAATCATTATTCTATAGACAATATCTCCTTTTTTTTACTTGCTCAATAGCGCGTAAGATTTAGAAAAGGAATAGTTTGGGACAGGGAACGCCCTTCATTAGGGCGAGTGAAGTGCCCAAATATTCCATATTCGGCAGCAGGGTTAAGTAATATTATTCATGGCTCATTATTATATGTTCTATATTTCTAGATGTTCTAGATGGCGAAATTGAATTTCCATTACAATAAAAAAAAGGGTTTATGTTTTTTTTCTAACTCGCTTCGCTCGCTTGCAAATTGTAGAAACGGGGAGTATGATATTCTGCCAAGAGGCATCAGCTCCCCCTTTCAAAAACATTACGTGGCCATTTTCTGCTTGTAAAGATCAACTTGGAACTTTGGTGTGTCTCATTTTCCAAAGCGGTATATACATTATCTAAATAACTTCAAGCCAATTTCGTTGTAGCAAATGTAATCCGGAATCCGATCATCCATTTTCTTCAATACATCAGTATGTATTTTAATCACCGAAGTAATATCATTTTATGAGAAATGAAACATGTAATCCTGAGGCGCTCGCTCACAAATATTGGTTATTATAATAGGAACAATGATAATAATGATAATAATATTAATAATAATAACAATAATGATGATAATAATAATAATCATAATAATAATAATAATGATAATATTGATAGGAATTACGATAATATAATGGATATTTCTTGGATTTTATTATAATTGTTATCATCATTGTTATGATTATTGAGTACGAAATGAATATCTTTACACTTGGCCGTCTTTCCCCTCCTCCCTATCCGAAATACGGATTGACGCCGTATTCTCTGAATTTACAACCTTTTTTCATTTTCGGAAATACGAACCCTTTTTCATTTTCGGAAATACGAACCCTTTTTCATTTTCGGAAATACGAACCCTATTTCATTTTCGGAAATACGAACCCTTTTTCATTTTCGGAAATATAAACCCTTTTTCATTTTCGGAAATACGAACCCTATTTCATTTTCGGAAATACGAACCCTTTTTCATTTTCGGAAATACGAACCTTCGGAATTATGAACCCTATTTCATTTTCGGAAAAAAGAACCTTCGGAAAAACGAACCTTCGGAGTGACGAACCTTCGGAATAACGAACCTTCGGAAAAACGAACCTTCGGAAATACGAACCTTCGGAAAAACGACATGTAACCCCTGCCCCCGCCGGTGGTCAGCCATGTGTGCTGTCAGACTACCCGACTAGGAAACCTTTTGTTACAATTATAAACCGAGCACTTATACGGTTTATATCATCTATGTATTCTCATATGAGATGTGAGAGTACTCGACAAGGAAAACGGTCAGTGACAAACAGAATACTGATATGGCTTTTCTCATGTGTGTAAATTTCATAAGCATTCAAGTGACTATTCGGAGTGGCAAACCGATTACAAAGAAAGCACTGTTAAGATCTTTCTCCTGAGTTGATTATCTTATGCCTTAAACGGCTCTTCGGATCAGAAAATTGTTTTTACTTTAAAGCGAAGATTGTTACGGATTTTGTCCTGTATGGATTTTCATATGCAGTGAGACACTCCTCCCTTGGGAAAACCGTTTGTTACAAACCGAACACTCAAATGGTTTTTCTCCTGAGTGGATTAACATATGCCTTGTATGGCTACTCGGATCGGATAACCGTTTGTTACAAACCGAACAATCAAATGGTTTTTCTCCTGAGTGGATTAACATATGCCTTGTATGGCTACTCAGATCGGAAAACCGTTTGTTACAAACCGAACACTCAAATGGTTTCTCTCTTGTATGTGTTCTCATATGCCTCAAGAGACTGCACCTGCGGGAAAACCGTTTGATACAAACCGAACAATCAAATGGTTTCTCTCCTGTATGCGTTCTCATATGCCTCAAGAGACTGCTCCTGCGGGAAAACCGTTTGATACAAACCGAACAATCAAATGGTTTCTCTCCTGTATGCGTTCTCATATGCAATGAGAGATTGCCACTTTGGGTAAACCGTTTATTACAAAGGGAACACTCAAATGGTTTCTCTCCTGTATGCATTCTCATATGCACTAAGAGACTGCGCCTTTGGGAAAACCGTTTGTTACAAACCGAACACTGATATGGTGTTTCACAAGCCGTAACCCCTTTTGTTTCGTCACGAGATACGGTAAGACTTTGTATATGATCACCTGATCCTGCAGCTCCTTGTATATCATCACGTGATACGGTAACTCCTTGTGTATCATCACGTGATCCTGCAGCTCCTTGTATATCATCACGTGATACGGTAACTCCTTGTATATCATTACGTGATACGGTAAGCCCTTGTTTATCCATCCCTCCATTATTGTGATGAGAGCTTGTAGGGTACATCGTCTCGCCTCTTGGAATACGCTTTTCCTCTAGACAAGCCCCATGGTTTGGTAAATGATTCGAGCGAAATTTGGTTCCTAATGCACCGCTTGAATGGAAATTTGAAAGGGACCTTTCCTCTACTTTTTCATCGGCTTCCAACTCAAACTGACTCTTATCCTCTCTTCCTGCGCTCTCTGCTGATAATCCATGGAGTGTACTTCGATTAGCATTTTTCATTGCCATATTTATGTCTGCGAAGGGAAAGAAACAATATATCCAATTATATTTTTAATAAACAAGAGGTTAGAGACAATCCAGCTATCGGAGAACATTAAGAAGGTTATTTAGTGACAAAAGTGAAAAAGTACGTAGTAAAAATAAATAATCATAATTCATTAGTAAACCAGGGGAGCGTTTCATCAAGCGTTTTGTCGGTGATTTTTACCGACAACTGTTATAAGCTACTGAAATCCTTGCATCTGATTGGCTGAGAGCAAATTTGTCGGTAGAAATCACTGACAAGACGCTTGATGAAACGCTCCCCAGATTTCCATTGGCCATGCCAATTTTATTTTTGTTCTAAGACTTATAATATAGAAAATAACAACTAGAAAATATTAATGGCGCCATAATTCGATGTTGGGCAGTTCAAAGTTAACAATCAGCCATCTGCGTCAATCGCTCCTCAAACGTGGAGGGGACATATTTTTGTTTTAACTAGTAATATATATATAAAAATATATAAAAAAATATAGTTCTGCTTCGGACTTGCAATGTTATAGACAAAATAGGAATGAAAAGTCCGTATACGAAGAAAAAAATCGAATTTTCGGCCATAGGCCTTCATCAGGAAATGATGAAAATTTATTAGATAGGTACACAAAAGAGCGTGAAGCGCAAAATAAAAAAAAAAAAACGCAAAAGCTCCATGGATACCAGCGCAACCATGGTAGAGATCAGGAAGGAGAGGAGAGAGAGAGAGAGAGAAAGAGAAGGATTTAGAGGCGTAATAGAGCAGAAGCGCAGAAAGGGAGAAAGCTCCATGGAAACTCGCGCAACCATGGTAAAAGAAGGAGGAGAGAGAGAGAGAAAGAGAGAAAGAAATAGAGATAGAGGCGTAATAAAACGTCATAAAAGAAAACAAAAAGAAAACAAAAAAGGAGAGGCCATGGAAAATCGCGCAACCATGGTAAAGAAAGTTAAGAGGTGAGAGAGAGAGAGAGAAACACGTCACAAAGAAAGAAAGGGAAACAAAAGAAAACAAAAAGGCGAGAAGGAAGGAAAGGGAGAGAGGGTGACGTAGTAAAACGTAATAAAGAAACCAAGGGAAGATGAAAGAGAGAAAGGGGTGGTGGAAGGGGGGAAAGAGAGGGGGAAGGGAAAAGAAGAGAGGAAAAGAAAAAAAGGGGGAAAGATAAAGAAATCTAATAAATTTTCATCATTTCCTGGTGAAGGCCTATGGCCGAAAATTCGATTTTTTTCTTCGTATACGGACTTTTCATTCCTATTTTGTCTATGTATATATATATAGAGAGAGAGAGAGAGAGAGAGAGATACAATGAATGAATTCCAGAGAAGACATTGGTAATGCATTGAATTTCAACTTTTATATTTATTTTCACCAAATTTTCGATCCTCACGGATCTTCCTCAGGGTAATGAACAAAGTGAAATGTGTATGTGAAGCTCTGCTCAGAAAAAGTTGACAATGTAATATACCATGGTAACGCGCTTAGTTGCTAGGTAAAGGTTTGAGCGCTTATTTTTTAATGAGCGCACAATACATAAATTGTGACGTAATAATACAAGCTGACGTGTAGTCTAACATAGCAACACACACGGTTGCTAGGTGAAAGTTTGAGCGCTTATTTGTCAAGGAGCGCAAAATTCATAAATAGTGACATAATAACAAAATAATTTGTTATTATGTGACTATTTATGAATGTTGCTATGTTAGAACTTCCATTCTTTATAAGTGATGCACATAATATATACATTGCCTTTCTCGTTATGGCTCTTTAACGCCTGCCTGTCTACAGCTAAATGCCGTCTTGAATTTCCATACATTTCCTCTTTTGATTGTCTTGTGAAAATTCTTCATTCATTTTTGCTTAGTTAATAAAGACAATATAATTAGGAAATCAGTTTTCTATGTATTCTTCAGTAGAAAGTTGTTCGTCAGTAAAAAAAAAGTAAAAAAAAAAAGAAAAGTAAAACAGTGTCCACCAGAAACCAAGTCTCATAGCCAGGATTTTTCAAAGGGGGGGGGGGGGCAGACGTGAAGGATCCAACCGCATAGCCAGAATTTCATTTTAGGGGGGCGGTTGTGGGGTACGCGAAGAGTGCGAAATTGGTGATGAGCACGCAAAGCGTGCTCCCCAGGGGTGGGTACCGGAAGGGGAGTCCCCCCCCCCCCCTCCCGCGCGAAGCGCGAAAGCTCTTATGATTTACGGCAAATTTGAGAGAAATACTTTTTTTAAGGCGGAAAGTTAGTCTGACGATTTGGACGCAATAATGCACTGTATGTAACAGGGGTAGAGAGAGTGGGGGGGGGGGGGGGTGGAATTCCCCCCCCCCCTTCCATCGCGAAGCGCGAAAGCTCCGATGTTTTAGCAAATTCGGGGTAAAAAGTGAAAGATAAGCGGGTCGTAGCAAGCAATGTTTTTAGGGGGAAAGTTACAGTTCGACGTCCTGCCTGCTTTTCAGTGATTTGGACGCAATGTTGCACTGTATGTGACAGGGGTTGGTGTTAGAGTGTCTGTACTGTAAGACTACCATAGGCCATGTACTATAGCTGCTCCTAACACATTGACACGACCAGAAGGTAGCTGAATTAGGCTTCTCTCAAGACACAATGATATTCTGATATTAATATTCAAATTAGGGTCTGTGCTTGCAGACTAATTTGGTGCAGGGAGGGGGGGGGGGGGGGGTCCCTTCCAGCACGAAGCACAAAAGCTCTGAAGTTTTAGCATCTCTTTTAGCAGCCCTGTCTGCTTTTCAGTTATTTTGGACGTACTACTGCACTGCATGTAACATGGGCGGGTGCAGGGAGGGGGAGTTTTAGTCCGGGAGCCAGGGGGGGGGGGGGGGGGGGAGGGTCAACCTAGCTGGAAAGGAAACCAAGTTCCATGTGCATGAATGTAAAGATCCCATAGTCCGATATAACGAATTGACCGTCTGGCATGTTCTGTGTGGTGGGTGTGGCCAGGGGGAGGTCACAAAGTGGTCAAAAAATGAGCTAGATCAGCTGGAAAGGAAACCCTTAGAAACCTATATCAAAAGATTCGCCATAGTCCCAAGGTACATGAATGGACAATGCCAGACGTTTTAAGTGGTGGGGTGCCCGCCAGACGCCCCCAAAGGGGGTCCAAAAATTGAGCTAGATCAGCTGGAAATGAAACCCTTAGAAACCTATATCAAAAGATTCGCCATAGTCTCAAGATACATGAATGGACAATGCCAGACGTTTTAAGTGGTGGGGAGTGCTTGCCAGACGCCCCTAAAGTGCCCCAACCCCCAATATTGAGCTAGATCAGCTAGAAAGGAAACCCTTAGAAATCTATATCAAAAGATTCGCCATAGTCCAAAGATGCACAAATGACCACTGCCAGACGATTTAAGTGGTGGAGAGTGACTGTTAGACGTTACTAATATACACCCCTATATTTTGAGCGAGATCAGACCTGTTCAAACGAAAGTTCGTGGGAACAAAGAAAAAAAA
Source organism: Heliocidaris erythrogramma (assembly GCA_025617745.1). Classification (NCBI taxonomy): domain Eukaryota; kingdom Metazoa; phylum Echinodermata; class Echinoidea; order Camarodonta; family Echinometridae; genus Heliocidaris; species Heliocidaris erythrogramma. The sequence continues at coordinate 15,629,762 of CM046854.1, read as the reverse complement.
AACAACACTCATTATTGTTTTTCTTATTCCCTTTTTTTTACATATAAATGGGATATCTAGACGTCAAACGCTGTAAAACCAGCAAAATATGATTGATTTAACGCACGTAAGGTATTTACTCCTATATGTTCCTTTTAACAATGTGGATTATGGTTTGTGTGATTGTTAATGATTATAGTAGGCCTATGTTATAATTATAATTGACATTAGTTCTTGACTGCAGTGGAAAAACTCCGTTTTGCCAAGTATTGTCGTTATAAATATATAATTCATATTAGACTTATAATTATTTCATATGTTTATAGCAAGCACCAGCAAATGTTTTATTACTGATATAAGCTGTATATTATAAAATTCATTTAAAATTATTTCAAGGGGTAGCACAAGCTTTATAGTCAAATTTGGGCCGGTTCACTGATTACACTATCTACAGTAGATAGTAGACCATTCTGGGGCCAGTTTCCGTGATTTTTTTGTGCGAATGGAGAGAGGAGTTTTATATTAACACAGTATAATATTTATATATATGACATATTGGTATAGTTTGAAGTTTGAATTTTGAATTTTGATTTGTTCCACTTTCACATAAAAAACAATTCAGTTATTACTAACATATAAGCGTCAATTTCAAAACGTACATGTAGGAACGATTGGGGGGAAAGGATATTTGTAAACGACGAGGAGCTTAAATAAAAAGCATATAGCTTGTAAATGATTTATAGGCTCCCGTTTAGAGTACTTAATATTATAAGTAATTGTGATTAATATGTAATAAAAAGCAAAACGCAATAGAAATATCAGATTTACTAAACGATCCCGAACAAGGAGAGCAATGCTCATAACGTGCAGGAAAGAAAAGAAAATGACGAAAGAGACCAAAGAAAAGAAGAAAAAGAAGAAAGAAGCGAAAGTAAAATTGTAAAGGCAGGACAGTGTAACAAGAAGAAAGGCCATGTGACCATCACCTGTAAGATCCAACATGACAGAATTGTTGGAGGAGCAATCAACCAGTTCGTTTTTACGTGTTTTAGGCTATTCCAGAACTTGGGTCCAGTAAAGGTGATTGTTTTGTTTGCAAACACGGTTGGGGCTCGGGGGAGGTGGAAATTGTTTGTCTGTCTAGTTGGGTAGGAATGTACCGCATAATACTGGGTTGGAAAATAGGAAGGAATCATGCGGTAAATTACTTTTCGAGAGTTCGTATATATAAATATTCCAAGATTCCCAGATTCCAAGAAAGTACAAGTCAGATATCTCAAGAACATAAAAGTTACAGAAAAGCTCATTTGTATGTGCACGAAATCCAACATTCTTTACAATTCTTACATTTTGTCCATGAGGGTTATGGAGCTATTTCCCCATGCAAGTACAATAATTAAGATATAAGACCTTGTTCAATATACACCTGAATTTACATGAGTTTACATCAACAATAAAACTTCCACGTTAGTTTACTGTTTATATAAACACCAAAAATCTGATAGACTCAGCCTCGGAATGATATAGAATTACTAAATAGCAAGACATTTGTTTCATTTATGATGAGCGACAATTATTTGTTAGCTTTCATGCAGTCAAAAGCGCAAATAAATTCAGTGTTTACAATGTTCAGAAGTGTAACAGGGTTATGGTGAGAGCAAAAAATATTGGAGTCATCGGCAAAGAGGATTATGACAAGACTGCAGATGAGTTTTGTAGATCGTCAGTGTACATAAAATAAGCAAGAGCGGGCCTAACAGGGAGCCTGGAAGGATACCACAAGTAACTGACTGAAGGGTCGATTTAAAACCATTCATGTATGCATATTGTTTTCTATCACTATAGGTTACATGTAGTTCCTGAACCACTCCAAGGCATTTCCCTGGATACCATAGTGAGATAACTTATAACAACAATATATCATGATTTATAGGCCTTGGAGAAGTCCAAGAAAATACCTGCAGTGTGTGCCACTGTCTATAGCTTCTATTGTACCCTTTTGACATGTTGAAGCGAGGGGGCAAAGCGACCAAGCGGCAAACTTTTTCAATTTTTAACCAGGAAATTTTGCATTTGACCACCGCAGTCGAGCAGTAGAGAAGCTCGATATTTATACATTGATAAACGGTTTTCCATTCACTCACTTCTACAATCGGGAGCAGAACGAAAACCCTACAGGCTTGAGAAAGATTCGAGAAATTCGGCAAGGCGACCTGAAGTTGAGATTTCTTTCAAAAGTTGAACCTTTGCAAATGCTGCTTTGTACACTTTATCCTATATTGGGAGCGCAATATTCAGCAGGAGTCATATGAAACTTACATTATATAGCGAGAAAAGCAATTACATCTTTATTTGTTTTCAAACTTTTTGAACCATTTAAGTTATTAAAGAACTATATACTGGGGGAGCGAAATTACGAGATCCTGAAAGAAAATAATTATGCGAGGGAGCAAAGCGACCGAGCTTTGGAAAATTTTCGCATTTAAACCTTCAAAAACTAGATTTCTAGTGCATTACCCTGCGGATTTGGGGGCGCTGATCCGTAAACAATATGATTTTTCTGCATTTCCCCCTATTTTCTTCCTCTCCTTTGCGTTTTTCGCCCCCTACAAGTGCTGCCCATCTGCTCCCCTAGATACCCCACTTGTCTATAAAACTTGCATTATAGAGCATCCCAAAATTTGTTAATGAAAACAAATAATGCACGGATCTACGTCGCGATTTGTACCCCCTCTTTTACTCAATCCTGCATCCGCCCTGCCCCCAACATTTTCTTTTGCCCCCCCCCCCCACTTTAAAATCCTGGTGCCGCCACTGATGGCTACAAGTTCACAACTGCAACATTTGCAACGTTTGCAGTCTAGTCTTGAACAGTTTTCTGCAATACAAAACATATATTTACTACAAAAAAAAGCTGTAATCACTAATATAGCAAAACATTCTCCCAATTAACAACAAACAAGATACTGATATAGGTATGTACTTGGACTCCACCGTTATTGGAAACATGAACAAGTCTAACGATCACATGTTCACTTTACATACTCTAATTCTGTTGTATTCATTTTTTTAGCAGCATTATTATATTCAAACACTTTCACATTCATGCTCTTCATTTACATGCTAATTGCATAATGAATATATACCAGAAACTTATTAAATTTTCATAATGTAATAACTAATAATAATAATAATAACACTATTCTTATATAGCGCATATCACATTATGATACATCGTCCCTATGCGCTTCCAAAGGGTTTTGGATATTATTACCCTACCTTTTAAGGTGGTGAAAGGGCATGTATTTTACAATCCTATGTTTACTCATCTTTTTCACAATTTCATTTTTCCCTTTAGTACAAAACTAACCAGGCACTGGAAACATGCTCTATATTTCTTTAATGGAAACAGAAATTTCATTTCCAGATTTTAGACAGAAATGCAGCATTGCCCTGAACTATCCGGGGTTATAAAAAATGAATTCGCACACAATTTCTTGGTACTACAAAATTTCAATATGGCACGAAAAAGAGACATGATAACAAGCTTTTCGACCTGCACTCATCAGGTTATCACGCGGGTATATATTAACAAACAACAGCGCATTTAGGCTTCCTGAGAGCCGCCTACATTCAATGGCACAAACCCCTTCTGTGCAGACAAAAGGAGTTAGTCCAAGCTTTGCGATTGTTCTGAAATTACGGCGTCTGGGTTGTGTCCGGGTTCATCGAGTATAATATAGTTGATTTCGAGTAATTTGTTATATAAATGTACCTGCGTGATAACCTGATGAGTGCAGGTCGAAAAGCTTCATTATCATGTCTCTTTTTCGTGCCATATTAAAAATAAATTATAGCAGCATGAAGATAGTATAAATATATGTAATGTACACACACACACACACATATATATAATATATAGCTTTATCTTTTAAGCACTACACATACATGTATACACACACATTCACAAATCATCAAATGGCAAAATACAATAATATGCCCTGTGTGCAACACAAAATTATTGAGTATATCAGATAACAGTTATTACCACATACTCTCTCTCGTCATTTTCCATCATTTGCATGGAATGTCAGCTTCACTTCACCGCAACGTAATAGCCAAACCACAGTTTGTAAAATGGTTGTAAAGTAGTATTTCAAATATGTGGAATTATTTTGAAATTAGAGAGACAAAAGATTAGGGGGGGGGTAAACTTTTATACTACACAGAGACATTTGGAGACAAATATAATAGTCCTTATGAACTAAAATCCAATTGCTCCTTGAAAATATACCTGCACAACAATAGTTTGTCATCTTTACTATTCAATGAAACATATGGGCAGAAGAAAGCATGGGCTTATTGCTTTGCCTTTCGTTCCCATTGTTTGGTTGATTTCTTTCATACTAGGTTGGCTAGCATTTATCATCGCACTACTGAACAAAAAACCAAAAAAATGTAATGAAAAAATTAGTAATTCATCTGAAATATCAACCAACACATACGATTCACTTAATACGTTTTGAAATCAACCAATCCACCAATCCACCATGATATGTACCTTACTGAAAGGTAGTGATCGACCGTCCACGCGTCCGCGACCTAGCGCAGGTTGGCTAGCATTTATCATTGCACTACTGAACCAAAAAAAATGCAAAGAAAAATATAGTGAGTCATCTGAAACATCAACCAACACATACGATTCAATTAATAAGTTTTAAAATCCACGAATCTGCACCATGATAATTATGTACCTTAATGGAAGGTAATGATCGGCCGTCCACGCGTCTGCGACCTAGCGCCGACCCTGGCCTAGCGCCTGGCCATGCCGACACAGTGATTCATGTTCATCAGTCTGTCTAAGGTAGATGTTAGCGTATTGTATAGCTAAACATGCCATACACGCGGAACATATTACATATTAAAAAAAATTGATGGTAAATTCATCTTATTTGAGTATATTCTACATCTATTTTGTTTCTTAAAAAAAAACAAAATCGTTCCATGAATATTATCAGTTTGAGGGGCAAATTTATATGCTAGTAGCGTTATTCCATTGAATTCATGGGCGTAGATATAGCGGGCAGAGGGGTAGGATGTGTGAATGCATCATTCATTTTTTTTTTCATTGTAGAAAAATAAACTACAGTGTAGATAGCATGATAAGGCCTGTAGACAGTATAGGGCATGACAGGGCCTGCCTTCACCATCCACCATGTCCAACGGTGGATCCAGGATTTTGTGAGGGAGGGGTCCAGCACTGGATTAATGATTTTGTGATGGGAGGGGACCCAATATTCGGAAATTCATACTTCTATTTTTTAATACTTTTAATGTGTATTGTAGGATGTGATTGAACACATTTATCTATATTCCACTCTCTCTCTCTCTTTCTGTTATGTTTATATTCTCTACATTCCTATCTGTCTACCACCACTCTCTCCATTTCTCTCTCCCTCCCCTTTATGTCATAATGATATCTAACATAGAATTAAAATATATTTTGTACATTACATAACATTATACAAGTTTGAGTAATTGTGATCATGAGCACGTATGCGTGATAATTTCATTAACAAAAAAAAAAATAAACTCACAAGAATGTACGCATCGATTGTAAAATTGTTGGGACTGCAATGTAAAAAGTGAACCCGTGGAATTCCACGGGTCCCGCTAGTATATATATATATATATATATATATATATATAAAATTGTAAATATATGGCTGAGATAAAACATGACGGGCCGTCTTGGTAGGATAATTAAATAAATAAAATGAGGCTAAACTCAGGACGTAGCTGAATACCACAGGTTTATTGGTGTCAAGCTTTCGGCTTACGCCTTCTTCAGGAGCTATACAACGAAGAACGAAACGAGAATGGAAAAAATGATAATACATGTACTACTGCATGCATAACAGAAAAGTAATGAGCAATACTTCTGGAATAGCTACTATCCAATACGAATAATCTGTATATAAATCAATATAGTGATAATCTATGTAAAGTTTGATATAATTCAAATCATTACCTCATGTTGTTTGTGGTTCTGCTTGCTTGTGCGATAGATCACGTGACCAGGTCTACCGCAAAAGCAAGTTAACTGATGCCTGTCATTGTGGCGCCACCTTAATTCATGACAACCCATGTGCACGAGTAGAGTCAGTGCAAAGAAATAGTTGTAGTTTTAGGTATTCGAAAGAGATGATATTGGTAAAGTACATAAATGTAGACCTATAACTTTGGTACATAATCATCAGTTTGGTACATAACCATAGGTTTAGTACACAGTCAGGGCTCATCACGTAATGACGAATATAAAAAAATGATTCACCGAGGGAAATAATACACACAAGTAACTATGACAATACATTTTATATAAAGCAATGTATGCAACATACACATTGCTATGCGACTCAGTCAATGTTGTAAATAACGGGTAGTAATTATTGGGAGGGGGTATATATATACTGACCCACAATAAAAAGTACCCACGACTTTATAATGGTATATCATATTTATATTAGGTACGTTCACACGTAGAGCGATAGCATCAATGCTATCGAGGTGTCGATGCTATTTTGGTGAAGACTAGATAGTGTCGAGACCAAACGCTGTCTGAACGCAGATAGTCACGAGACAGAAGCGAGTTTCCAAACTATTCTTGCAGTGAGTTTAGCAGGAGTAAATCTCAGGATCCAGCGACAAAGCATGGACGCTTTGCGGTAGACCACCCACCGCGCTTGTGACTATTTGTTGTGTGAGCGCAATCGCTGCTATCTTCACTCGCTGCTATTACAATTCTATCTGTTTCATGTGGTGCTATAATATAATGCAATGTATGTATTCATGTGATGTACCCTCTTCACTACTTTTATTTCTATTATCATTCTGTCTGTTTCATCTGGTACTGTAATGTAATGTATGTATTCATGTGATATATATAGGGGTATAGTATGGTAATGTGTATACTGTGTGGTATAAGGAAGGGGGTTGTTTTTTGGGGGGTCCTTCTTTTTATCGTTTTCTTTTTTATATATGTGACCAGGCACCACAAAACCACCCAAAGTCGCACTGTGTGATTTTCAGTTAGAGATCAATCAATGTGTTTTGGTTGGCATGCATGGTCAAATTTTAGTTTTGGGTATTTCCTGAAAGAGTATACTTTTTTCTAAGTAATCTAAAATGTGGAGGCACCAGACAATCTAGAAGTGGTATTTTTGCCAGCTTTTTATCAGACTTATGTGTGTCTTCTCTGGATTTTGTTGTATTACTTTTCTTTTTCACGACCCTGAATACTTGTCTCATTTTAATCTCCCATTAATCTCCCGGAGTAAGTTCTTGCATTGATACTTGTGCACTATGATAAACAGGATATGTCTATATAGTATGCCAAGTTTTAGGACAATCTGATAATCCCTTTATAGAAATTTTCATTGAGTTCTAATCCTCCATTTGTCACCTTAGCACAACACTTTGCAAGTCAGAGTGCTTCAATAGACTGCAAACTTTAAACCCTTATTAAGAAGTAACATTATGAGGGACTGTGCATTCTTCTCTTTGTACATTGAGTTATGAACATCCAATGAGTTATATATCATTTTAAAGCTGAGAATCTACTATTTCAGAATCAGACCTTAACTAAAGTATGATGTGGTCTTTAGATATTGATTTACATGTGCTTACCAGAGAATATAGTGTGCATGCATGTGTTTTATTTTGGCATAAGATTGGAGTTCAGTCAATTTTGACATGTACAAGGTTTATTTAAAATTAAGTATTATAACACATGAATTTGCTACTTGATTGTATTATCGATATTACAAATGAATTGTTATTGTGTTATTATGTTGATTTATGAAGACATATAACTTCCGCGCGTTTGACCATGCATACCAATTATACTCGGGTCACTATGTGTGGCGCAGTAATTATTGTTTTGGCAGCGGGTGAGCGATGAATAGTCACGAATGGGTGATAGAAGCAAGTCGATCACGGCCTGTCTGAACGTACTGGAAATATTTTTGAAACTTACATAGCATCGATGCTAACATAGCATCGATGCTATGTACCACGTGTGAACATAACTATTGTATGTTAGAAGTGCAAATTAGTTTATTTTGGCTCTTGATTCAGCAGTTGCACATGTAAATTAAACAACATTGTAACTTTCCATAGGTACGTTCACACGTAGAGCGATAGCATCGATGCTATCGAGGTGTCGATGCTATTTTGGTGAAGACCAGATAGTGTCGAGACCAAACGCTGTCTGAACGCAGATAGTCACGAGATAGAAGCGAGTTTCCAAACTATTATCGCAGCGAGTTTAGCAGGAGTAAATCTCAGGATCCAGCGACAAAGCATCGACGCCTCGCGGTAGACCACCCACCGCGCTTGTGACTATTTGTCGTGTGAGCGCAATCGCTGCTATCTTCACTCGCTGCTATTATAATTTTATCTGTTTCATGTGGTTCTATGATATAATGCAATGTATGTATTCATGTGATGTACCCTCTTCACTACTTTTATTTCTATTATCATTCTGTCTGTTTCATCTGGTACTGTAATGTAATGTATGTATTCATGTGATGTATATAGGGGTATAGTAGGGTAATGTGTATACTGTGTGGTAAGGAAGGGTATTTTTTTTTTTTTTTTTGGGGGGGGGGGTTCCTTCTTTTTATCTTTTTCTTTTTTATATATGTGACCAGGCACCACAAAACCACCCAAAAGTCGCACTGTGTGATTTTCAGTTAGAGATCAATCAATGTGTTTTGGTTGGCATGCATGGTCAAATTTTAGTTTTGGGTATTTCCTGATATACTTTTTTCTAAGTAGTCTGAAATGTGGAGGCACCAAACAATCTAGAAGTTGTATTTTTGCCAGCTTTTTATCAGACTTATGTGTGTCTTCTCTGGATTTTGTTGTATTACTTTTCTTTTTCACGACCCTGAATACTTATATTGATTTACATGTGCTTACCAGAGAATATAGTGTGCATGCATGTGTTTTATTTTGGTATAAGATTGGAGTTCAGTCAATTTTGACATGTACAAGGTTTATTTAAAATTAAGTATTATAACACATGTATTTGCTACTTGATTGTATTATCGATATTACAAATGAATTGTTATTGTATTATTATGTTGATTTATGAAGACATATAACTTCCGCGCGTTTGATCATGCATACCAATTATACTCGGGTCACTCTGTGTGGGCAGTAATTATTGTTTTGGCAGCGGGTGAGCGATGAATAGTCACGAGTGGGTGATAGAAGCAAGTCGATCACGGCCTGTCTGAACGTACTGGAAATATTTGTGAAACTTACATAGCATCGATGCTAACATAGCATCGATGCTATGTACTACGTGTGAACATAACTCATATCTGTTATAAATGTATACATACACGTAGTACATTACAAGAGCAGCCAGAAATGAGGTCAAGTACACGTAGATATTAACTTATTTTGTATACTATGACTTTTGGGGATTGTTCATGATATTGTCATGTATAAGATATTAATTAATTATATTGGCTTTTGAATTGATTAGCTAAATAAATGAGAAGATTCAGGCTTTGATTCTTGAATTCAGGGCGGATCCAGGATTTAGTATAAGGGGAGGGGCAGCACACAAATGCAGGTTTGTCAACTTTTGGAAAAGGTAGACCCGTATTTTGTGACTTGCCAGCTTTTATCGTCGCTCAGTGGGGGAGGGGGGGGGGGGGGGGGTGGGGCCGTGGCGACATTTTCTTCGCCAGACATCCAAAATTCGCTCGGGGAGGGGGGTTGGTTCCGGGGTTGGTCTGTGGGCCCAGTTTTTTTTTCATTCTCGGGGGGGGGGGGGGGGAGGGCACAATCAACAAAAGGGCAGATCCTTTATGGTCTAAATGCATACGAACATGGTAGCGAATGGTAGCCGGCTGCTCGGTAAGTCCTAATTCTATTTCTAATTATTATCTTATCTATACTTTACTTTTTAAACTACTAATTATATCATATCATTGTCATATGTCAGGTAAATATGGTCTTGACCTTTCTAAGTTCAGTAAATACATCTACTATGTACAGGGGCGTATCCAGGGGGGGGCGCAACCGGCGCGGGCCCCCCTATTGGCCGTCGCAAAAAAAAAAACTAGCAAAAAAAATATAGAAATCCTCATACCAATTGAAAATATTGTTCATTAAATAGGCTTCAAAATTGGTCACATATAGCGCTATTTTGCATCTCAGCCCTTCTTCAGAAGCAAAAATTTTCCAAAGACCCCTCCTCCATGACTGCGATCAATAATTCCTGGCGTCCCCCCCCCCCCCCGCTATTGGGAAATCCTGGATACGCCACTGATGTAGATCTTTTTCTAAAATAGTGAAAAACTAATTCCGACCTAAGCTTAGTCGGTTTCCTTCACTGTTAGCTGAGATGTTTTGTCCCTCTTGAGGCCAATGTCTTTAAGCTACTTGAGGTTTACTTCTATAGACAAGATTCCCCGATGATTTCAAGATGATTTTCGTATACTATTTTAAAATGGAAAACAAAATAGATTAATCATTTTATGTGTATATTTGGATTGTACATAGGCTATAGCTGTGTTGATTTTCAGGTTCTCGTGAATGATCAACTTGTCATCCTCTTTGTTTTCTCTTAATGTCAGCGATATATTGCAACAACATTAGCCAAACATCAATAAAGTATTGCTGACTAATGAATGATGTCAAGACAATTGTACATTACTTTGTTCGCCATGTTCATAGTGTAATTTACACCTTCTCGAGGATTTCAAGCCGACCCTCAGACCCCCCCCCCCCCCCCCCCCCCCGCCGTAGGCTAATTTTTTTCCCCACGAACTTTTTGTCCCTGTCCTCCCTGGCGCATGCGCACCTGATCCTTTCCGATCTAAATCAATTTCGTAATCATAGGGTTTATTCCGTAAGCGATATAATAACGATTGCTCCCAACGTCTTGCTGTGGCAAGATGCGTTAGCCTTCGGACATTTAACCTGAGGTATGTGGGTTCGACTCTCAGTTTGGACATTACAAAAATAACGTATTGCATTTTTATTTTTACTAAAAGTAGGATGAAACTTTGAAACCCCATCCAACTCCAAGAATGCTTGGAGTTGGGCTATTTCAAAGTTGCGCATGTGTCAAGGACGATAGTGACAAAAGTTCGTGGGAAAAAAAGTTCGCCCCCCGTAACGAAAAATAGAGGTACTCAAAATTCCATTCCAAAATCGTTTTCCTTCACTGTTAGCTGAGATGTTTTGTCCCTCTTGAGGCCAATGTCTTTCCCTACTTGAAGCTAACTTCTGTAGACAAGGATCCCGCGAGATTTGACATTTTTTATATTCCTATTATCGATGACAAGTTGATTTTCAAGATGATTTTCGTATACTATTTTAAAATGGAAAGCAAAATAGATTAATCATTTTATGTGTATATTTGGATTGTACATAGGCTATAGCTGTGTTGATTTTCAGGTTCTCGTGAATGATCAACTTAAATGATCAGCTAACCTGGTTGAATACAAATCAATCAATCAATCAATTAAAATACTCTGTTCCAACATGTTATTACCTCGATTTGATGACTGTGCTGCTATCCTCCAGTTCACTTCACCATTTTCGATGAATTCATTTCCCAATTCTTCTCCGAGGACATTTTCCAAGTCTTCTATGCAGCTATCGTCTAATTCCTCCTCAGTCGGACAGTACAGAAGGTATCCGTTTTTTTCTGATGTGTGCATCTCATCAATGAATTGATTCTTGAATGCTTCCATGTTTAAAGATAGTCCAAACGAAATACGTACTTGAAATACTAAACGACGTGGAAGAAATAGTGCGTATAAATTCTTCTAACGGTCACAAAATCCCACAAACTCTCAAACCTCCTTGATAGTCCGTCAGTGTCACCTGATTATGGAATGAGCTCCTTAGCTACCACTTCGACAGCAGCTACTACTCAGATTTGTACCAGTCTAAAATGCACCTGGTAGTTGCAGGACAGCTCCTTTTGCTTGCGTGTGAAACACTTTCGAGGACAGCCATCACTCTAACTGTCACTGAAGTAGCTTCCATCGTACGTTCTGAATTGTACTTGCACTGGAAGAAGAGGGGGAAAGAAGGAAACTGTTCACGGAGGCGGACCCGTGAAGGGGAGGGGAAGGGGAGGGGAAGGGAATGCACTGGGGACACCATGCCATTGCTCAGAAAGGTTTAGGTATCTGGGTTGGCAGCTCACAAACAATAGGAGGGGTACACGATGAATGGGACTATCCTAAAGATAGTTCTGTACCGGCCGCGGAAACGTCGTTAGCGCTAACAGCGCACTAGCAGTACCGATAGCGATGATTTGGCCGCACAGAAGAGTAATGTTAGTTAAATTCACTAACAGCGCTGTTAGCCTAACAATTTCAAGGCCACACGTAAGCTAACAGTATTGGTAATGTTTTAACAACTCACTAACAGTGCGTGACATATTTTTCGGCACAACGCACGGATTAAAAAAAATCAATATACACACACTTTTATTTTTATAACCTCGTCTGTGGTAATCATATTAGAAAAATAAAACTGAAAAGCTATCTCTCTCTGCCTACCAGGAGATGTGTCAAGTGGATCGATTTGCTGGCGGTAACGCGAGGCTTAAATTTCGATCAAAACGTTTTATAAGAGAATGGTGCAATCGGCGTGAAAGGGGTATAAAGGATTGGAGATAAAAGGCTCATATGGTAAAAGGCTCATATGGTCATATATACACATATTTGTACATAAACAAAAACATAACAGTATTCCTTTTTGATAAAATCTTAATTATTCATATACCAACGTCGCAGGTACTGTAATTTTAAGCCTGTCGTATCTTAACAAACTTGTCTTACAAAGGAAATCATCAATGATATTAAGGAACTGTACACTTTGGTGACCATACTGTGATAACATATTCGTGTTACAAATCCCTTGCGTTAAAATGAAAGAACTGTCATGCTTAGCATCAGTGGTTCCTTTCATGCTAGCAGAAAAGTATACTGCTAACATTGTAAATTGCAACATTTTTACGTGTAACCAGATTCATAAATATGTATTCCATCGCTAAGCGTTTACATAACTTTTTACCAAAATCTCCGTCGCAGAACTATAATTATTTAAATATATATATAAATATATTATAGTCTTTTCTTTTGCAATGTGTTTTGTTCAGTAAATCGTATTTCATTTTTGCTAACATGAATCTATGTGTGACAAAAGGTTTTTTTTTGTAAGTCGAGTCTTATTACCAATATTTATATTTAAAAAGCCCTGTGATATATGCATTTTCTTGTGTGAAATATCAGAACACAATATAAAACTGGACAAAGGAAAGGTTGAGAGTTTGCGTAATGATTTCTGTCGTTGGAACGTTTATTCTTTATTCATAGTAACTGTGGCTTATCAATTTGGTTCTTCATATACCACCTGAGTAAATAAAGCAACATAAAGACAAATTAAAAGGGATTAAGTACTTATATTCATTTGCAGTCTCCAATTTGAAAAGATCAATGTTTTTCTGATTAATGGTATATGAAGCAAATATGTCTCTTGATACTTTTTTTTAATTCTGAAAAGAATTGTCATCGTAACAAAGAGCGCTTTGCCGAATGTTTTCCCTACATAGCAACTCTTCTATGAGTAAGGTATTCATAAAATTAAGATAAGAAACATTGCCAATAAATTGAGATATCGACAGGGTTCTCTCAACGTTCTACTTATCTCCTTCACTGCTTTCTTTCTGTTTATCTTTACTTTTTCTTTTCGCCTTTTCTCTTTTACTTTCTATCCTTCTCTTCACTGCTTCTTTTCTATTTACTATTTCTTTTCTCTCTACTACCACTTTCCCCCTCGCCACTGATACCGCCTCGGCATACAAAATCCCACAATCCCACAAACTTTCAGACCTCTTTGACAGTGACGCAACTAGGATTGGGGTATGGTGTTTGTAAAATTGATCGACATTGTACTTATAATATGCTTATAGGAAATAGGGTTAGGAGTTGATCAACTTAAATGTGAACGAGCCATCCTGGTTGAATACAAATCAATCAATCAATCAATCAATCATTCAATTAAAATACTCTGTTCCAACATGTCATTACCTCGATTTGATGACTGTGCTGCTATCCCCCAGTTCACTTCGCCATTTTCGATGAATTCATTTCCCAATTCTTCTCCATATTATGTATGCATGGTGTAGGGTATAAAATATGTCCTAACTTGAGTTGTCATTAGGAAATAACGCCTCGGGGAATGGTGACGGAAAAAAGAAAAGAACTGTTGTTGTTCTACGTATTTTTTTACACTGGTGTACTAATATGATTATTATTATTATTATTATCATCATCATCATCATCATCATCATCACCATCATCAATGTAATTACTATGCAAAGTGCGTTGCACTAATGATTCGCACGCCCCGACACTATTTTATTATTTTTAGTCCTTTGGTGCACCCAAAAGTAAACTGTTCTCTAGGAATTCGGTATACAGAAGCTGCAAATTCTTATTCTTGGCTAATATCTAATATATGGCCCGGGCTAGTATACATGAAAGTACATTTTTCATTTACTTCAGTAGACGATATCATAAATCTAGCTACGGGCGGGTCATGACATTCATCAGTTTACATTGAATCGTGGGCTACTATCAATTGCTGTTCACACAAGTAATAAGCACTCTAGTCACACCAGTATCAGTTTTTTTCGTTCTAAAGGGGGGGGGGGGGGCTCTAATTCCGCCACTGGCCTGTTGCGTCACCTAATGAAATCTGTGAACATTGCAATGATATATTACGTAATCTATACATGACTTTCATGGGATATGCAAGAGGAAACTGAAATTGCCCTTGAGTTAATTTCTCGAAAGTCTTGGCGATAGTGTTAGTATAGTGCACATTATAACTTGATATTTGCTTCGCTTAACATGGATAGAAAATGCAAATATTGGAGAAAAAAGAGGATAAATGATCGACACTGGTGAAATGAATTATATTTCAATTATTTATATCTGGAGTGATAGTCTGAATCTATAATGTTGCTGACAGTTTGTTTGGAACCAGAAGGGCGTCAACTCTGTGTAAGGTATATACTCCCTTCTTGCTCCAAACAGCCGTAATGTAAATGCCACGTTTTCTAACGCTTCTTATCAATATTAACTGCCTCATTTCGATGACAAATTTGCTCCCAGCCAATTACCGGCAACAATTTCAATAGCTTATAGCCACTACTGTAAGATGTTATCAATAAAACAATGTTTTTGAAACAGGAACCAAATGTTGCGCTAGACTATTTTCAAGGAGGGCACAGGTTTAAAAAAAAAACATTGGTCAGCAAACCAAAACAAAGAAATTAAAAAACAACATACAAAGAAACGAACAAACAAACAAACAAAAGGTCTTACAATTTTCTAAGCAAAATAAAAAAGAACAAAATTATTTTTTAAAAAAGCAAATCAAATGGGGTAGAATTTGATGCTTCTGATTGACACTTCATGAAATGCTTTGTTACAAGGAACGTTAACCCATTGCCTACGGGAACCGGGTAGTCCCTGTATTAAAGCATAACAATCACCTAAACAAATAATTTGTATATAGCTAGATTGTATTAAGTCAACCTCAAAGTACTTTACCTGGCCTTCTATGGATTAACGGTTAAGTATGAAGAAAATTTTGGAAAACATAAAAACCCCTGGCGCGGAACCCAACTCTGTTCCGCGTGGTCCCTTATTCCATAGACCCTGGTTGGGTCCATGCCTATTCTCCGCGAGCGGGCGGCGCGTTTCCGTTTTACACCGTTGCCTAGGCATTTTTTCGATTAATCGCTTCGAACGTGCTGGTTTCAATGTCTAGGTTTCAGCTCGCTGCATGCTCGAGCTCGAGCTTGCTCTGCACGCGCGAAGTATGAAATCGAAATGTACACAGGTACTCCTACTCTGCATATGTATGTTTGCGGCGATCAAGTGTATGTGTACGTGTACTACATATGGAAAACTTTAGCCATAAATGTTGCATTTGGCGGAGCGGTTCGGTGTGTGTGCACTCACCGACAGCCAGTCCTCAAATGCGTGCATTGTGCATGCGTTTTCCGTAAGCCTATTGAATTGCTGTACAATGGAAAGCGCGCGCACGTCATTGAAAAATACGGCTCTTGATCACAAATGAGAAACTTGCTCTGATTTGACAAGAAAAACTCCCTAAGTTCCTTTCAACCAATCAAAATAAGTTTCATATCATTCAAAAGCATGGTCACTCTACAATCTTTTCGAGTGCGAGGGTAATCGATAGAACAAAGGACAAGTGATTGAGGCTCATTTTCATTGAGCAATGTCAGCAGAAATAACGTAATTTGTGCCAAAGCGCCATATAGTCTCTCCAATTTTGGATGATTTTAGGACCAACTTTAGTCCCAAAACGCCTTAATTTCCCGAATTAAAATTGCTTCAAGAATATATTCATTAATGAAAAGTTAAAGGTTTAAACTTTGATTTGCAGGGCGAGGGTTTGTAAAAGATCATTGTGTTTTCTTTTGGCACGCGGTTGTTTGCTGGAAGGGGGTATATATACTCGAATTTTCACGTATTATAAGGCATCCGTAGGCCGCTCCGGGTCAAATGCAACACAGTTTTCCATATGAGGGTCTACTACTGCACTGGTCTACTGTCTCGGATTGTCTATGGCGATTAATTCGTAACAAAATAGGATTCATATAAAAATCATGATGATAATAACAACAATAATAATAATAATAATAATTATAATAATTATAATAATTATAATAATTATGATAATAATAATTATAATAATAATAATTATAATAATAGTTATCAATAAATGAATACAGTTGAACCTCCTTATAAAGAGCACTGATATAACAAACTCATTATAACAAGGTGATTTTTCTGGTCTCATCTCTTTGTATTCTATTGTATTTTAGCCCTGATATAACAGGCTTTAGAAATAAAGAGGTAATTTCTCTGGTCCGAAGGATGTTATAAAAAGGTTCCACTGTAAATAAAATGAAATGAGCAAATCAATAAATGGATAAAGAATAACATTAAGAGTAAGAGTTTTACCAGAGAGTGAGGGAATTAAGCAGAAGGGGGGGGGGGGGGAGACGAGGAATATATATATATATATATATATATATATATATATATATATATATATATATATGTATGTATTATAGCCTCGGATCATACGTTTAAAAGACAATTTAGGTGTTTTACTAATATCGAGAAGATAATAATAATAATAATAATAATAATTGATTTGAAGAATTATAGTTATATTTGCTACAACTATAACTATAACCATAACTGCGTATCTAGCTGTAACTCTTTGTGCGCTATAATTATGGAAAGAGAATAGGGAGCCTCATCAGGATGAAAGGAAAAAAAACAAGGAAATACATAAGGAGAGACAAAGAGGTATAGCATGAAAGGAAAAAGACAAAGAAGACGGCCCTTTCACGCTTCCTTCTGTTTTGCTTTTCCTTTCATCCCCCTTGTCTCTCTTATGTATTTCTTTTAGCTCGTTCGCTCACAAGATGAAGTGTAGTTAGTGTACAGTAACTACACTGTCGTGCATATCTTTGCTGTCTGCATTGCTTTGCTGTCTGTGCAGATGCTGTGCATGCTAGACCTCACTGGGGGGGGGGGGGGGGGGGATCATTAAGTGTGCGCTGACGACTTAGACTCTTTCATCAGCGCACTTCTCGGATTTTTTTTCGCGAAAATGCCTAGGCAACGGTGTAAAACGGAAATGCGCGAGCGGGCGGGTGCGTCCTCTAGTCTCACCTCAAGTCACTTTATTGTTTATTCGTATTCCAGCTTCAGTGCAATAACTTTTTATTTAATCAAAAATTGAAGCTATATCTTTCGCATACAGGTGCGGATCCAGGGGGCGCAAGGGGCATGCGTCCCCCGTTTTGTTGCATTTTTGCGTCAAACGGAGGGTTCCTCAGTGTGCGCCCCCCTTTCTGAAAATCCTGTATCTGCCCCTGGAATATATATAGTATTGCGCTAGGGAACCCCTAACATACAGAGCACAATATATTTTGGTACCTATTAAAACGCTTTGAATGGGAATCGGGGTTAGGATTTGACATTTCTAGGGTATAATGTTTTATATACATGGTGTATGGTATAAAATAAAGTTCCCACTTCGGTTGTAAATAGATCATGACGCATATTGGAATGGTGAGGGCAAACAAGATTTTTTTGATGTTTTAGGTCGTATGTTCTTTTTTGAACGGATGTACTAATATTATTATCATTATTTTTATCATTATTTTATTTCCATTTCCAACAATCAATACAAATCAATATTCAGTAAATAATACAATTATAATATCCATGTACACGACTATAAAATCAATGACATTGAATAAGGCATTGAAAGTACATTTTCGAACCGAATATTGATATGGGTATTCTCATGTGTACTTTCATAAGCATTGATGTGACTATTCGGGCTGGCAAACCGATTACAAACATAACACTGCTCATTATCTTATGCCTTTTAAAGCGAAGATTGATTCGGTTTCTGTCCTGTGTGGATTTTCATATGCAGTGAGACATGGGTCCTTTGGGAAAACCGTTTGTCACAAACCGAACACTCAAATGGTTTCTCTCCTGTATGCGTTCTCATATGCACTAAGAGACCGTTCCTTTGGGTAAACCGTTTGTCACAAACCGAACACTCATACGGTTTCTCTCCTGTATGCGTTCTCATATGATATAAGAGATTACTCGGATTTGATAACCGTTTGTCACAAACCGAACACTCAAATGGTTTCTCTCCTGTATGCGTTCTCATATGCGATAAGAGACCGTTCCTTTGGGTAAACCGTTTGTCACAAACCGAACACTCATACGGTTTCTCTCCTGTATGCGTTCTCATATGATGTAAGAAACTGCTCCTGTGGGAAAACCGTTTGTCACAAACCGAACACTCAAATGGTTTCTCTCCTGTATGCGTTCTCATATGCACTAAGAGACCGTTCCTTTGGGTAAACCGTTTGTCACAAACCGAACACTCATACGGTTTCTCTCCTGTATGCGTTCTCATATGATATAAGAGATTACTCGGATTTGATAACCGTTTGTCACAAACCGAACACTCAAATGGTTTCTCTCCTGTATGCGTTCTCATATGCGATAAGAGACCGTTCCTTTGGGTAAACCGTTTGTCACAAACCGAACACTCATACGGTTTCTCTCCTGTATGCGTTCTCATATGCTCTAAGAGACCGTTCCTTTGGGTAAACCGTTTGTCACAAACCGAACACTCAAATGGTTTCTCTCCTGTATGCGTTCTCATATGCACTAAGAGATTACTCGGATTTGATAACCGTTTGTTACAAACCGAACACTCAAATGGTTTCTCTCCTGTATGCGTTCTCATATGAACTAAGAGACTGCTCCTGCGGGAAAACCGTTTGATACAGACCGAACAATCAAATGGTTTCTCTCCTAAATGCGTTCTCATATCACGTGATACAGTAACACCTTGTGTATCATCAGGTGATCCTGCAGCTCCTTGTATATCATCACGTGATACGGTAAGTCCTTGCTTATCCATCGATCCATTATTGTGATGAGAGCTTGTAGGGTACATCGTCTCGCCTCTTGCAATACGCTCTTCCTCTAGACAAGCCCCATGGTTTGGTAAATGATTCGAGCGAAATTTGGTTCCTAATGCACCGCATGAAAGGAAATTTGAAAGTGACCTTTCCTCTACTTTTTCATCGGCTTCCAACTCAAACTGACTCTTATCCTCTCTTCCTGCGCTCTCTGCTGATAATCCATGGAGTGTACTTCGATTAACATTTTTCAGTAACATATTTATGTCTGCGAAGGGAAAGAAAAAATATATCCAAGTTAGAGACAATCCAGCTATCAGAGAACATTAAGAAGGTTATTTAGTGACAGAAATGGAAAAGTATGCAGTAAAAATAAATAATCATAATTCATTAGTAAAGCAGATGTCCATTGGCCATGCCAATTTGACTTTTGTACGAAGACTTATAATATAGAAAATAACAACTAGAAAATATTAATGGCGCCATAATTCGATGTTGGGCAGTTCAAAGTTTACAGTCAGTTTAAACTAAAAAGAAAATTAGAAATCGTCTCTTCCATCTCTCTATCATATCCTTCCAATTCCATATAGGATTTTTTTCCTTCATGTAATGAAGATTTTATTCCTAGTTATAACATCATAAATGCATCTGCACTTTTGATGAATTGATTGATACACGTACAGTATAAATATATGTGATCAGCATCGCTTATCACTCGTTGTGGCGTGCGCCTGTAATCCAGCTACCAGTGGAAGTTATAAACTGATTCAGCGGACCCAGGTTCGAGACTGAGTCACGTCTTTCGGATGGTGACGTTAAAGGTCGGTCCCAGACGTATTTTTTTTTCGCCAGACCTCCAAAATTTGCTTGGGGTGGGGGTTTATGGGGTGCCCAGTTTTTCATTCTAAAGGGAGGGGGTGGCACAATCGACAAAAGGGCGGATCCTTTATGGACCAGAAATGAATGTAAAGGGGAATTGCAAGGAGGGTCACACCGTGTAGGCCAGCTATAGGTCAAGCTATAATTTAAACACACCTTAATCGTGTATTCTTAACCCGCAAATGCAGTCACAAGTGTTATCATCACCTAGTTAGCTCGAAGCTGACAAGACACTGGATATAACACTTTGACTCATGTTTTTCTTGTTGGACGTTATGTCTGATAAGAAAAATAAACAGCTTTCGATTAGCCCCAATTTCAAAATAAACAAGAAAAGAAAGTCTAACAACCGACATCCAAGAGAAAGCCATTGATTACAAATAACGTTGTTACATAGTTCATGTTTAAATTATCTTGACATAATTCATTAGTCAGCAATACTTTTCTATTTATGTTTGGCTAATGTTGTTGCTATATATTGCTGACAACAAAGAGGATGACATCATCAGTGCTGAATTATGAAGCCAGCGTAAAGAGTAATAAAAGGAATGTGGGCTTTAATACCAATGACGTACTGAAGAAGGGACAAGGGGTAATACTAGATGACAAAAGAGAACGGACAAAATATACAGCTCTTCATTGTACCCTCCACAATCGCTCTGGTAGAAAAAGAACATCCCTTCATTGCTATTATATAGAATAAGCAGAACATGTGAATGTATGTAAAATAAATAAATAATAATAATAATGATGATGGCTTCTTCTATCATAGCGCCGGTATCCGCCTTAATTGGGCGCTCATGGCGCCTGTTCAACATATTTTTTACATGATAACAATGAAGGGATGTTCGTTTGTCTACCAAAGCGATTGTGGATGGTACAATGAGGAGCTGTATATTTTGTCCGTTCTCTTTTGTCATCTTGTTCATAGTATTACCCCCTTGCCCCTTCTTCAGTACGTCATTGGCATTAAAGCCCGCATTCCTTTTATCACTGTTTACGCTGGCCCCACAATTCAGCACTGATGTTGTCATCCTCTTTGTTTTCTCTTAATGTCAGCGATATATTGCAGCAACATTAGCCAAACATGAATAGAAATGTATTGCTGACTAATGAATGATTTCAGGATAATTGTATATTAATTTGTTCGCTTCCTTTCCGATCTAAATCAATTTCGCAATCATAGGGTTTATTCCGTAAGCGATATAATAACGGTTGCTCCCAGGGTCTTGCTGTGGCGAGATGCGTTAGCACTCGGACATTTAACCTGAGGTATGTGGGTTCGACTCTCAGTTTGGACATTACAAAAATAACGTATTGCATTTTTATTTCTACTAAAAGTAGGATAAAACTTTGAAGCCCCATCCAACTCCAAGAATGCTTGGGCTATTTCAAAGTTGCGCATGTGTCAAGGACGATAGTGACAAAAGTTCGTGGGGAAAAAAGTTTGCCCCCGTAACGAAAAATAGAGGTACTCAAAATTCCATTCCAAAATCCTTCACTGTTAGCTGAGATGTTTTGTCCCTCTTGAGGCCAATGTCTTTACGCTACTTGAGGCTAACTTCTATAGACAAGGATCCCTCGAGATTTGACATTTTTTTATATTCCTATTATCGATGACAAGTTGTTTTTCAAGATGATTTTCGTATACTATTTTAAAATGGAAAACAAAATAGGTTATACATGTATTTATGTGTATAATTCGATTGTACATGCTATAGCTGTGTTGATTTTCAGGTCCTCGTGAACGAAAAATGTGAACGAGCTAACCTGGTTGAATACAAATTAATCAATCAAATACTCTGTTCCAACATGTTATTACCTCGATTAGATGACTGTGCTGCTATCCCCCAGTTCACTTCGCCATTTTCGATGAATTCGTTTCCCAATTCTTCTCGGAGGACATTTTCCAAGTCTTCTATGCACCTATGGTCTAATTCCTCCTCAGTCGGACAGTAGAGAAGGTATCCACCCTCTTCTGATGTGTGCATCTCATCAACGAATTCACTCTTGAATGCTTCCATGTTTAAAGATACTCCAAACGAAATACTTGCTTGAAATACTAAACGACGTGGAAGAAATAGTGCGTATTCCTCTAACAGTCATAAAATCCAACAAACTCTCAAACCTCCTTGATAGTCCGTCAGTGTCACTTGATTATGGAATGAACTCCCTAGCCACTGCGACAGCAGTTACTAATCAGATCTGGACCAGTCGAAAATGCACCTGCAGGACAGCTCCTTTTGCTTGCGCGTGAAACACTTTCGAGGACACCCATCACTATAACTGTCAATGAGGTAGCTTTCATCACACGCTCTTATGGACGTATACTTGCACTGGAAGAAGAGGGGAACAGAAGGAAACATGCCATTGTTCACGGAGGCGGATCCGGGAAGGGGAGGGGAAGGGAAGGCACTGGTGAACCATACCATTGTTCAGAAAGGTTTAGGTATCTGGGTTGGCAGCTCACAAACAATAATAGGAGGGGTACACGATGAATGGGACTATCCTAAAGATAGTTCTGATTAAGTGATAACATTTAGAAAGAAACTGTATTGAAGTAACTGTTTAACGTTGCAGGGAAAGGGCAGTGGAGAAAACAGGGAAAACATTTTTAGCGTACAAGAAACGGGAGAGTTGATCGTGAATTACACCACAATTGACTGACCAAATTGCCAATGTGAGATTTGCATAGAGTAAGAATTTTCATTTTTTAAACATTAATAACTTTCCTATTTTCTTTCCGGCGATTTCTTACAAACGTTCACAACCCTGTTTTTTTTTTCTCCATCCACACAAATCAACTTATTACAAAGGATGGATCACCTTTTAAGTGCCCAGATTTAAACTAAGTGAATGTAAAAATGTAAATATAATTTTCAGTGGACTTCTCCCAGGAACAATTATTTTGACGCAACTAGGATTGGGGTATGGTGTATGTAAAATTTATTGACATTGTTCTTATAATATGCTTATAGGAAATAGGGTTAGGAGTTACAATTAGGGTATATATATATATGCACTGTAAAAACTTAAGTGCTGTATATAGCACTTTTTGAGGGCATGCATAGGGACTGCACTCAGAGTGCTATTGAATGCACACAGCGTGCTATTTCAGCACTTTCACGGGAGCTGGATCGGCTCCTTAAACTGCTAAACATTCATAAAAAAAATCGTGATTTTGGCGAGCCCTCGAGCCAGGGTCCGCTTACCGAGAATTGCTGGCATTACCGTTAGACTAACTCACATCGTACGATTTAGAGCAGATCATATAGTTACATAGTGAATTTAGGACACCACATAGTTCATGTTATCTACTTGACTCCCATGACTAAACTGGATTGCAAGAATCATTCGTTAGTCCATCGGTAACGTCATGCCTTTCAATCAGCGGAACCTGGTTCGAGGCTCGCCACAGTCACATTTTTTTTTTTGTGCTGGTAAACTAGCACACTACAAGTGCTAAAAACAGCACTTCAGGTGCAGTTACATGCCCCTAAAAGTAGCACTTTAGTTTTTACATTGTACATGACTGTATGCATGGTGTCGGGTACGAAAAAGGTCACAATGTAACATTGAACATGTAAACAATAGGCATAACCCTGCATTGATGATAAATTTTGCGTGAGCAAGGAGCTCTTCGTGTACCTCCCTGGTGTTAGCACTAATATCTATATCATTCATGGGAAAGGGGAATATATCATTAATTGTTAGTTTATTTTCATCTTGGAAACCCAAATTTTGCAGCAGAGTAAACTAAAATAGTCCTAAAATCACTGATAAGTTGGTGATTGTTAATGAATTATATCCTCCCTACACACAGGCGTAGCCAGGAAGGGGGCAAGACGTGAAGGATCCATGGCCAGAATTTCATTTTAGGGGCCGTTGTGGTGATGAGGGGTTGGTGCCGGGAGGGGGAGTTTCACACCTCACGCGCGAAGCGCGAAAGCTCTTTTGTTTCACAGCACCTTTGAGAGAAACATAACGGCTCGTAATACTTTTTGAAGGTGGAAAGTTGGTCTGACGCCCTGGCTGCTTTTCAGTTATTTGGACGCAATAATGCACTGTATGTGAAATGGGTTGGTGCTAGTTTGCCGGCACAAACCCTGGTCAGTCGTAAACGAGTGTCTGCACTGTAAGACTATCATAGGCCATGTATTAAAGCTGCTCCTAACACACTGTCACTGCCAGAAGGTAGCTGAATTAGGCTTCTCTCAAGACACAATGATATTCTGATAAAGTGTCAAATTAGGGTCTGTGCTTGCAGACTAGGTTAGTGCAGGGGGTCCCCTTCTGCGCGAATTTTTCAAGCTTTTTTCAATTATTTGGACGCAGTATTTCACATTCGACGAAGCGACCGAGCGGGAGATTTGTCAATTTTTAACCCTAAAACGCATTTTATTGTCGATTTTACCCAGGAAATTTTCCATTTGACCACCGCAGTTGAGCGGTAGAGAAGCTCGATTTTTATACATTGATAAACGGTTTTCTATTCACTCACTTCTACAATCGGGAGCAGAACGAAAACCCTATATGCTTGAGAAAGATTTGAGAAATTCACCAAGGCGACCTGAAGTTGAGATTTCTTTCAAAAGTTGAACCTTTGCAAATGCTGCTTTATACACTTTTTCTCAATGATATAGGGAGCAAAGCAATTACATCTATATTTTTAAAACTTTTTTAAACCCTTTAAGCTATTTCAGAACTATATACTGGGGAGCGAAATTACGAGATCCTGTATGAAAATAATTATGCGAGGGAGGAAAGCGACCGAGCTTTTGAAAACTTTCGCATTTCAAACCTTGGGAAAATAGATTACTAGTGCATTACCCTGCGGATTTGAGGGCGCGTGATCCGTAAAGAGAATATTTTTTCTTCATTTCCTCTATTTTTCTTTATCTCCTTTGCGTTTTCACCCCCTGCAAATGCTGAGGGGGCATGTACCCCCCTGCCCCCTCGATAAACCACTGAGCGAAGAGATCGAGAGGGGACGGGAGGGGTATCCCCTCCTACATCATGGAATTTTCCCAAAAAATCTGTCTATAAAACTTGCATTTTAGAGCATCCCAAAATGTTTTTTTAATGAAAAGAGGGAATGCACGGATCTATGCCAATGGGCGGAACTCCTTAATTGAGAAGAACAATGCCAGCGAACGAATTTTCTTCGATATTTTCACATTGAAATAATGGTATTTCTTATTTTCTTGACTTGTAATCATCGAAGAATGTGATGGTATTTCAAGATCAAACATCTTGGTTTTGGGTAATTATTGGTTTTAAGTTAATGTATCATAATTCTTATCTTATCGACACCCATGGTAACTGGGTGGGCGTAGGGTGAGGAGAGTTATTTCCCCTCAACTTTGACGTTTTAGTAATTAGGGTCAGATAACGGATTGTAGCATTTTTTTTTATCTCACTTCCCCCGCTTTTTCGCTCTCGCTGAATAGATTTTTTAGGCCGTATGTTCTTTTTGCACGGATGTACTAATATTATTATCGTTAATTTTATCATTATCATCATCATCATCATCGTCATCATCGTCATCATCACCACCATCAATATAATTACTATGTAAAGTTCAGTTCAGTTTCAGTTTAGTTTATTTCCATTTCCAACAATCAATACAAATCAATATTCAGTAATTAATCAATAATATGCATGTACATGACTATAAAATCAATGACATTGAATAAGGCATTGAAAGTTACATTTTCATTGAACAAATTGAACACAAACAAAGAACACGAACAAAGCATTGGAAATGGAGGAGTCCACTCCTTGTGAACTGTGGACCCCCGAAATTGAACATTATTGTAATGCATATGTAAGAAAAAAAAAAATAAGGGGAAAAATATTAATCTTTGTTGAGAATTTTCATGAAGCGAGAAAAATAAAACAACACAAAAGCAAAAAAAAAAAAATTAAAAAACCCGAAAGAGTTCTCAAGCTGCATGTTGAATGGAGACAGAGACCAAGGAGACTCATGGGGTTTTGCAAGAAAGTTCGATTGATTGCAAGTTGCAACTGATCGGTACTGACCAATCAAAAATCATTGCTGCAAGCGCATCTTCTTGAATGGGCAGACCCTGAACCATTCAGAACGGCTGTTCCAATTTGCTTTACAGTTTGCAATCGACAGTAGTAACAGTAAAAGGTTTTATGAAACAGGGTCCTAAAACCTAACTACTGAGGGAAGCGACCGAGTTGGAGGAAAGAACATTTTGAAAATGGACGGAACCCCTTTATTGAAAATAACAATGCGAGCGAACGAATATTATTCGATATTTTCGCAGTGAAATCATGGTATTCCTTATTTTCATTCTTCTGATCATTAAAGAATGTGATGGTATTTTTGATCAAACATAATTAGTTTGGATAATCATTAGTTTTAAGTTAATGTATCATAATTCTTATTTATTGTATCCACAATATGGGGGGCGGGGTGATAATACAGGCCACTCCTGTATGCGTTCTCATATGATGTAAGAGACTGCTCCTGTGGGAAAACCGTTTGATACAAACCGAACAATCAAATGGTTTTTCTCCTGAATGGATCAACATATGCCTTGTATGGCTAGTCGGATAGGAAAACCGTTTGTTACAAACCGAACACTCAAATGGTTTCTCTCGTGCATGTGTTCTCATATGCACTAAGAGACTGCTCCTGTGGGAAAACCGTTTGATACAAACCGAACACTCAAATGGTTTCTCTCCTGTATATGCGTTCTCATATGCACCGAGAGATTGCCATTTTTGGTAAACCGTTTCTTACAAACCGAACACTCAAATGGTTTTTCTCCTGAGTGGATTAACATATGTCTTGTATGGCCAGTCCGATCGGAAAACCGTTTGTTACAAACGGAACACTCAAATGGTTTCTCTCCTGTATGTGTTCTCATATGACCTAAGAGATTGCTCCTGTGGGAAAACCATTTGTTACAAACCCAACACTCAAATGGTTTCTCCCCCGTATGTGTTCTCATATGCACCAAGAGATTGTTACTTTGGGCAAACCGTTTGTTACAAACCGAACACTCAAATGGTTTCTCTCCTGTATGCGTTCTCATATGCACTAAGTGACTGCTCCTTTGGGAAAAACCGTTTGCTACAAACCGAACACTGATATGGCGTTTCACATGCTAGAGTTCCCCTCTGGTATAAGGCATCAGTACTTGTAGTACTTACATTACAAGAAGGCAAAAAAGCCTGCCTAATATGTCGATTGGTCAGTTCACATATCACATCGCGTGATGCCGTAACCCTTTTTGTCATGTTTGTTTCGTCACGAGATAAGGTAACTCCTTGTATATCATCCCGTGATCCTGCAGCTCCTTGTGTATCATCATGTGATCCTGCAGCTCCTTGTGTATCATCACGTGATCCTGCAGCTCCTTGTATATCATCACGTGATACGGTAACTCCTTGTGTATCATCACGTGATCTTGCAGCTCCTTGTATATCATCACGTGATAACGTAACTCCTTGTATATCATCACGCGATACGGTAAATCCTTGTTTATCCATCCCTCCATTATTGTGATGAGAGCTTGTAGGGTACGTCGTCTTACCTCTTGCAATACGTTCTTCCTCTAGATAAGTCCCATGGTTTGGTAAATGATTCGAGCGAAATTTGGTTCCTAATGCACCGCACGAAAGGAAATTTGAAAGTGACCTTTCCTCTACTTTTTCATCGGCTTCCAACTCAAACTGACTCTTATCCTCTCTGACTGCCCTCTCTACTGATAATCCATGGAGCGTACTTCGATTAGCATTTATGTCTGCGAAGGGAAAGAAACAATATATGCAATAATTTTTTAAACAAGAGACAATCCAGCTATCGGAGAACATTAAGAAGATTATTCGGTGACAGAAGTGAAAAAGTATGTAGTAAAAATAAATAATCATAATTCATTAGTAAAACCAGATGTTCATTGGCCATGCCAATTTGACTTTTGTCAAATCGGAAATAACTAGAAAATATTAATAGCGCCATAATTCCATGTTGGGCAGTTCAAAATTTACAATCAGCCGGTTCAAACTCATGATCATGCTCTTAACTCAACGAAATTTGGTTCGTATCTGATTTAAACAGAAAATCAGAAATCGTCTCTTCCATCTCTCTATCATTATCCTTCCAATTCCATATTGCATTTTTTTTCCTTCAGGTAATAATTTATTTCCTAGTTATAACATCATAAATGCATCTGCACTGTTGATCAATTGATTGATACACGTACAGTATAAATATATGTGATCAGCATCGCTTATCACTCCATGTTTGCAAGGTCTTATACTGACATAGCGACAACTTGCGTCCAACCCAAAGACAGTGTTTACATTGAAACATTCACTGAAAAAAAAAGTGGTGGCAGATTTGAGGTTAGAATCACTTAAGTTCCAGGGTATCCTGGAAACTTGGTTTTGTCAGAAAGGAGGCATAGAGGTTGGCTTATCATATAAATTCGATACTTTATTAAAGGCCAAGTCCGCCCTAATATCAAGTAGATTTGGATAAATAGAGTAAAATTAAACTAGCGTAACACAGTGAAAATTTCACTGAAATCGGATGTAAAATAAGAAAATTACGGCATTTTTAAGTTTTGCATTATTTCATGAAACAGTGATATGCATATATGCAAATGAGTGAACCAATGATGTCATGCACTCACTTTTCCTTATGTATTTTATTATATGAAATATTATATATTTAATTTGTTTGCTTCAATAATGTAAAACATGGTTTGACTCCATATGGAACATGTAAAATCATCATTATTGTAATTTATTTTCATATAAGGAAGGGATTCTTTATTATTACATCTATAAAAATTGAAATTTTTGAAATGTCATATAATAAAATTCATAAGTAAACGTGAGTGTGTCACATCATCGGTTCACTCATTTGCATACCGCCCATGCTATGCATATTACTGTTTCATGAAATAATGCAAAAACTTTCTTATTTTAGATCCGATTTCAGTGAAATTTTCACTGTTACGCTTGTTTAATTTTATTCTATTTATTCAAATCAACTTGATATTAGGGTGGACTTGGCCTTTAAATATTGTATGTTAGAAGTGCAAATTTGTTTATTTTGGCTCTTGATTCAGCAGTTGCATATCTGTTATAAATGTATAAATACACGTAGTACATTACAAGAGCAGTTCCATGACATTTGCTCCTGTGACAATTTCTCCGGTCTAACTTTGCCATGTTAATCCTAAACCTAACCCTAATCTTTACATTATTCTTAACAAAAAACAAATCATGACCTTGACCTTAACATTTGACCTTTCGAGATATGAACAGAGGAGCAAATGTCGCCGGATCAAATGTCGCGTCACCTACAAGTGCAGCCAGAAATGAGGTCAAGTACAGGTGATATTTATTTTGTATACTATGACTTTTGGGGATTGTTTATGATAATAGGTACGTTCACACGTAGAGCGATAGCATCGATGCTTCGATGGTTTCGATACTATTTTGGTGAAGACCAGATAGTTTTAAGACCAAACGCTGTCTGAACGCAGATCTTTTCCAAACTATTCTTGCAGCGAGTTTAGCAGGAGTAAATCTCAGGATCCAGCGACAAAGCATCGACGCTTTGCGGTAGACCACACACCGCGCTTGTGACTATTTGTAATGTGAGCGCAATCGCTGCTATCTTCACTCGCTGCTATGATAATTCTGTCTGTTTCATGTGGTGCTATAATATAATGCAATGTATGTATTCATGTGATGTACCCTCTTCCCTACCTTTTTTCTATTATCATTCTGTGTGTTTCATCTGGTACTGTAATATAATGTATGTAATCATGTGATGTATATCGGTAAGTAGGCTAATGTGTATACTATGTGGTAAGGAAGGTTTTCTTTCTTATTTATGTGACCAGGCACCAGAAAACAATCCTAAAGTAGCACTGTGTGATTTTCAGCTACTGAGCTCAATCAATGTGTTTTGGTTGACATGCATGGTCAAATTTTAGTTTTGGGTATTTCCTGAAAGAGTATACTTTTTTCTAAGTAATCTAAAAATGTGGAGGCACCAAACAATCTAGAAGTGGTATTTTTGACAGTTTTTTTTTATCAGACTTATGCGTGTCTTCTCTGGATTTTGTTGTATTACTTTTCTTTTTCACGACCCTGAATACTTGTCTCATTTTAATCTCCCATAAATCTCCCATAAAGAGTGCACTCTGATAAACAGGATATGTCAAAGTAGTACGCCAAGTTTTAACACAATCTGATAATCCCTTTATAGAAATTTTCATTGAGTTCTAAAATCCTCCTTTTGTCACCTTAGCACAACACTTTGCAAGTCAGGGCGCTTCAATAGACTGCAAATTTTAAACCCTTAGAAGTAATTAAGAAGTAACATTATGAGGGACTGTGCATTCTTCTCTTTGTACATCGAGTTATGAACATCCAATGAGTTAAAAGCTGATAATCTGCTCTTTCAGAATCAGACCTTAACTAAAATATGATGTGGTCTTTAGATATTGATTTACATGTGCTTACCAGAGAATATAGTGTGCATGCGTGTGTTTTATTTTGGCATAAGATTGGAGTTCAGTCAATTTTGACATGTACAAGGTTTATTTCAAATAAGATTTCAGTGAAAGGGTGGACTTGGCCTTTAAATATTGTATTTTAGAAGTGAAAATTTGTTTATTTTGGCTCTTGATTCAGCAGTTGCACATGTAAATTACATAACATTGTAACTTTCCATATCTGTTATAAATGTATAGATACACGTAGTACGTACATTACAAGAACGGTTCCATGACATTTGCTCCTGTGACAATTTCTCCGGTCTAACTTTACCATGTTAATCCTAAACCTAACCCTAATCTTCACATTATTCTAAACAAAAAACAAATCATGACCTTGAACTTAGCCTTTGACCTTTCAAGATATGAACAGAGGAGCAAATGTCGCAGGAGCAAATGTCGCGTCACCTACAAGAGCAGCCAGAACTGCGGGGAAGTACAGGTAGATATTAACTTATTTTGTATACTATGACTTTTGGGGATTGTTTATTACCATGTATAAGAGATTCATTTCCGATATTGGCTTTGAATTGATTAGCTAAATGAATGAGAAAATTGATTCTTGGAGTCGGGATCCAGGATTTAGTACTGGGGGGGGGGGGGGGGGGGGTGGGGGGCATACAAATGCAAGTTTGTCAGACTCGTATTTTGTGTCTTGCCAGCTTTTATCGAAAAGTCGCTCATTGGTGGAGGGGGGGGGGGTGTTATGGGGGCCCAGTTTTTCATTCTAAGGGGGGGGGGGCACAATCGACAGAATGACTTCGCGGTGAACCTCGATCATGCGCGGACTCTGTGATAAAAGGAACGCGGGCTTTAATACCAATGACGTACTGAAGAGGGGGCGAGGGCCAGGCTAGGGGGTAATACTATGAACACGATGACAAAAGAGAACGGACAAAATATACAGCTCCTCATTGTACCCTCCACAATTGCTGGTAGAAAAAGAACAAAAGATCGCGAATTACGCCACAATTGACTGACCAAATTGCCAAATAATGTAAGATTTGCATAGATTAAGAATTTTCAAACATTCATAACTTTTTAAACTTTCCTACTTTCTTTCTGGCAATTTTATTGAAACGTTCACAACCCTGTTTTTTTTTCCTCCATCCACACAAATTAACTTATTACAAAGGATGGATCACCTTTTCATTGCCCAGATTTAAACTAAGCGAATGTAAAAATGTAAATAGAATTTTCAATTGACTTCTCCCAGGGACAATTATTTTGACGCAACTAGGATTGGGGTATGGTGTACGTAAAATTTATTGACATTGTACTTATATTATGCTTATAGGAAATAGGGTTAGGAGTTACAATTAGGGTATATACATGTATGCATGGTGTAGGGTAACTTAGGTTGTCATTAGGAATTATAAAACGGGTTCAAGAATGTAGCCATCCTGATTGGTCAGATAACACCACGTGACTGTGCAAAAAAGTGATAACATCCAGCAAAAGGGAACTGTTGCACATGTAAACATGTAAACATAAACATGTAAACATTTATGTAGCGGAGACGATACGACTCGATTTTGCTATGTTTTTACACGCTATACCGTATTCGCTATCGATATGGCGATATCGATCGTCGCGCTAATGTCAACAAATCAAATCAACAAATCAACAAAATTACAGCTGTAGCGCTACCGCGGTCGG
Organism: Heliocidaris erythrogramma; assembly: GCA_025617745.1. Classification (NCBI taxonomy): domain Eukaryota; kingdom Metazoa; phylum Echinodermata; class Echinoidea; order Camarodonta; family Echinometridae; genus Heliocidaris; species Heliocidaris erythrogramma. Next base: position 15,597,077 of record CM046854.1, on the reverse strand, counting down.
ATCGTTGCAATTCAGTACCGAAAATGAAAGTTTAATTTTTGACGATAGAAGCGTGTAAAAAATGGCTGTATCTTCGAATCTCAGTTTTGCACCTCTCACGGAGGAAGAACTCGACGATCAACTGAATGGGAAGGATTCCAGCAGTACTAAAAGAGCAGTGAAATTTGGATTTTCGCAAAAGCGTGCTCCTCAGGGGTTGGTGCCGGGAGCGGGAGTTTCCCCCCTCCCGTGCAAAGCGCGAAAGCTCTTTTGTTTCACAGCACATTTGGGAGAAACATAACGGCTGGTAATACGTATCTTTTTTAAGGCAAAAAGTTAGTCTGACGCCCTGGCTGCTTTTCAGTTATTTGGACGCAATAATGCACTGTATGTGAAAGGGGTTGGTGCTAGTTTGCAGGCACAAACCCAGGTCAGTCGTAAACGAGTGTCTGCACTGTAAGACTACCATAGGCCATGTACTATAGCTGCTCCACATTGACACGGCCAGAAGGTAGCTGAATTAGGCTTCTATCAAGACACAATGATATTCTGATAAAGTGTCAAATTAGGGTCTGTGCTTGCAGACCAGGTTGGTGCAGGGAGGGGGGGGGGGGGGGGGGTGTCCCCCTTCCCGCGCGAAGCACGAAAGCTCTGAAGTTTTAGCATCTTTAATTTTAAGGCGGAAAGTTAGTCTGACGCCCTGACAGCTTTTTAGTTATTTTAACGTTATACTGCACTATATGTAACAGGGGTAGGTGCAGGGTGGGGGGGGGGGGGGGGGGGTACCCCCTTTCCGCGCGAAGCACGAAAGCTCTGACGTGTTAGCAAATTTGATAGAAAGAGAACTGCTTGTAGGAAACAATTTTTTTAGGCGGAAAGTTATACAGGGAACAAAGAAAGATACCCCAATGGGTGAATAAGGGGTATATGCATTGTCTAGTATAGGTGTCAGGCTACCCAAGTGCTTTTAATCTCTCCATTGGAACACTCTTATGAGTTTCGTGATAACTTTTGAATGACTTAAGCCCCCAAATTAAACTCTTTGTAATACTATGTTTAACACTCCTGCTAAATTTCAACTCAATCTGACAACCCTTTCATAGTGGTTGATATGGCCTTTTGATTCACTCTATTGATTTTCTCTTATGTTTTCTTGCTCCACACGCTTGAATAGGCCCAAACTTTAGAGCTTGTTTCCTAGTAACTAATACCAGCAAACTCGCTCATTAGCTCCATTTATTCACTAAATCAAAAAGATTAGGAACCTTCAATGTTGACAATTTCTATATCATTTTAAAGCTGAGACTCTGTTCTTTCCAAATATGATGAAATGAAAAAAAAAATGAATTTCGCGACTTGTTTTGTGGTGCCGGGTCACATATTTAACCCTAAAAAAACGCATTTTCTTGTGCATTTCCCCCAGTAAACTTTGAAATTGACCACCGCAATTGAGTTGTAGAGAAACTCAAACTCAAATTGTATACATTGATAATGATATGGATTAAAACGTATTAAAACTAAGTTCAGGGACTTGCCTCTTGTACAAGCTTTGCTTCTTTCTGGCAAGTCCCTCCGTTTTACACTTATTATAAGCTAAAGTGTTGTTATGTTGCTGATCCTTTTTCAAGAATTATGATATTTTCATGTATTCTATATGACACATGTTCGAACAAATTTTGCTGTATTATATTTATATTTTGTTTATGTGAAACGGAAAAAGAATAAATAAAAAAAAAAAAAAAAAAATAATAATCGGGAGCGTGTGTGTGTGTAATTGGGTTTTTACAGACGTGTATCAATCAGATATGATTATTTACGTCTGGGACCGACCTTTAACGTCACCATCCGAAAGACGTGACTCAGTCTCGAACCTGGGTCCGCTGAATCAGTTTATAACTTCCACTGGTAGCTGGATTACAGGCGCACGCCACAACGCCTAGTTAAATCTAGGGAGCAAATCTAACGAAAACCATATAAAGGCTTTGAGAAAGAGTCTAGAAATTCAGCAAGGCTTCCTGAAGTTGCAATTTCTTTAATAATTTGAATCTTTGTAAATGCTGTTTTACACACTTTATCCTGTATTGGGGGCACAATATTTAGCAGGAGTGAAATTAACATCATTCTTTACATCTTTTATTTTTCGCATTTCAAAATTTCAAATCCTATATTTGGGGCGTATAATTCGTAAGATTTTTCTTCATTTCCCCCATTTTGTTCCTCTCCTTCGCCTTTTTGCACCCCATCCCAGTGTCGCCCTGCCCCCTAGAATTACTGAGGGAAGCAACCGAGCCGGGGGAAGGACATTTTCAAATATGTCTATAAAACTTGCATTTTAGAGCATCCCAAAATTGTTTTTAATGAAGAGAATGAATGCATGGATCCACGCCAATGGACGGAACCCTTCATTGAAAATAACAATGCAAGCGAACGAATTTTGTTCGATATTTTCGCATTTATGTTATCAACAATATGGGATTGATAATACAGGCCACCATCATCTGGACAGCTGGACATCATTAATACCACATCATCTTTTTATAAAACAAGAACTTGGGACTTCTCTTTCCAATTTACTTTCTGCTACCAAAAATGTGCATGAGCTTTAAAAGTACTTTTGTGGAAATTATTTGTTTACAAAAAAGAAGAAGAAAACAAAAAGAGAGTGACTTTTTATGGCATAACATTTCTTTGTGAGGAAATTCCCTTGAGAAATTGCTATGTGACAGATGAAATACAGGTTCGATTTTATCCTCTATGGCATGTATGGTCAGCCATGTGTGCTGTCAGATTACCCGAGTAGAAAGCCGTTTGTTACAATTAAACCGAGCACTAATACGGTTTATCTCCTCTGTGTATTCTCATATGAGATGTGAGAGTACTCGACAAGGAAAACGGTCAGTGACAAACCGAATATTGATATGCCTTTTTGCATGTGTGTGTAAATTTCATAAGCATTCAAGTGACTATTCGGATTGGCAAACCGATTACAAATTTTTCAATTTTTAACCCTAAAAACGCATTTTATTGTACATTTTACCGAGTATTTTTTTTGGATTTGTCCACCGCAGGTGAGTGGTAGAAAAGCTCGATTTTTATACATTGATAAACGGTTTTCTATTCACTCACTTCTACAATCGAGAGCAGAACGAAAACCCTATAGGCTTGAGAAAGATTCAGCAAGGCGACCTGAAGTTGAGATTTCTTTCAAATGTTGTACCTTTGCAAATGCTGCTTTATACACTTTATCCTATACTGGGAGCGCAATATTTAGCTGGAGTCATAGGAAAATTACATGATATAGCGAGCAAAGCAATTACATCTATATAACTTTTTGAATTAACCCTTTAAGCTATTTCAGAACTATATACTGGGGAGCAAAATTACGAGATCCTGAATTAAAATAATTATGCGAGGGAGCAAAGCGACCGAGCTATTGAAAATGTTCGCATTTCAAACCTTCAAAAACTAGATTTCTAGTGCATCACCCTGCGGATTTGGGGGCGCGTGATCCGTAAAGATAATTTTTATTCTTCATTTGCCCGTATTTTTCTTTCTCTCCTTTGCGTTTTTTGCATGTACCCCTCTGCCCCCTAGATAAACCACTGAGCGGACAGATCGAGAGGGGGTGGGAGGGATATCCCCCTTCTACATCATGGAATTTTTCAAAAAATCTGTCGATAAAACTTGCATTTTAGAGCATCCCAAAATGTTTTTTAATGAAAAAAAGTACACAAATAATTTCTTGGTACTGCAAAATTTCAATATGGCACGAAAAAGAGACATGATAACGAAGCTTTTCGACCTGCACTCATCAGGTTATCACGCAGGTATATAACATATTACTTGAAATCAACTATATTATACTCGGTGAACCCGGACGCAACCTAGACGCCGTAATTTCAGAACAATCGCGAAGCTTGGACGAACTCCTTTTGTCTGCACAGAAGAGGTTCCTGCGATTGAATGTAAGCAGCTTCCAGAAAGCGTAAATGCGCTCAGCTTCTGGCCCGGGACATAATTGAGAATTGATCGTCGGCATAGCTTTGTGCGCAAGCTGGATTGTTCAGCAAGTGCATTTGGCTCTCTTTGGTCTGTTAGCGTGCATTTCAGATTTGCAGGCACGGACGGGCTGCGTGCGCTGATTGGTTGTACGGTTCCAAATAGTCGAGGGGATGTGTTGCTTAATGCGATCAGCCAACCGCTGAGAAGTACGGCCCACGTACCTGGCATCGCACCGGCACTGAAATTGGTAAATAACGTTACTCAAGTGGGGGGTGGGTAGCACATCCTTGCTAGTTGACGGTAGCATCCTATGTGTAGAAAACACAATGCGTGTCGAAACCGCGTAATAGCAACGTGACACTGCGTGTTTGATCTGACTGGCGTATTTGTCAGATACCTTACCCCTCCAGGGTAGTTTGAGATACACGGGGCATTTGGCAGGTCCAAATCTGGTGTCAGATTTGGATTGTGCCTCCAGCGTCCGTGTTATGGTGCGAGATATAACATGCTCAGGGTAACCATTGTCAAGGAGAGTAGTTTTGATTTTCGCGATTTCGGGAGCTAATTTGCACGCAGAGCAAATCCTAAGGGCGCGGCACACTAAGTTTCTAATGAGCCCAATCTTGTATGAAGTTGCACTGTACGAGTCCCATCTCGTGTATTGCCCGGTGAATGTGGGCTTGCGGTAGACGGAAGTGATGAATTTCCCATCACTTCTCTCAACGAGAACGTCGAGAAATGGGAGCGCATTGGACAGTTCAATTTCACATGTGAATTTTAGCGCGGGATGGAGCCGGTTCAGTTGTGTAAGGAAAACCGCGGTTATCAAAAATTGCAAACGTATCATCAACATACCGACAATACACATGTGGGACTATATTAAGATCGGTGGCGTTCTGTAGCAGGCGCATTTCATGAAAGCCAATTAAAAATGTTAGCAAGTGCGGGGCCTAATGGGGATCCCATAGCCACACCATCTATCTGTGAATGCATCGTATCATTGAAACTAAACTCAACCGCACGAGTGGCAAAGTTCATGAGATCAATGAATACGGGCTCAGGAACAGGTGGTGAGTCTAAGTCGCCATGATAGAGATAAGAAGCACAGATGTCAATAGCTTCTTTCAGTGGCACGTTGGTAAATAGGCTAGAGATATCGAATGAACACATAACACAATTATTATTATCAAGGGGCAGATCGCAGACGAGTTTAGCAAACGTAAACGAATCTCTAACATTATGAACAGACAAACAATCTAAGACTGGCTGAAGTTGCTCGCTTAGCCATTTTGCCAGTTCATACAGCGCTGACCCAACCATCGATAGAATAGGACGAAGCGGAACGTTTGTTTTGTGGGTTTTGGGGAGGCCGTACATGCCGACGATCAATTCTCAATTATGTCCCGGGCCAGAAGCTCAGCGCATTTACGCTTTCTGGAAGCTGCTTACATTCAATCGCATGAACCTCTTCTGTGCAGACAAAGGGAGTTCGTCCAAGCTTTGCGATTGTTCTGAAATTACGGCGTCTAGGTTGCGTCCGGGTTCACCAGTATAATATAGTTGATTTCAAGTAATTTGTTATATACCTGCGTGATAACCTGATGAGTGCAGTTCGAAAAGCTTCGTTATCATGTCTCTTTTTCGTGCCATATTGAAAAAAAAAGTAATGCACGGATCTATGCCAATGGACGGAACCCCTTAATTGAGAAGAACATTGCGAGCGACCGAATTTTCTTCGATATTTTCGCATTGAAATAATGGCATTTATTATTTTCTTGACTTCTAATCATCAAAGAATGTGATGGTATTTCAAGATCAAACATCTTGATTTTGGGTAATTATTAGTTTTAAGTTAACGTAATCATAATTCTTATCTTATCGACACCCATGGTAACAGGGTAGGCGCAGGGAGAGGAGAGTTATTTCCCCAAAATTCAGATAACGGCTTGTAGCACCTTTTTAAGTGGCTGAATAATTTTTTTTTTTATGTTTTAGGCCGTATGTTCTTTTTGCACGCATGTACTAATATTATTATCGTTATATTTATCATTATCATCATCATCACCACTATCAATATAATTACTATGTAAAGTTCAGTTCAGTTTCAATTTAGTTTATTTCCATTTCCAACAATCAATACAAATCAATATTGAGTAAAAAATACAATTATAATATCCATGTACATGACTATAAAATCAAGGACATTGAACGGCATTGAAAGTACATTTTCATTGAACAAATTGAACACAAACAAAGAACACGAACAAAGCATTGGAAATGGAGGAGTCCACTCCTTGTGAACTGTGGACCCCCGAAATTTAACATTATTGTAATGCATATGTAAGAAAAAACAAGGGAAAATATTAATCTTTGTTGAGAATTTTCATGAAGCGAGAAAAAAAAGCAATTACATCTTTCTTTAGGCCTACATCTTTTATTTTTCGCCTTTCAAACCTTTAAATGCTAGATTTGGGGTTAATAATCCGTAAGGCTTAAGATTCTTCTTCATTTTCCCAATTTTTTTTTCTCCTTTGCTTTTTTTGCACCCCCCCCCCCCTCCCAGTGCCGCCTGCCCATAGAAATACTGAGGGAAGCGACAGAGCCGGGGGAAAGAACATCTTCAAAAATAAAACTTGCATTTTAGAGCACCCTAAAATGTTTTTAATGAAAAGAATGAATGCATGGATCTACGCCAATGGACGGAACCCCTTCATTGAAAATAACAACGTGAGAGAAAGAATATTCGATTTATTCGATATTTTTGATTGAAATTATGGTTTTTCTTATTTCCTTTCTTCTAAACATTTAAGAATGTGATGGTATTTTAAAATCAAACATAATTAGTTTGGATAATCATTAGTTTTAAGTTAATGTATCATAATTCTCATTTATTTTATCCACAATACGGGGGCGGGGGTGATAATACAGATCTTTCCCCTGAGTTGATTATCTTATGCCTTAAACGGCTCATCGGATCAGAAAACTGTTTTTACTTTAAAGCGAAGATTCTTACGGATTCTGTCCTGTATGGATTTTCATATGCACTAAGAGGCTGCTACTTTGGGAAAACCGTTTGTTACAAACCGAACACTCAAATGGTTTCTCTCCTGTATGCGTTCTCATATGCACTAAGAGGCTGCTACTTTGGGAAAACCGTTTGATACAAACCGAACACTCAAATGGTTTCTCTCCTGTATGCGTTCTCATATGCACCAAGAGACTGCTACGATGGGTAAACCGTTTGTTACAAACCGAACAATCAAATGGTTTTTCTCCTGAGTGGATCAACATATGCCTCGTATGGCTAGTCGGATCGGAAAACCGTTTGTTACAAACCGAACACTCAAATGGTTTCTCTCCTGTATGCGTTCTCATATGCACTAAGAGATTACTCGGATTTGATAACTGTTTGTTACAAACCGAACACTCAAATGGTTTCTCTCCTGTATGTGTTCTCATATGCACTAAGAGACTGCTCATGTGGGAAAACTGTTTGTTACAAACCGAACAATCAAATGGTTTCTCTCCTGTATGCGTTCTCATATGATGTAAGAGACTGCTCCTGTGGGAAAACCGTTTGACACAAACCGAACAATCAAATGGTTTCTCACCTGTATGTGTTCTCATATGCACCAAGAGATTGTTACTTTGGGTAAACCGTTTGTTACAAACGGAACACTCAAATGGTTTCTCTCCTGTATGCGTTCTCATATGCGCTAATAAACCGCTCCTTTGGGTTAACCGTTTGTTACAAACGGAACACTCAAATCCTGTAGCTCCTTGTATATCATCACGTGATACGGTAACTCCTTGTGTATCATCACGTGATCCTGCAGCTCCTTGTATATCATCACGTGATACGGTAACTCCTTGTATATCATCATGTGATACGGTAACTCCTTGTGTATCATCACGTGATCCTGCAGCTCCTTGTGTATCATCACGTGATACGGTAACTCCTTGTATATCATCACGTGATACGGTAAGTCCTTGTACATCATCACGTGATATGGTAAGTCCTTGTTTATCCATCCTTCCATTATAATTGTGATGAGAGCTTGTAGGGTACATCGTCTCGCCGCTTGCAATACTCTCTTCCTCTAGACAAGTCCCTTGGTTTGGTAAATGATTCGAGCGAAATTTGGTTCCTAATCCACCGCTTGAAAGGAAATTTGAAAGTGACCTTTCCTCTTCTTTTTCGTCGGCTTCCAACTCAAACAGACTCTTATCCTCTCTCACTGCGCTCTCTGCTGATAATCCATGGAGCGTACTTCGATTAGCATTTTCCATTGCCATATTTATGTCTGCGAAGGGGAAAAAACAATATTTAAAAAAAAAATTAAATAAACAATAAGAGACAATCTAGCTATCGGAGAACATTAAGAAGATTATTCAGTGACAGAAGTGAAAAGGTATGCAGTGAAAATAAATAATCATAATTCATTGGTAAACCAGATGTCCATTGGCCATGCCAATTTGACTTTTGTTCTAAGACTTATAATATCGAAAATAACAGCAACTAGAACATATTAATGGCACCATAATTCGATGTTGGGCAGTTCAAAGTTAACAATCAGCCGGTTCAAACTCATGATCATGCTCTCAACTCAACGAAATTTGGTTCGTACCTGATTTAAAAAGAAAATTCATCAGACCTTCAAAATTCGATCGGGGGGGGGGGGGGAGGGTATGGGGCCCAGTTTTGTCATTATCGGGAGGGGGCACAATCGACAGAAGGGCGGATCCTTTATGCTCAAAATTCATACTTTTCTTCAGGGGGGGGGGGGGAATGCCCCCTCCTGGATCCACTGATTGGAGTTGAATATCAAGATGAATTGCAAGGAGGGTCACACCGTGTAGGTCAGCTATAATTTAAACACACTGAGTCACCAAGTTTTAGATAGTAATTAGTAATGCTGATTATGTCAAGCTGTTAGATTGACCATTCATTTATCTAAAATACTTGTCACAAGAATTGTTGAATTTATGTTTGAAGATATGATGGATTGTGATCAGTGTTGTTATTAATATGCATATACATGCAAGTATACATGATGTTTCATCGATACATTTTTCACGGAGCGAATGGAGGAAAAGCAAAGAAATTGATCAATTTCACAAGAATAGAATATAAAAGAAGCTCCCGCGGAGAGACCTTAATCGTGTAATTTTAACCCTCAAATGCAGTCACAAGTGTTATCATCACCCAGTTAGCTCGAAGCTAAATACACTAAAGGAAAAAAGAAACTTATAAAAGTTCAAGAGATCACCAAATTAAATTCTCTGCATGGAAATGTACCAAATTTGGATATAATGTTCATTCAATGCATGGCTTTAAATGACAGTCAATAACAAAAAGTTTTCTTCAATGCTACAAAAGAAATGTGCACTGAAGCAAAGGACTCTCTAATCCCCAAGTCACAAAGACAAACTGCAGCCTTGTACACCATATGCATGTCAATGAATGAAACAAAAGAATTTCAAAAGGGATTTGCACCCCTCGAGCAAGAGGATATTGATGTTCTGCCATGGTGCGCCCGTTCACCAGACCTTTCCCCAATTGAACATCTCTGGGAAGAGCTTGGTCGACGTGTGTCAAGGCGTGGCAATCAACCCATCAATAGGGAGACGCTCATTGCAGCACTGCAAGAGGAATGGAACAATGTTCCCCAGGCTACCATCGCGAATCTGATCGGAAGCATGCGAAGATGGTGTACAGCTTGCCAGCAAGCTAGAGGTGGACATACTGGCTATTAATCTGTTTGGATATGAACTTGCAAATCCCTTTTGAAATTCTTTTGTTTCATTCATTGACATGCATATGGTGTACAAGGCTGCAGTTTGTCTTTGTGACTTGGGGATTAGAGAGTCCTTTGCTTCAGTGCACATTTCTTTTGTGGCATTGAAGAAAACTTTTTGTTATTGACTGTCATTTAAAGCCATGCATTGAATGAACATTATATCCAAATTTGGTACATTTCCATGCAGAGAATTTAATTTGGTGATCTCTTGAACTTTTATAAGTTTCTTTTTTCCTTTAGTGTACATTTACAAACACTGACATGACTGAACCAAGGCCGTACGCAGCGGGGGGGGGGGGGGGGGGGGGGTAGTTGCCCCCCCCCCCCCTTCAGAAATTTCAAAATCATACTTTTTTTTAATCGGGTTTTAGACTTCAAGTTATGGGTTCCTTTGAAAGCGATCATCTTGCCCCCCCCCCCCCCCCCAGGAAAAAATTTCTGCGTACGGCCTTGGACTGAACACAAATTGCTAACATTTTTTTTCTCACCACGCCACGCTCTCTGACATGTCTAATCAATTACTTTTAGGGGAGGGATGTTTCAATAATAAAATATCTTTTTCAGAAGAATTTTTTCAAGGGTGGGGACACACAAAGCTATGACCTGGATATGGCAAAATTTATTGGGGGGGGGGGGAGATGTGCCTCTTGTTATCCCCTTTGAATGGCTACTGCTTACAAAAATAATCGCAACAAAACAAAACCTATATTGGGTTTAGTTTTTTTTATACACGACAGGACAACCAACCAGTAAAAATATATCTATTTCTGCAGTTTCAAGAATAATAGCGCCGCTAAGGCGTGGGTCTGCCGCCTTTGACGGTCTTTCTAGTTAGAAAATGATTTAGGCCAATAAGTAGGAATATATTACACCTTCCAATATAAGTAAATTTGTAAGCAGGGGTGAATTCTCCTTTAATACCAATGACGTACTGAAGAAGGGGCAAGAGGGTAATACTATGAACACGATGACAAAATATTCCAGCTCCTCATTGTACCCACCACAATTGCTCTGGTAGAAAAAGAACATCCCTTCATTGGTATTATTATATAGAATAAGTAGAACATGTGAATGTGTATGTGACACAATCATGTTCAACATATTTTTACATGATAGCAATGAAGGGATGTTCTTTTGTCTACCAGATCGATTGTAGAAGGTACGACGAGGAGCTGTATATTAATTTGTTCGCCATGTTCATAGTGTAATTTACGCCTTCTGGAAGATTTCCAGTCAACCCTCAGACCCCCTTCCCGTAACGCAAAAACAGAGGTACTCAAAATTCCATCATTCCAAATTCGGTTTCCTTCACTGTTAGCTGAGATGTTTCGTCCCTCTTGAGCCCAATGTCTTTACGCTACCTGAGGCTTACTTCTATAGACAAGGATTCTTTGAGATTTGACATTGATATTCCTATTATCGATGCCAAGTGGATCATTTTCAAGATGATTTTCGTATACTTTTTTTTAAATGGAAAACAAAATAGATTAATCATTTTATTTGTATATTTCGATTGTACATACTATAGCTGTGTTGATTTTCAGTCCTCGGGAATGATCAACTATATGTGAACGAGCTAACCTGGTTGAATACAAATCAATCAATCAATTAATCAATTAAAATACTCTGTTTCAACATGTTATTACCTCGATTTGATGACTGTGCTGCTATCCCCCCGTTCACTTCGCCATTTTCGATGAATTCGTTTCGCATATCTTCTACGAGGACATTTTCCAAGTCTTCTATGCAGCTATCTTCTAATTCCTCCTCAGTCGGACAGTAGAGAAGGTATCCGTCCTCTTCTGATGTGTGCATCTCATCAACGAATTCATTCTTGAATGCTTCCATGTCTAAAGATACTCCAAACAAAATACTTGCTTGAAATACTAAACGACGCGGAAGAAATAGTGCGTATTCCTCTAACAGTTCCAAAATCCCACAAACTCTCAAACCACCTTGCTGGTCCGTCAGTGTCACCTGATTATGGAATGAACTCCCTAGCTACCACTGCGACAGCAGTTACTACTCAGATCTGGTCCAGTCTAAAATGCACCTGCAGGACAGCTCCTTTTGCTTACGCGTGAAACACTTTCGAGAACAGTGATCACTATTAACTGTCATTGAGTAAGCTTTCATCACACGCTCTGAAAGACATGTCCTTGAAATGGAAGAAAAGGGGAATAGAAGGAAACATGCCATTGTTCACGGAGGCGGCTCCGGGAAGGGGAGGGGAAGGGAAGCCACTGGGGACACCATGCCATTGTTCAGAAAGGTTTAGGTATCTGGGTTGGCAGCTCACAAACAATAGGAGGGGTACACGACGAATGGGACTATAGTCCTGATTAAGTGATAAAATTTAGAAAGAAACTGTATCGAAGTAACTTGTGAACGTTGTAGGGAAAGGGCAGTGGAGAAAACCGGGAAATAATTTTTAGCGTACAAGAAACGGGAGAGTTGATCGTGAATTACGCCACAATTGACTAACAAATTGCCAATGTGAGATTTCCATAGATTAAGAATTTTCATTTTTTCAAACATTCATAACTTTCCAACTCTCTGTCCGGCGATTTCCTTCAAACGTTCACAACACTGGTTTTCTTTTCTCCATCCACACAAATCAACTTATTACAAAGGATGGATCACCTTTTAATTGCCCAGATTTAAACTAAGTGAATGTAAAAATGTAAATATAATTTTCAATGGACTTCTCCCAGGAACAATTATTTTGACGCAACTAGGATTGGAGTATGGTGTATATAAAATGTATTGAAATTGTACTTATTATGCTTATAGGAAATAGGGTCGGGAGTTACAATTATACATGTATGCATGGTGTAGGGTATGAAAATGTCCTAACTTTTAACTTAGGTTGTCATTAGGAAATAACGGCTCGGGGTATGGTGACTGACAAAAAGAAAAAATGTTGTTGTTCTACTTCGTATCGTCTAGCCCAGGGGCGGATCCAGGATTTAGTATAAGGGCGGGGGCACACAAATGCAGGTTTGTCAACGTTTGGAAAAGATAAAGTGGTTATGGGGGTCCAGTTTCCCCCTCCATAATTCTCTAACAAGCCAAAAAAAAGGGGGCACAATCGACAAAAGGGCGGATCCTTTATGGACATAATGCATATTTTTCTTCCAAAGGGGGGGGGGGGGGCACGGGCCAGAAGTGCCCTCCCCCTTGATCCGCCAATGGTCCAGCAAGTCCGCAGCCCGTGCGAAAAACGCTTCCTTTACGGAGCTCGTATTCATACCGAGTCTTATGATTATTCATGAGCAGAAGGGTACGGTATAAAATTACTGCCAATTACTTCGCTGTTTCTGGACGGAGTTTTATGATTTTTGTCACAAATGAAAGAAGAATAATAATTCTACCAATATCGACTTAAAACTTAGCAGTTTGACTTGGAAGACGTTTTGAAATAAATAGACCATTAACGAGTGAAAATTAACGACATAACCTTGACGGAAAAGGGTGAACAAATATTAATAATAATAATAATAATAATAATAATTAACAATACATGTACCTATATAGCGCATAACACTTTGCGGAGCATATCTATATTATGCGCTTCGAGAGTAAGAAATGATAGATAGAGAGTCACTGTACAGGGTTCAGGGATTAACAAGAAGCTTTAAAAAGATAGGTCTTCAGGGCAGATTTAAAGTGTTCTAATGAATTAATAGACATAAGGGAAGCTGGAAGAGCATTCCATAGAAATGGGGCAGCATAGGCAAAACTACGCTCACCGTAAGTTTTTGTTTGGGCTGTTGGCACAACAAAAAAGTGTTGCTTACTAGAACGTAAATTTCTTTCAGGTTTGTATAAGTTAAGTAATTCAGTTAGATATGATGGGGCTAGGTTATGAAAGCATTGATAAGCAAGTAACAATATCTTGAATGTTATACGGGTATGGACTGGCAGCCAGTGTAAATTCTGTCGGATAGAAGATATTGATTGGTGTTTTTTTGAGCAGGACACTAATCGAGCAGCCGAGTTTTGGATAATTTGTAATCTTTGTATTTGCCGAACTGGTAACCCTTGCAGTAAACTATTGCAGTAATCTATATGACACATTACAAAAGCATGAACTGAACGTTCTGCTGTGTTTTTGTCTATGAAAGAGCGGATTCTTCCACTGATTCTATGAAGAGCAAATGATGCAGATCGGCATTTCTTTCTAACAAAATTGTCTAGTTTAAACTTATAAAAAAAAATCGATCAGTTTAAACTAAATAGTCAGGTAACTCGCTGCAAAAAAAAAAAAAATCGATCATTGGAATCGTGAAAGATTACTCTTTGAGAAATGACCAAAACCCTGATGATTTAGCTTTTATTCCAGTCAGGAGTTAGGCAAGTTCAAGCATGATACAGATTATTTCCCATCCAAAATGAAATCGTGCTTAATGACGCAAGATGATTGGTCCACTCACCAGCACGTCACACAAAGCGTCCTCTGCTCGATACAGCCGAACGAGTTTAGTGCATATGGATGTACTACTCCACCTCCATGGTATGCCCATCGACTGGTACACCAAACACATACGTAGGTACAATCTTATACAGCCCACTTTCATGACATTTACATATTTGTAAGTAGGCTGAATTTGATGTAACGTTGTACATGTAAACAATAGGGTTAAAGCTCACACACTGAACTGAATGAAAGTTGGTTCCTAATTCATCGAGTGAAGGGAAATTTAATAGTGACTTTTCCTTTACTTTTTCATCGGCTTCTAACTCAAAATGTCTCTTTATCATCTCTGCGCTCTCTCCTGATAATCCATTGAGTGTACTTCGATTACCATTTTTCAGGGTTATAGTTATGTCTGAGAAGGAAAAGAAACAATATATCAATTTTTGGTTTTAAAGGCCAAGTCCACCCTAACAAAAAGTTGATTTGAATAAAAATAGAAAAATCCCACAAACATAACACTGAAAATTTCATCAAAATAGGATGTAAAATAAGAAAGTTATGGTTTTTAAAGTTTCACTTAATTTCGCAAAACAGTTATATGCACATCTTGCTCAGTATGCAAATGAGGGAACCAGTGACGTCACCCACTCACTATTTCTTTTGTATTTTATTATGTGAAATATAGAATATTTTAATTTCTGCAGATTTCACAATTAGGGAGCTTTCATTGAATTGTGTATAGTTTGCAACAATGGCAGTTACACATGTTCAGCGAGGAATCAAACCTTGTTTCACATTATAACAAGGAAAAATTAAAATATTTCGTATTTCATGTAATAAAATACAAAAGAAATAGTGAGTGGATAATAATAATAATATGCCCATTTATATAGCGCAGCCACTATATGGATATACTCTACTGCGCTTAATACAAAGTATCACATTATTACCCCGGCTTTAGCCGAGCTGCCATAATAGGCGCTAAAGCATTTCAAGGAATTTCTTCCTACCGGGTACCCATTTACTTCACCTGGGTTGAGAGTGGCAAATGTAGATGAATGTCTTGCCAAAGGACATTAACGCCGTGGCGGGATTCGAACCGCGAACCATGTGAGCCACAGTCCGGTGACGTATCCACTAGACCACGACACCTCTACATGGATGACGCCACTGGTTCGCTCATTTGCATACTGAGCAGGATGTGCATACAAGTGTTTTGCGAAATTAAAGGGATACTCAACCGCAGATTGGGCACCGTGATCGTTACCTGATCATGCCGTTGCCCCGCGGGACGCAAACCTCGGATAGACTGGTCGCCGCACAAACATGCACGCTCCGCCTGAGCTCCAGCTCTCGTGCGAGATTCGGTCGGCTTCGTGCAGTAGAAATGTAATCCCACTTAGTCCAACGGACGTGTTCGACGCGCAAAGTTTGTGTACGAGTGAATGGGCTTACGCAATCCTGACTTTCCCAACGGCCGCCCAGTGGCGTATCCCTTTAAGCGAAACTTTAAAATACCATAACTTTCTTATTTTACATCCTATTTTGATGAAATTTTCAGTGTCATGCTTGTTGGATTTTTCTCTATTTATTCAAATCAACTTTTTGTTAGGGTGGACTTGGCCTTTAAAATAAGCAAGAAATTACAGACAATCCATCTATCGGAGCACATGAAGAAGGTTATTTGGTAACAGTATTCATGGTAGTAATAAAGTATTAATAACAATAAATAATAATTCATTTGTAAACCAGATTTTCCATTGCGCGGCCATGCCAATTCAACTTTTGTTCTAAGACTTGTGATATCAAACTGAAAATAACAATACAAAAAGTAAATAAATAACGGTACCACAATTCGCTGGGAATTTCCATTTTTACAATCAACCGGGCGCTCTTCATTTTGGGAAGTGAATTAATATTGCATTTTATTTTGGAATAAATCTTACAATTTCCCTTTGAAACTCCTGGACATTCGGAATTTGACATTGATATTTCCGATATCAGTTACTTTCTTTCATTTCTACCAAAGAATCTACATGATAGTTACCTTGGTTTGAAGGGTGTGCTGTTATCTCCAAATTCACTTTGTCATTTTCGATGAAGCCCTTCCCCAGTTCTTCTCCGAGGATCTTTCCCAAGTCTTCTATGCAGCTATCTTCTAATTCCTCCTCAGTTGGATAGTAGAGAAGGTATCCGTCCTCTTCTGATGTGTGCATCTCATCAACGAATTCATTCTTGAATGATTCCATGTTGAGAGATACTCCGAATGAAATACGTGCTTGAAGTGCTTAACCGTGTGGAAGAAATAGTGCGTATTCCTCTAAGAGTCACAAAATCCCACAATGATGCAAAAACCTCAAACTTTCAAAACTCTTTGATTTCCTTAGTGTCACCTGATTATCGAATGAGCTCGAACAGTTACCAAAATTCTACAATACTGCAGAACCTCAAACACTCCAAACTCTTTGCCATTTTCGATGCCGTTTCCCATTTTTCCTCCGAGGACATTTTCCAAGTCTTCTGCCCAGCTATCTTCTAATTCCTCCTCAGTCGGACAGTAGAGGAGGTATACGACCCTTTTGTGACATGTCTGATGTGTGGATCGCATCAACTAATTCTTTCTTGAATGCTTCTATGTATGTTGAGAGATACTCCGAATGAAATACGCACTGGACATGCTAAACGCTGGGGGGAAATATTGCGTTCTCCTCTAACAATCACAAAATCACACAATGCTGCAAAAACCTCAAACTTTCAAAACTCTTTGATTTCCTTAGTGTCACCTGATTATCGAATGAGCTCCAGATTTTTAATGTATTGTATTCTATTATTGTAATTTTTATCGAATGTGTAATAAGTTGGAAAGAAATTGAAATTTAAGATGGGTTGGCCTGCCCCTCTGGAAGTCACCATTCGGACAATCCTGCAGATCTGCAAGCTTTCAAAACTCCTTCGAGTAATATGTTTAAGCACTACAGTAGGACAATGCAGGACATGACAAGCTTTGGTCTACATCCTTAGTGCCATAATAATCAACACTTTGATTGTGGGCGTTTCCGTCAAGACAAGACAAGTGCCTGTGGAAGCTGCTCCTTAAAACACGGTAGAAGCAGCGTCTTATCTAGAAGAGTTTTAACCCTAATAGAGCCGGGTTATTTAGACCCATCTCACAGCCCTAAGATCTCGGCCGTCCACCGCGCATTTGCAACGAAAATTGGCACACACGTCGCCGACCACGTAATCTACAAAACTGTATAGTCAATTTCTCCGCAAAATGTCTCAACTAATTAATTATGCTAATTTATGCATAAAATTAATGGTTTGCTCTATTTAATTAAATAAAGCCCCAAAACTGCTAATTTTTTGTATAGAGACACTTTGTCAGATTCTGATCAAATAAACCAGAAAAAAAAAATCGGTAAAATCTTTTTTTTCTTATGTATTTTATTGTTTTTTTAAATTTCTTATGTATTTCTTTGTTTTTCGACTTTTTTTATTGTTTTTTCGATGGAATTCGTCGGCGACACTATTTTAATCATAAACAACATAAAATTACTTGTTTTTAAACAGTAAAAGTAAAAATAATGAAACATTTATGAACTTTAGCTGGAAACACAATTTGCATTGGATTTGTACACGAAATCACGTTTTTGAGCAATTTTGGGTCTGACATGCACTTACGAAATGTTGCGTAACTCCGGAACCGCACGCGCGGACATCACAAATTTGGTCTCAAAAGTTGCGCAAGACTTGAAAGAAAAAAGTAGTGAAGCGGCGTGGTGACTGCTTTTCGCGATGCGAACATATTACGCGAAACGTCGAGGGGGTGGAGGCGGAATCCGCCCCCGGGCCTATTAGCGTCACCGACCTAGTTGTAGAGAGAGTTCTTGTCCATGGACGCTAGTAAATCAATAGCTTACAATATCCTTTGAGGTTCACATTATGTAGCATAGGCCACAGCTTACTACGCCCACCACGCAAGAATACGGTTGTCTATTATTTCGAGGAATGTACTTACACTGGGAGAAGAAGAAAAAAAACCAAAGAAGCCATGCGATTGTTCAGATTAAACAAAAAAGCAATGTTCTAGGTTGAGTTACTCGCATCAATAGGAGGGGTACACGATTAACAGGGCTGTCCGAAGTTACAGTAATCCGGGTAATGGTCTGCAAAGCTCTTCGAGACATCCGTAAATATAAATCCAGAATATTATTATCATTGTTATTATTAATAATCTACAATCCAATATTTACATATTTTCAATTAACATTTCCATCTTCAAACTTGATTCTCTCATTGTCACAGTTGAATGCACAACGAACATTAAAACTAATTATATCCCTGGCATGATTTAGCTTTGTCTAAAAACATAACAAAAGCCCCAATTCTTAAAGCCAAAGCTAGACACCTTCATCATATGTTATTAGAAACACAAAGTTCACATTTCAGCTTGTTTTTTCCGATTTGCTTTAATTGGTGGCCTAGATAACAGGCACCATTATATAAATACATAAAAATATAACAATCACGAAATATTTCACTTTAATTACGTTCACTCTTCCAGATGGTCAGTATCAGAATCAATATTAGAAAGTGCTGGGGAGCATTTCATCAAGTGTTTTGTCAGCGATTGTTACCGACAACTGTTATAAGCTACTGAAATCCTTGCATCTGATTGGCTGAGAGCAAGTTGTCAGTAAAGATCACTGACAAAACGTTTGATAAAACGCTCCCCTGGATTCAAAATCTATTATCTGAATTCAATCAAATTCCCACGCAACATGAGGAACGATTTCAGACAATGCTTGTTTATTTGGTTTAATATTAAAACAGTAAATAACCCGTGTATCCTTCAGATAAGTTGGCTGTTAAGTAGATGTTCTTGTTGTGTTTTGCCGTGTCTTTGAACTGCACTTTTGGATGAACAAAATCAGCATCAACCTTGCATCTCATGGATCGTTCAAACTAATGTATTCCCCCCCCCCCCCCCCCCCGCCACTCAATGGCCTCAATGGACAGAATTATACAACTGGAAAAGGTCTAGCAATTGATAGCATACAAAAACAACTGATCGCTTCTTGCAACCAAATGCTTCCCCGTGATCAGCAAACACCTTGCTTGAATTAAAAGGGGGAACGCTTCCATCATCAAGCATTTGCTTGATTTTTAAAGATCCTCTTATGTCACACTTATATCTGTCAAAAAAATCACTTATCAGTTTGCATCTGTCCGTCTCTTTAAAAGTTTACAACTTGGGGTACCATTTTTCTTTCCTTCAAGTTTCCACTCACTGCAGTGTCTTGGCGGAAATATATGCATGAACAGATTTCTTCTTTAAAAAAGAAGCATTCGATAGAGCTTTCAATAATTGCTAGTTTAAAGGGAGTGGCAAGTCGTAATCTAGTAATCTGACCAGTTGGCCTGACTCCACAGTGCGGTTTATCACAGAGTGCTCACATATAGTGATGTTCGATTTCACAGTGTGAATTTACTCGCTCACAATATGTAGATGTAATTCACAATGTTAAAACGCTCAAATTTCACACTGTGTTTTATACGTGTGAACATACTGGGGACACTGTGTTCTTTCCGGCTGGGAATGAAAATTGAAATTATTTGGCTGGTGATCACTATGCATAAAAAAATGAAACCTTTGGTAACCAAAATGTTCACTATTTGAACATGTCGATATACAGCATAGTACAAATACATATTCTAGTAATATCTGACACAGCACGTGGCATGTTATATATAACTTTTTGTGACAGAATCAAAATATGAGATACTAGATTTTATTTTACATAATAAAAGTTAAAAACATCGTCAACTGTGTAATAAAATATTATAAGGTAAATACAAGTTAAATACAAATATTGCATAATAAATATCTTTTAAAAGATGATGACAAAAAATTGATTTTACAAGGGGGCTCATGACGACTGGACATAACATGAACGTAGAGGGATGCACGCATATTTTTCCTTGCGACTCAGTGCTGAACCCCAGAGGTAAGCAGAATGATAGGCTTTGCCCGTGGCAGGCAAAAATATTAGTTATTCATATCAACATATCACACACTGACAGGGTTTGAACTCTTCTGGCTAAATATAGTATCTACATAAAGCCCTGCACTGGAGGCTATGATAGCTTACAAAGTCGTTACTTGTAAATCGTTAAGGAGGAACATGCGACATAATGCATTTCTTACATTTAAATGAATGTTTCCTTATATCATTATTGTACTTTCTAATGTAATATTTTTATCAAATACATTTATACAAATATTGTACAAAGCAGCACCTCCCCTGCCCCGGGCTGCATTGAATATTTTGAATAAATAAACCATTATAATTATATTATCATTGATATTACTTGTGAAATTACGTCTGTACTGTCGATTAGATGGATCTCATGTATCTTCCATCATTGCAAGTTCCAAACATGTCTTCTTCCTCATCAAACACGTTATTTTTGATGGCTTCTCTCTCTCTCTCTCTCTCCTTTTGCTCCACATTTTAATGCAGCAAGTACATTTTGTCACAAACAATCTGGCGGGAAGGTGGTCTTGATGAAACATCCATGTTTGGGGTCAATCGGTAGTAGCTCGTAACCATAGTGATGCGGTGGGGGGTAGATCTTCTTCATCCATTGAACTCGGAGATGATAGCGTAGAAGGTAAGGAGGAGACCGCCAATCTACCGAGGAAGAAGACAAATAAGACATTGCTAAAAATCTGATATATTTTCTCTTATCCAATGAGATTGTTTTGGACTCTTCTATTGTTTATCGGTTGTCTACTGTAATGTTCCAAATAGTTTCATCACTGCAGCCCTTTGTCATATTTCTCATCCATTTGCTCTCTTTCTTCCCCCCCCCCCCTCTCTCTCTCTTTCTCTATCTCTCTCTTTAAAACAATCTCTCTATATCCCTCTTCCTTTTTCTTTTTCCTATCGCTTATTTCCCCTCTCATTCTCTTTCCTTGCCTCCTTCTGTATCCCTCTGTCTGTTTCTACTACATCCGCAATCTGCCAATGAATGACACGCGATTTAATAAGAGATACTAATACGGTACAGGGCCCAACATTTACAACCATCGGTAATATTAATTATCATTTTCTTCCACACTTTCTTCCTACTTACCGTTAATATGAAAGGTTTTGTTATGGTTACTAGGTCGAATATCGTATAGCCAATGGGGTCACCGCTTACTCTATTCAGGAACACATTCATCTGAAAGATTAACACCAAAAAAAATGCTAATAATAATAATGCTAATAATAATAATAATAATACTAAATACTAAATAATAATAATATAATAATAATATGTCTTGTTTACCCATGATAGCCTCATAAGTATTATTGTTCTCCCTGAGGGTCTTGCAATCATACTGTTACCCCGGCTTTAGCCGAGCTACCGTGGTGCTGAAGCAATCAAGGAATTCCTTCCTACCGGGTACCCATTTACCTCACTTGGTATCAATTGGTTAATGAGTGAACCTAGCTTGAAGTGGCGTAGAAACGGGGGGGGGGGGCACTGGAGATATATCTATCGAAGAAAAAACCCTTAAAAGGCGGATGTCCTCCTTTCTATACTTCGTATTATAAACGTGACTGCTGTTATCATAATTTTAGACAATCACATTGTTTTTTGACGTTACACTCAGTGACCGAGTGCATCATCACTTTTCATGTGACTGTTAAAAAAAAATTACGAGAACATCAATGGCGTTCATAGACCTTAATTGGTTTATCGGAGAGAAAGTTTTCCAAGATGAGAGAAAGAATACTGTATTTTGAAATACATGTTGAGGCCTATAACTATATACTTATCAGCCTGAATGTTTCTTATGTATAGCAAATGTTCTTACCTGCATAATTTCCTCGTTTGTGATATTCCACAGATTAACCATGAATAGTCGTTCTCTCGGATCATGTGCCTGTCAAAACAAAATAGATCAACAAAATTAAGTTAAACATGCTAAACTAAGAAGAGAGAGAAACAGAAAATGAAAATGAAAATGAAAGAGAGAGAGAGATAGAGAGGGGGAGGACAGAGAGACGGGGGGGGGGAGAAAAGATGCATACCATATATAAATTCAATACGGAATATATAACATAATATCCTATAATACCTTTCCTAATGTTTTATCGATTGGGTTTTTTTAACATCCACCTCAGTGGTGATAAGCTTCTACCTCCGTTCAATAAGGGACCTACAAACTTGAGTCCTCTCCAAGTGATCAGGTAACTGATGACAAATGCCCTGCCTCTGGGGACTGCATTTGGATATCGAACCTGGGTTATTGTATTTCTACGTCACTGTTGTATCCACTATGTCATATTCAACAAAATAACATGAATAATATGAGGACAATTGTTATTTTTTTAGGTTAAGCTATGATTTCTAAGAAAAATTAAAAAAAAAATTACAGCCAGGTACGTCGCTAGAGGGAGTTTGGGGGAAATGGGACACAAACCATTTAAAATATTTCGGTTGCCAGATTGATTGTTTTGGAGCCTTGTGGGCAAATCATAAATATTAGATAGATTTTCTTAGTTTATTTGCTTTTATTCGCTTACTTGCGGGGAATTTTGTATTTTACAAGTCGGAAAATTTGGCTGGTCCCTTTCATGCATGTGGGCCTACCTTTGTACTGGTAATAGCTGCAATCCACGATACAATCATGACGTTGATGAAGATGTTGATAATCCAAGTCCAATAAAAGAACCAACCGGACAGTCCCAGCTCGTATGACGGTGATGTGATGATACGATACAACAAGAACACAGCCAACGGAGCCATAGTTGAATACGTCACCAGGTTGACGTAGGTGAATAGACCATCGTTAGATGTGTCCAACGCCGTCGCGAGCGCTTCGTGCTGTCTTCGGAGAACTTCAAAATCCTTCGGAAAACATCCGTCGATTCGGGCTTTCCGCAAGGACCTCTCAAGTCGCTGGTCAAGCTTGACGAACTGCCTTGAGAGGATGATACAGATGAGGACGAAGAAGATTAGGGGGAAGATCCAGGCGGCGAAGTTGTAGAGGTAGATGATGCCGAAGAAGACGTGGAGAGGAGCATTGTAGTACATGGGAGCGATGAAGACCAGGCTGTTATTGCGGAAGGTCTCAATGGGGAGGTAGGCGTTGGCAGCTTGGTTGAGGCAATGGACAACCATGAAGATGATGGCGACGGCTGCGCAAGCCCAGCTTGCCCGCTTGAGCCACTTCTTATCCACTGCCGTCACGGGGTTGCTCTGAATGGCCAACTCGAAGTGATGAAAGAAAATGGACACTTTGTCCTTTTTCGACAAACAGAAGAAGAACACACTGGAATTGAGGGCGCACTGCAGGGTGAAGATGGAGAAGATTACCTTTGGGACAAGCCTAATAGGATCTATGTAAGACCCTACGAAGAAAGCAGGAGCGTACCGAAGAGTGTTGAACCATAGGAAAACCTGAGCCAATATGCAGTAGTTCTTCTGGTTAAAGATCTTCTTTAACGTTGTTTTCGGTGGCGGGTTGTGCAGAGGATCAACACCGTAGCCGTGCCAAAGCCCAAAGAATGTCATGCAATTGATGAGAGGTCTGAGGAGGCGATAGAACTCCATATCGATGTCCTTCCTGTAGTCAAGTGAGCTCATTCCCTTTTCGTTTTCTTCTATCTCCAAAGATACTGTCGTTTCCAATTGCGCTTTCGTCGTCTCTGTCGTGTGCCGCTTCGTGAGTGGTGTTCCATTAGATTGTTTGAGGGGTGGTAACTCAACAACCTCGTGGGTCTTATGTGTCATAGACGGCGCTGTGCCCTTGATCCATGCTTCACTCACGTCGAAATCAGTACCGTTTTCAACGAGGGGTGCTACACTGCCTCGTGACATCGTGCTTGGGGTCGTGTTCTCTCAGAAAAACGATCACCAAATACGCCTGAAAAGACAGAAATGGCAATAGAAATGGCAATAGAATAAGTGATTGATGACATAAATGAATTGCCTTTGCACAAGTAGGCCTATATGGTTGGCCCACTCTAAACATTACAAATAATAAGGAGGGTATAATGATCCATTCTCTTTAGTAAGGGGTGAATTCAGATGCACATCATTACTTCAGAATAATTTTTTTACCCAAGCGAGGGGGCAGACTTAACTGGATTTGACTAGATTTATGTATATAAGCTGAATATAGCAGACAGGATTTAGTGATGAGGTTTATGCAGGATCGGGATATTGAACCCTGAACGTATTTGAAGAAAAAAAAATATTCCAGCTCATAGGAAGGGGGCTAACTCTTTGGCCTATACCTGGATCCTATAGTGTTTATGAGTATGCCATATTATATGCATTAATATCAAACGGGATTTGGTAATGTACAACACGGTCCTTAGTTTGGTCACTTAGCCTTCATTCTTTTGCTTCTCTTTTGCTTCTTCCATCTCATATCACGTTCACCATCTATACTCTTGTATGCCTACATTGCAAACTTTTCTTCGGGTCAAACGACCCCTTTTACACTCTACACCAACCAGGATAACATCACTACGTCTACTCTCCAGTACAAAGACCTTCTTTCTTTTCAGTTTAATTGCACTTACATTAATAGTCAACGCAACTGTATGACAATGTAATCCCAAGACATAATGTCTATTGCACATGCCTATTAGCTCCGTTACGTAACGATCGCTATTGATCCGATCTTTTTGATCACTCTCTAAATCGAGCGTGGATCGATATTTCCGACAAGTGTACTTCAAACCACAGTCTTGTAAGACACGTGTTGAGAGGAAGAACCCTCAAACTACATGTTGAGGTACATGTAGTCATTATGGTCTGCCACAAATAAACTAGCTCTTTTTGCGACCTTACATTGATGTGGTGGTTAAGTTAGGTCTGTTCTCTAATGTCCAAATGAAAACAAGGAACATAATGAAATGCCAAGATGTTTCCTGAAAGTAAGATTACTAATCGATTCGCGAACCTACACAAACGCGGCAATTCAACATGACATGCGTGATGTCCGTTAGTACGTTGATTAAAGTCGAAACCTATAAGCCATGATGAATAATCAAAGGTAATACACATTAATGGTCGGGGGTGGGGGAGCTATTCTGTTCACGATGGGAGAGTTTATGGATGTGCCTTTGGTCCTAAACTTAATTAAACATTGAATTAACCACATATTAAGTAACTGAGAGAGTAGATTATGACATAGACACATAATCCCAAACCAAGATCGCTGGTTAATAGAAAAATGAATATTGGATATTAGGGTATTGTGCAGGAGCTATTTGCTTAAAAGTAAAAAAAATATATATCATTATTCCAGTTGTAGTTATCGCTCTTTAAGCTACATTAAGATACTTAATTCTTCTCAGTAGCCTTGAAATCTTAACATGGTTTGAGCTTTGTGGAGGACTAGACCTCTGCATTCGTGAAATTCATGGAGACCCATTTCATAAATGGACTTCTCAATCTATTCGCATGTCACAATTTGCTTATAATCATAATTACACTCTAAAGTGATCTTCTTCACTAAGTTTTTTGTTCCTCTTTATTATTCTTCTCGACCTTCCTCTTCATATCTTTCTTCTTCTTATGTTATTGTTATTGTCTTCTTCTCCTTCTTCTTCTTCGTCTTCTTCTTTTTCTTCTCATTTCTTCTTCTTCTTCTTCTTCTTCTTCTCCCCCTCTTTATCCCACTCTTCATCATGTTCTTAATTCTCCTTCTTCTCTCTTTCTTTTTTTTTTGTTAGGGAAACATGGTACTAAAGTCCTTTGAGGCAACAGAAGGACTAATTTAAAATTGAAACATGCATGAGGGTTTAGTTTGCTCTCTGGTAGTGAACCGCCTTATTAGGGGACAGGTAAAATCTTTGAATTATCATTACAGACTAGAAGGTTAGATCTATTTTCAGGATTATTGCTTCGTGCGGGAATATAAATAGGAAGGGGGGCGGGTGAGGGGAGGGGTAAACCTTATTGATTAGATGGATACGCCTCATAGGATTGGCTAAAAAAAATAATCTGGTAGGTGTGTCCCCAGGCAAGATCGACGCCCTGTGTTCATGGTGTCAGTTTCTTTCAAAAATCAATCAGGGCTATTCACCTTTAGAGAAATTCTATGTTTTACAACATTTAAGGCTCGAAATTATCATATTAATAATTAATGCAATCTCCGTTTTGGAACAATCAGAAAGCACTACCCGATTTAGCAGTGATCACTTTGAGTGATTCGTTATTTTGGGTGAATAAACTGAAATGCGGCAAAGTTCGTATTAAATATTTTAGATATTTTCGCATTCTTATTCATTTCACTAAAACAAATGAAAGATAAACCCCATATAACTACTGACTTCTACTTCTTTCTGGTACCACTAAATGATAATAACATTTCCAGCAATTATTTGTAGGCCTTTACTATATAGTCGTCAGGCTAGAAACTAGTGTTTACTAAAAACCCTCATATTTTCAAGACGATTTGCGCCTATCAGGATTAGCTTAATTTTTTGTCTCTGTTCTTCCAATTTCTGCTCGTATTATCCCTTGTCTTCCATTATTTGTTTGTGTGTTTACTCCGTTGCCATCCTAATAAATTCCCTCTCTACACTTTCTATCTCTTGTTATGTTAGTCTGCTGGTATGTTAACAGATACTCATAATACCATGCCGTTGGCTTTTCCGTTCGATAATTATTCTTGTGCATTCATGGCGCTCAGTCAAAACTGACTATTTTCGGGCGATCTTTGCGTCTTCTCAGATAAAGTTGGGCGGTAATTGTTTTCGTTTTCTATCGTTGTTGTTCCCAAATCGCGTTCTTGTTACCTTTCTACACTCTTAGAAAAAATGGTGCTTATGGGGTACTCATTGGCTCCAAACTGGTGCCGGATTGAAAAGGTGTCTACAAGTTCCATGAAAAGGACCTTAGCCATTGAGCTTAGATTTCTCCACCTTTTGTTATGCGTATTAGTCTTCACCATAATCTGTAGATATTATTTAAACATGTCCACGATAATATCTATCTACATTCGTCATTTTCAAAATACTTTGGTTTGATACAAATTGTATAAATGTGTTCTATTACATGTTGTTATAATTTATTGATTTCAGTTACTATGGATATATTGTATTTTTTCGAAGGACGATAAAATATTGCTCAAGAGTAGGCTAGCTAGCTCTTTGCCAGTGCTCGTGATGAGCACCTTTAAAGGTGTCGATGAAAACCTTTTCAACAGGTGCTTAGGGACACCCTACAAGGTGGCATTGGTGTGGAAAATACAAGCACCTTTTAAAGTAGATATTCAAAGAAAAACACAAATATGGCAATTAATGTATCACTAGAAACTGGGAAGCTTACAGATGGCAATCGTATAAGTTTTATGTCAACTGCGTATCTGGTGATTATAAAAACAACACAAATAAAAGCTCTTCTCAGCATCTGGAATATCCGAGGATTCGCCAGAAATATAGCGATGTGTTGATGTCGTCACACTCGGGATCGATCCTGCTTAAGCAGACGACGTCCTATAATGAATGAACGTAATTGCAATGCAATTATTTATCAAATTATAAAGAGTTTGGTGTATTTAAACATGACCTTATTTCACACCATTATAAAGGGAAAGTGAAACTGATTCTGATAGCTAAAACCGTTTGATTGTAAATACATAGGAGAAGGGTCAATGATCAATGAAATAAACCCCACTTTCAAATTGAAAAGCCCTCCGAATAATAGCAGGATGGTATTCGTTCCCTCTTGAAACGCCGAACATGCCCGGTGCAAGCAGCTGAAAATACAATGGCGTCTTATTTTGTTTACAAGTGACTGATTCCTTTATTTTTTTAACGCTGCATTTTTCATCAAAATAATACCATACACGAAGTTAAGAGTGAGGCAACAGACTAATATTAAGACTGACGCTAGTGAAGGAAGAGAAATAAGTGAAGAGGAGATGACAAAATAGGCTCTGAAAAATGTGTAAGATGTTATGGGACATCGTCTGCTTAGACAGGACTGGTCCAGGGTGTGTCGTCACATATCTCAGCAGCGTTCGAGGAGCTCTTCAGCTGCTATATCGGGGGCTGTATTTTACCGTTTTATAATTGATAATAATCATTACTTCAAATGTTTCCAAGCGTTGAATTTGGATAACCTTGTTTAATTTATGCCATCTATGCAATAATAAGTATTAAGCCAATATTTAAAATCATTAACGTTCTACTTTAAAGGTGCTCAAACAAACCTTTTTTTTTAAGAGTGTAAGTTTCTTATTACAATATCTTGCTTCTTATGGGCATTTCAAATTGCAAGTGAACAAAATATACGGTTGAATAACTAAATCTATCTTAAAACATGCAAGAAGCATAGTGGGAATTTCAAGCAAATAACTTTAAAAAAACACACAAAAAAAACTTCGTCTCTGCTGTTACTTGTTTCGTACCAAAGTTTTTGCAAATGTATTAGGTACATTAGAATACTCGCAGTTATATTTATATTGCATTAATGCGGCACATTGGAGTCGATGTTTATTTTCTTCGATATATGGCTGCCCATAACCCTAAAATCACTTCGGAATCAGTTTTGTGTTAAGACCACCCATCATACACACAAACAAAAAATGATTCCAAGAACCACTTCCCATTAGATGAAAATATATTTTTACATATTATAACCTAATTCACATACAAATAATTGATTATATTTGCCTTGATTTTATGTGGTGATACCTAACTAAAAAGTCAACGAACCTTTGGAATGTCTGTTGGATTTAATTAGGGTGAATAAATCGATAACAGGTAAATTGTGGGCAAGGTCGCAAATATGTTAAATGAATAAATGCCCAAGTTCCTCATAATTTACCCCAAAATATCAATCATTGATAGTTACCACTGATAAATATGGAATTCCATTTTAATAGGAATTTATAATTACCCCCAAATATATATCAGGGATTTGTATTAGGCTTGAATCTATATTGCCAAAATGTCACCCCCATCTTACATTAACAGGAGTTCGGCTTTGCATTAACTTTCTATGTTTCTTTCCGGGTGAAACGCGTACACCGTGTAGGCATTCATGTAGTCATGGATTTTCTTTGAATAATTTAGTTTGTACAACTCCCTGTCTTCATTCTCACGAAATGTTTTGTATACTATTGCTTCACAAAAAATCCATACCCCTATCTACTCATGATCCACAAGTACAGACAGATATTCAACGAAAAACAATTTTTTTTTTCTTTTGTTTCATTGGACGTATTTGATTCGGTTGTTGTGTGTGTTGAGTGATGGATGCCCAAAATGCTCTCCTAATTTCTTTTCATCCATTATTTTGGTATTCCTTATCGATTATTACGTCACAATGGGGACATCTACTTGTATGGAGGATGACTCCTAAATAATAGTGCGTTGCAGCAGTGGCGTATATACATAGGGGGAAAACAGGCCCGTGCCCCCTCTTTTGAAACCCAACTGGCATACCTTAAGTACACAATGAGAAAAAAATGCCCCCATAATTGTGTTCTTTTCCGGTTCTTTTACAAAACCCTGGATCCGCCCCTGCGTTACAGATGATGCATGTTCATACCATAGTCGATTATGGTTCTAGGACTTGTACCTCCTACCAACATGACCCATGGGCCATCGCCACCGGCAATTCATCGCCTGGACAACGTCCGTGTCATGGCGTATTCTCTCGGCGCATTTGTCATCAAAATGCCAAATTGAATTAGAGTGTCTTAAGGACAGCATATTTGAAGTATCAGAATAATATTAAGAGGTATTTATAATTTGTTTAATTGAAATGTTAACGGAAATTTGGGGCAATAAATATTAGTTCCTCCCAGAAGGACAAATATAAAAATAATTACTCTGAAATTGTTTTGCATGAAAGTTAAAACAT
The DNA here is from genome assembly GCA_025617745.1 of Heliocidaris erythrogramma. Taxonomy (NCBI): domain Eukaryota; kingdom Metazoa; phylum Echinodermata; class Echinoidea; order Camarodonta; family Echinometridae; genus Heliocidaris; species Heliocidaris erythrogramma. The sequence continues at coordinate 15,566,984 of CM046854.1, read as the reverse complement.
TATGATATTCTTCAAAAGAGCACAATCTTCGAAAAATTCAGATTTGAATTGCCCTTTCTTTTTAATATGCTTAATGCATAAATCGGAAGTCCTATAAACGTACAATGTATTAGGTTTGACTTTGACGACGAAATACTGTTATTAGTCTACTAATACTTAAAACTACATCAGCTTTTAATAAATATTCAATGTACCATGAAGGCCTATATTCGGCATAATAAAGGGGATTAATAAATACGTATTTGATACCTAACATGAATTAATGAGAGCCTTAGCAATTGAACATGGGGCGAACATTAGACTCACCAAAATTAGAAAATCAACCAAAGTTTGCTAAAATAAGCTGATTCATCAACATTATTCATTGGGGTGTTAATAATTCCCGCCTTATAGCACGGTAATGTATAACTAAGCCTCTTTTTTGCTTTTGGGGTATGTTGAGGGTAACAACTAAAGGAATAATCCGTCTAATTACATTTGGAGCCTGGAGTTATCATGCTTATCTTAGGAGCATTATCTGACATTATCTAATATTTTTGAGTCCAAGACATGCGCTGAAAAAGCCGGATATGTCATGGATAGCTTTAAATCGATCTCTACACCCCCTCCCATCCGCACCATGAAAAAATACCACCGCGTGAAATATACTTTTTCTAATAATTATGTAAAATCTTATGATGTGATTTGGTTAATTTCAACTACACACTTTCGCGCCCAGAGGGATATCGAATGGCATGTTAACGAGAGATGTATTTTTAACTTTAAATTGTATTCAAAATAAATATATTTTTAATGGAAATGAAATATATAAAGTCCTCTTAAGTGTTTATTTTTTGTTTAATTTTCAATTTTTTGTTGCACTGACCTAAACTCGATAGCTTAAAGTAGACTCCAGTCCTGTGTATATGTATGTATAAGCAGGGAACTGTAACTTAGCATGATTACAAGAAAGAAAGTGAAAAAACTTACCTTTCAAGGCGTCCCACTTGAAACAACGTCGATCGTTCCAAGTACTTCTTGATCGTTCACTCTCCTTATTTATATTGTCAACACGCGGGAGAAGTTTAGATCTACTCGATCTAAATGTATCATCACGCCTGTTTCCAAAGAAACATGCAACAGGAAGGTACAAAATGGTGGCGTTTTTGCCACACTCTCTGAGATTATAGGTTTCCTTTTAACGTAAATCTTGGCTGAGTGTTTATAACCTGGCGAAGAATGGGGTGAAGTGAGGCTTAATACTGTTTCTTTAGAAAGGATTTTTTTGAAATCTGAGAGAAGAGGATCTCACATACTTGCGAATGGAATCACTGACGATTTTTCTGGTTGTTCCACTCGTCGTCCGGGGGTCCCATCCCCCTTTTCAGATGCGCATTAAATACATTTTCAAAGATATTACATTCTTAAAATGTTCATACATACAATCAAGATGTGACACGGTAGAAATACATTTTAAGTCATGTAATGAGCATTATAGAGCGCATTTTCTGCATCATAAAATATCAAACATGATGCATCCTACGTTAATGGCTATGCAACCCCCTCAAAACAGTATCGACTAGTCTACTGAGATACCTGTTGCGAAGAAAGGCTTTTCTCTACGGCGCCTGTGTATATACGAAGGTTCCTATATAAACTACCCGAGGCGTTGTGTGGGATAATGCTTATATTCTCCGGCGTGCTATTGTACTCCTTACCGTATTTCTGTCTCTAAGGGTACACCAAACAAAAATACAATAGTCTAGTCGAGAACGGGAATGGCCTTTCACAGACAGCCGCGGGCGGTATCACTTGTCCAGAGAAATAATGATTCCCTTTTTCACTCTCTATGAATATGCCTACATCATTCTTATTAATGGTATAGAATTAATCCGTTGGGTAACATGAAATAATGAAGTTAATTATTCAATTGTCTCCAACGGCCACCAGAAGGTGGTAACACACGCAACTGCTGTGTGATAGGTTGCTCGACTGCTGTGAAAAAAAATCACAGGCAGACCGAGCGGGATTCGAACCCGCGACCTCTGGGTTACTAGACCAGTGTCATAACCACTATTTATTTTGTTTACTTATTTGATTAACTGCGTAAAGTTGCTAAAGTGGTGTCGATTTGTCGGCAAATAAAATGACGAGGCAAAAGTGTTTTCAGCTTTCCAGGTGTTTTCCAGGACCAACAGAAGCGAATTCCATGTCAAAGTATAACACTCATGTAAAAGAAGAAACCAAAGGTAGAATTTTTTTTTACTATAATCATCATGTAAAGATCACTTTAAATATGGCCGTGTGATCAAGATCTTTACATCTGTGATTTACTTTTATTATTATTAGTGGAGGGGGATTAGGGTGCAGCAATTTTGTCGGCAAATTTGGGAGTAACACCGTAAAAATTTAGCACATATGCGTGTCCCCTCCTCCATTCAAAATGTTATAGCGATGCCCCTTGGTGGGGGGGGGGGGAGGGGGCACAAGCACCTCCACTCTATTATCCTATTAATTGACTCTTATATGCATGTCCCCATGTTGTTGTGTACTACACTTATTACGCTTTACCATGCAGTCCTAGAGTATCCCCTCCCCTCTTTCTGTCTCTCTCTCTCTCTATGGTTAGGAATCTTTGAAGTTGTAATCAATCAAACGTAAACGGCAACTTTTAAGTGGCGTATATTGTGAGCTCCTCTACCATTTGCTCAGTTCAGAAAATTTCACGAATTTTAATTTGAATATATTTGTATAGAAATTGGGCAGTATAAACAATTATCATTATAGTTATTATTATTATTTTCTTATTTCTGATGAAGGAATACATTTGTTTCATAGAGGCTTTGTGTTAAAACATGTGCAGTGCTTTCTTCTACCTTATATAAATGATTAAAATGTGTTTCATTGATTACAACTTCAAAAATCCATATCTTTCTTGATTCTTATCCGATTTTGCTCAAAACTTCTCTGATCTGTTTCTATATTTGTTCGTTTTCTTTTAAAACCAACTTTTAATCAGGTTGGACTTCACCTTTAAAGAAGTATTTTCGCCACCCATATAATTTGCCTGCAGCGCCCTTTAGCCTGATTTTTCAACGATAAAAGTTGAATAGTAACTTTGAGCCTATACACCAGAAAGCGGGATGGAAATTAACATTTGATCAATTGATCATGTATGCAGTTATTATTTACCAACCTGTCATAGTGAGCGAGCTTAAGCAAATAAAATGTCATTATGCCCGTGCAAATAAGAGTTGTTGAATGATATCGCACCATCGAATTGATTAACCTATATAGAATGTGTTCTCATTATAAGGATAATGGCATTCCTATGACGTCAGCTTTTACGTTCGGTCTCATCTACCCTTACAACTATAGGGGGTAGGGAGAGGGGGCTCGATGGACCACCTCCCACATAAACATTCTTATTTTTTTCTTTTTTCAATTTCACACCTGTAGTATGAAAGTGGAAATTTCCTTCCCAGGTACCCGGGAAGCTAATTTTTTTTCCCACGAACTTTTTGTCCCTGTCCTCCCTGGCGCATGCGCACCTGATCCTTTCCGATCTAAATCAATAAGCCACTTCGGAGATGCAATCTGAGCATGAGCAGATAAAGGTCATCTGTACCAACTCCAAGCATTGTAGGGCTATTTCAAAGTTGCGCATGCGTCAAGGACGATAGTGACAAAAAGTTCGTGGGAAAAAAAGTTTGCGCCCGGGAAACCCCCTAAAAAGCTTGCACGGACCTGCCACTAAAACTATTAGAACTATGATCAGTTATGATTAAGCGAAAAACTTTAAAAGGTTAATCTCATCTAAATTCCCCACCCGAATTTTCTTTCCAGTCCGTCCCTGATTGTTTTTATAAACATGTCTCTCTATTTGTGTCTTTATTTTTTGTCATTATGAAGAATAAAAATGAAATTGAACTGAAATTCATTGAATTGTATCCCGAAGCAATATGAATGGATTTTTAGACATAGCTTCTAAAATCTATATAACACCTATAAGAGTAGATATAGTTTTAGTTATCATTATTCCTGTATTATAAAGTGCGAGATTCGGTGGGCTTCGTGCAGTCGAAATGTAATCCCGGTAGTCCAACGGACGCGTTCGACGCACAAACGTTGTGTACGAGTGAATGGTGCTTACGCAATCCTGACTTTCCCCACAGCCGCCTTGTGGCGTATCCCTTTAAAGCTATGTTGTCCGTCGCTAAGAGATCACAGATCACCCAATTGAATTTGAATACTTCTTTGAATTGGTTGTCCGTCGATATAAAATACGTGACCATATGAATAGATGGCAGTAATTGCTTTTAAGAACCAACAGGAGGTGGCGGAACTGCCTGTTTTGATCGCATTATATCAATTAATGATCTATGATCTATTTGGGAGCATTAATGCAGCATTCACCAGCGGGAGGGGGGGGGGGGGTGTCCTTTTATTCAGTATATATCTATTTCTACGGTTTCAAGAATAATAGCGCCGCTAAGGCGTGGGTCTGCCGCCTTTGACGGCCTTTCTAGTTAATATTGTATGAAAAGTTTTTATGTTTGAAATGTTTATTTTATTGTATAAAATATTTGTTATATTGTATGAAATGTTTCAAATTATGTTCAATTTTCTTTATGAGAGAAAATAATAAAAACTTCTGAAAACAAAATACACGTACGTAAACGCTACAAAGTAGGGTTTACCGTTAATTGAAAATCGCGTTATCGTTATCGTTACACGACAAATGTGACTGGCCCTTTACTCCGACTGTCTGTGCCAAGGGGTTTGCTTGTTTCAAGGTTTTGATAAAACATGAACAATGCTTTCTTTTCCAATGTCTGCATTTATTTACCCATTGCTGGTATTACAAAATGTTGTTTACAAATTAAGTTAAACGAAATTTATTATCTTAATTTCTAATGATACAATTTTTGAGTCAAAATTGCCTTCTTAAAAATTAGTATAGATAAGATTAACAATATTGAAAAATAAGTATTCCTGAGCGTTTCTATTCCTTATATATTTTTATCTTTTTAATAGTAAAATGAGAAAAGACCGTCATGGAAATCTGCAATTTTCTCAAAAGATTTTTGGCTGCATATAATAATTGTAAGATGTTTCGAATGATTGATTCACGCTCTAAATCTTGAAAAGAATTAACAATTAAATACACATTTCTTGATGGAGCTATGTGTGATCGAAAATTATGGCTCTGTTTGTCACACAGTATGTGACACAGACACAGGAAGTTCTGGTTAAGTTCTGGCATTCATTAAGGACCAAAATAATAATTTGTGAGTTTTCGATTTTTTTTAAATGTCAGCTTGGGAGAATATCATAATAGAAATGTCACCTGAAAAGGATTGTTTTTCAAGAGCCGTCATCTTTGAAACATGACGAGAAATATCTGAAAAATTTGGACCAAAATATTAATTTCATCTGTGGTTAGTACGCTATGCCCGTTTCTGATGCATGTGTTTTTTAAAGCAAGATTGAGTCAGTTTCTTAGAATTTTGACCATTCCAAACCCTCATAGTTTACATGAATAATAATCAATCTGTCCAAATAATGCTTCTAGACAGTTTCTTTCACAACGTAATCGCATGACCAGGGGAGCGTTTCATTAAGCGTTTTGTCAGTGATTTTTACCGACAACTGTTATAAGCTACTGAAATCCTTGCATCTGATTGGCTGAGAGCAAAACGCTCCCCAGAATTCAAATTTATCTTCAATTCTTCACAGACACCAGGTCGGCGCAGTTTACAGCTTGGCCGCCGTGTCCTATATGCCAATATTATTTTTAATGATGTTTCTTTTTCTTAAAGTGTCTGCTTTATCCCATTGTGTGCTGTAAATCAGTGGCGTAGCTATAGGGGCAGGGGCACGTGCCCCCTCACATCGTGAAAATTGCGAGGGGGTAAGGGCAAGCTAGCTATATATTAATATATCTCCCATCTCTCTGAATCCCCCTTTCTCATTCTCATTTCTCGTTTCAAACATATGTATACTGTATATCAGCTTATATTCCCCTACTTTTTCTTCTCTTTCTCCCCCCTTTTCTCACCCTCTCCCCTTTCTCCCCCTTTCTCTCTTCGACTCTCTCTCTCTCTCACACACACACTTTCCCTCCCATCCTTTCTCACTATTATTTTCTTGTCCCTCTACGCTGCTATTTTGTGTTTTGGTTTTGCTTTAAAAAGTCTTTTTTCTTTTTTAATCAGTAATCATGATAAAACAGTTCTGATGTTTACAAAAATGAATCGCCCAAATTACAAAATTTTTTGTTTTTTCGGCTTCGATTCTCGGTAGGCATAACGGAACACTGAATGAACTTCGCAAAGAGAACGAACTTCAGCTTGTTATTAAAAAATGTTTTGCGTTTTATTAAATTTGTTCACATGCAATGATAATTTTGATCACAGTATGATTATATAAATAAGTCACTTTCTGTACAAATTTCAATCAATAATCGAATAATTGAGCAATAACATAATATTGCTACGCACATTCGTACATACATCTTAAATAGAATCATAAATCCACTATAATCTCATTCAGCAATACCAATATTACATTTTTCATTTTGCAAGAATCAAATTTCCTTCAATTACAGTACCTTATGCGTGCTATAAAAATAGAATAAAACGCAAGTAAATTATGTATTTACTTTTATCTCAGAACCCATTTCCCGTTCTTTAATTTGGCCTCATACAAAGATACAAATATACAATTTGGAGTTAACTTAGTACTTGCGATGTGCAGACACTACCACTTACCTGTTCAATAGTTCTCTTTAGATTGTCAGCTGAGTTCTTATAATTCTTATAAATAGTTGTCCATGATGTAAAAGAGAATTTTAATTCGTCCTTGATTTAATCATTCTTTCGTATTAAAAAAATGATGAAGTTAACTGATACAAAAATACTATTAACTGATTAAGTAAATTTACACCTGGGCTAGGGCGGCGATCCGGGGGGGATGCGCCCCCCGAAAATTTTGAAGATTGTACAGCATCCCATTGTAAAGGCTAGTAGCGTCCCCCCGGCAGTGAACAGAAATCGCTGCATGCCTATGGGACTGTGTTGTCAGTTATAATTTCCTTGTTCATTGTTTATTTCTCCACTATGATACAGTTTTTAAAAAATTATTTCCACTTGTATAATTTGGTAGTATTTTTACATTTCATGGTGAATTCTGATGGATTTTGAGAGCTTTTCTTTTCATTCCCAGAATTCAAAATTGCTTTTAAAGCGCAGTTTAAGAGTTCAGTTCTCTTTTCAGAATCTTGTTTAAAGTTGCCGTAAACTGAACCTCCGAAACAGTGTCTTCTTTTAACAGAATTTCCCCATCATCACGATCATGCACCACTCTCCCTTGTAGAAATTTAAAATGCACTTGCAGGCAATTTTCTATGTTTGCAAGTCAGAAGTAACAGTTTGAAATAAAAATGTGCTCATTTTCCAAGCCAGATGTTAGCTAGAATTCAAAATAAAATGCAACTTCTGTCACTATAACCTTATAAAGTTAGAAATGATCGTAAGATGGCGCTGTTCAAATTTAAGGCAACTGCATCAATCACTTTCTTTATGTTTTCTACTTTTATTTAAACCAACTTGTTATCCAGGCTTAATTTTCCTTTGACATAAAAATCGTATTTCCCCATACTTTACTGACCCATGACATTAAAAATTACTTAAAGACCTCAGCCTGACCGACTTTTGAAATATACCCTTTATTCATCCACGGGGAGCTATATATTTTCTGAACAAATTGAAACCAACTTCATGAGATTCCGTTTCCTGTGGAATGAGTAACAGCGTCCCGAATGTTGAGCCCCGGTGGTTTTTCTGACGAGGAACGCTACTTTGCGGGGGGTGAAAATTTGATGACGACATATCGTGTAGACGCCCTCGGAGCTGTATACATGACATGTCGTCACACGTCTAGCGACCCCCTGCAGCTTCCTCTGTTGTTACGCCATAGGGAGGGGGCGGACAAAAAAAAATTATCTTTTTTATTTTTTATGGATAAACGGAGACGAAAATTTATGAATACCCAGGGTAATTATATTCTTTGTTTACTAAGCTTTACGTCAATATATGGTTGTTTTGGGTCAGGCTGAGGTCTTTAAGTTCTATCGTATGTCTGGCCATGCCAATGCGCTTAAATGTACTAATTTATGATAATGGTTTTGCAATATTCAAGTATGAATTACCATGGTTAAGGTTAAGTAACGTGTGTCAAGAAAATGCAAACATTAAATTTCTATTTTTATGTCAATTAACCATCCGCATAAACCCCGTTAAGAGGTCATTACACCTAGTTAACATTCCCCCCCCCCCCCCAAAAAAAAAAAATAATAATAATGATCATAATAAATAAATTTATTCATAGTGACGCGCATTATCTATTAAAGGCCTCATAACATTCTAAAAACAAAGGTGTGGGAATATGCTTTGGAATACAAAAATAAGGAATAATCTATTTTTTGTAACAAAATAAACGTGGGAAAAGACACTGTAAAAGTAACGCTTAGACACTGCGGAGAGTACACTCTGTGAGTTTCTCATTGTTTCACAATTTGTCTCATTATGTGAAAATAGTGTGTTCACATTGCTAACACTATGAAAGGGTTCCATATCCACTCTGTGGAGTATTACATGTACATATTTGTTTCTAATGGAAATGATTTTTTAATGCATTGATTTGAATAATATTGCACTGAGAACAAAAAAGATAATTTCATGAAAGATTTCAAAAAGATCCTTGATTCACATTGTCTATTACTTCGGTGTTCCAAAAAACAGTGGCACGTTTAATGGTTAATAACTAAAAAATTATACATTTGTAGCGTTTCATCAAGTGTTTTGTCACTGATTTTACTGACAACTGTTATAAGCTACTGAAATCCTTGCATTTGAAATTTGTCAATAAAAATCACTGACAAAACTCTTGATGAAACGCTCCCCTTGTTTCAGACTGAGGCTATTACATCGTAAAGTCGAAGGATGCAAAATTATTGGGAGCAAGTTTCACGACATTCATTTGAATACTTTTCTTTAAAAATTGCTCCGAATATTTAATTAGGTTTTTCACTTTTTGAAAGATCAAGGCAACAATGTCTTTGTGTGTCAGTAATTAATTCAAAATACACGATTTGCAATTATGCATTGCAGATGAAATTCCAGAACACCTTTTCAACCCAGAGTCATGAATCATTAATGACACTGGACAGCAAAGGATTAGCAGGAATGACAGCTGCAACACACGCAGGCAATTGTGTTCTGAATTCAAATATTCAGAACAATATTATAAGAAAAGTATTCAGAGAAATTCAATAAAACTTGCACCCAATAATTTTTATATCCGTCAACTTTACAATGTAAAAATCTCAGTCTGATAGAGGTACAATTTTTGAATCATCAACGAGTAAAACTGTCTGTTTTTTTAAACACCTAGTACATTCTTTCCGGCGTTGATATAATACGAGAAGCGTTATAAATAAACACTATAGATATAGACTTATTCTACCTGTATGTATGTATGTTTGTATGATCTAAATACAGATATCGTACAAACATATTTGTAATACGATTAAAAATGTTGTTCGAGATTACAAAGTCAAAATTGCGTATACAACGTTGAATACATATTTTTGTATGTAAGAATTATTGCATATGAGTGGATATATTTTTCCATAAAACTTCTCTTGTTCAATCGCGGTTACCATAATCATATGATTGCTACTTTGTTCCTCCATCTATTAGTTTCAAAATATCGTAGCAATTATTTTGATATCCACTTCTTGTAGAAAATTGATAATAAAAATGATGTTACAGAGGACTACATAAAACTTTCGTCAGAGTCTTGTCTCAAATTAAAAAAAAAATAGATTAACTCACATTTGCAGTGGAACACGTCTAGATGAAGTCATATACGGGGAATCATATAAGATATGCGAATAATTCTAAGAAAAGAAGAGAACTAAGAAGAGAAAGAGGGAGAAAAGGAGAATGAGAAGGAGAGGGGATAGAGAGAGAGAGAGAGAGAGGGGGGGGGGGGGGAGGGGTAGTTGAAAGAGGGGTGAAAGAAAGGATGTGATGCATTGAGCCAGTCGCCAAAAAACATTTTTTCCTGATAGTATTTAGTATTAGCCCTAAAGCAGTCCAAGAAATTGCGACTTTGTCACAGATCATCTAATCTGAACCGACCGTGGGTATGACTGTTCTGTAAAGAAAATGTCTCCGAATCATAGCTAGAAATAGGATTTTCATCTCGACATGAATCGAACAGAAATTGCCTCTCGATATTCATGATATTTGCATGCCTTGGGTAAACGTGTTTGATTTTTCAATATGATGTTGATCGGGAAAAGAAGAAAATTTGTATTACACAAATAATGAGAGAGAGAGAGAGAGAGAGAGAGAGGGAGATAGGGGGGGGGGGGGGGTAAGAGAAAAAGTGAGGACGATTTAAAACTCTCGTCATGCTCACTAACATGGTTAAAGGGCCCATGCCAAGCAAAAGGATGTTGACTTGTGTTGATTTATGATACCCTAATCATCATTTATGTGGCCAAAAAAAATTCTAAATATATGTCCATTATTTTTTTAATATATTATTTCCCTATTTTTTCTTCAGATTACGGGGATCCACCCACAGAAAAAGCTGCAAATCCAACATTCCCCTTGCATTGCCTTGTGACATAACTTCTCAATCACCATCCAGAAAATATTAACATTTCAATAGATATTACTATGTCGGATAGTCACTGTCAGGTGTTTTCTCACAATAGCATGATGCAATACACCTACAAAAAGGAAAGGTAATATTGAAGGTATATTTGTAGAATGCTATAGTTAGAAACTACTTAACAGTGACTAACCGACATAGCAATATCTACTGAAATATTTTCTGGATGGTGATTGACAAGTGATGTCACAAGGGGAAGGTTGGTTTTGCAGCTTTTTTGTGGGCGGATCCCAGTAAACTGAAGAAAAAATATTGAAAAGATAAATAAAATATATGTAATATATTTAGATATTTTTTGGCCCCACAAATGATGATCAATGTATCATAAATCAACAAAGGTCAACATGCATTTGCTTGACATGGGCCCTTTAAAAGATAATTTTGAAGAAAAGAGACTGAAGTAGAATCTAATACTGCAGCATTTTGTGGATGGAGGGTACAGAGAGCGCGCAGGATGTATAGTTAACCCATAGTCTACGGGAACCGGGTGGATCCTGTATTAAGCCTATGAGAGTTAAAGAATTCAGAAGTCAACGGGTTAAATAAATCTGTGTGCGATTAGGACGAAATCGGGGCAGCAAAGTTACACACACCAACCTACTCTGTCTAGTACATGGAAACGAAAACGGAAGATTACCACACTTAGGTGGTCTGAGAAAGAAAGACTTGCGTGTAATCATGCAAATTATGATAAAAAACTACCAACAACCTAAACAGCCTAAAAAACTGTCGGCTTGTGGCTTCACTGCGTAGTATGAGGAACAACATTATATAGTTCGTCTATAGCATTGGAAATTTTGTTCTCTTTTTCTTTAAACCTTTGGCTCGATGAGATCTTGATCTGTTTGGCTGTCTGTTACTTTAGATGGTATCCACTGTTAAGTTTCTGAAATCTCTACTTTAAACAATAATTATCCATTATTATAATGAGTTGAAGCCAAGATGGATTAAAATCATCATTTCACAACGATGCATACGATAAAATAAGGAATCCATGCAAAAATCTGACGTTATAAGTGAATAAATGTGGCTTGTCAGCTGATACTTAGCGAAAATTTGACAATAAACAAAGTCACTTATCGAAAGTTGCAATCTGGGAACGATCCTCGTGACTGTGTTATGGCTATCATGCTTCAGCATAGAAAGACAGTCATTTACTTCAGTTCACATCGCTTTATCAACACCTCTATTTCTTCTTTATGACATTCGCGCCTTCTCAAATATAAAAATTGCTGGTATATGGTTACGACTATTTGGGTCAATATTGGTTGCTAAGGCCGTGTTCAAAATATTTGCATCTCGTTTCCGGTATTCCCCACTTTCTACAGTAGATGATTTATCATCAGGTCTTGTGTTTTAGACCGATATATCGGAAAACCCACTCTGAGACCAATACATCAGAAAACCAGGTCTTGCGACTGGTCTCGTTATATACCTCATCGGATCGGCCCGCTGTACTTATGACGGGCTTTGAAAGACACATCCGCGGTTATGCCAAATAAGCGTTCTTCGATCAATCGATCATGTTTCTATCACGTCTTTCCCGCCATTATCTTTCCCCAGCCGACCCTCTTCTTAGGAGCTGGTACCGGGCTCGCCTCCCGGCTGTCGCCCGGAGAATCCGACTGGTCGGTGTTGGTCATCTTCACGTGTTCTGTCTGGTCGTTCAACTTGCGCACTGGAAACACTTTTAGTTTAGCCTGGGATTGGATAAATGAATAGAGAAAACATGATGATAAATAAAGATGTTAATACTTGGGGTGTATTCGATTCTTAATATATAGGTGCCATGACATCTTCATTAGTCAGAGGTGAACATATTAGATGGGTTGTATATTTGATAAAAATACACACACATATATATATATATCATATTGTGGCCATTTAAAATCACCTTCAGATTCAACGTCGACGCAACAGTGGAAGCAATGGATGAAGTCGAATCGTTGAGGGCGTCCCTCGCCTTCTTATGATCGATGAGAACCCTTTTGGAACCGTTTCGACCGTTTTGTTTGCTGGTCCCTTCCGAGCTATGGGCTTCACCATTACCATTGCTCATCAGCGTACCCGAAATCGTACTCGCTCTCCCGCTCGAGTTCAGGCTCGAATTCAGGATGGCGTTGAACCGCGAAGTCGCTGAGCCCGGGCCGTGATTCGAAGACGATGGTGCAGTGGGGTTGTTGGAGTTGAGACCCGAGTACGCGACGGAGCTGTCGTTGTCCATTACGATACTGTTCTCACCCATGTTGCTGATTTGCGAGATCTCGTCCCGCCAGCCCGGCCGCGGGGACGGCGAGTCCATCACCGCTCGAGAACTTTTGCGAAACCACGGGCAGCATGGTCCCACCCGTCTCTCATATTCTGCCTGCACCTGGTACAATTGTAATAAGATTAAAATTGTTGTTGTTGTTGTTTGGAGGAGGGGACAAGTGATGACAAGGGGATGTAAACACAAGGGGAGAGAGAGAGAGAGCGCGCGATAGTGGCAGAGTTACAGGGGAATTGGAGATAAGAAAAAGGAAGGAGAGAGGGGGGAAAATGGAGCGACTATTTATTTTGATAAGTTTTTCACAATTCATTCTTTTATTATTTTTATTACTCCTAAATTTGTAGTGTTATCGGTGTTCATGAATTCCATTTTTAAACATGTTCAAGAAAGAATAGAGGGCTTCTTTAAATCAATTTAAGTTAAAAAAAAAAAAGCAAATAGAAAATTGATTAAAGTCTTACCTCTGTACTGAAGACTCCAAACAGAAGAAATATGCAAATACTCTGTAGACAAAAATACAAAAAAAAAACAAAACTATTAGAAACAAATTGGTCTCCTAGAAGAAAAAAATCCAGCAAAATTCTTCCGTAGAGTAGAATTAACACCCCCCAAAACAGATGTTCATATACAGATATCCAGAAAATATACTATACTGCAATAGCACGACAAATTTCCCAAATAAAGTTCGACAATTTCAAACGAACAATGAAATGGGGTTTTTCCGATTTTTTATTTTTTTTATAACAACCTGCAAAGCAGGATTTTCTGCATTTATTGTCAAATCAAATAACAAATTTACAAACAATTATAGTAATAAATATACAACATAATTGTTCAAATTACAAATGTGACAGTTAAATAACAATGACAACAGAATAAAGACATGATTATAAATCGAAATGAACAAGTAGAAATGGCAGAAATGCAGGGGCCAGCTATCTTAAGCAAAATGCTTGAATGAATAGCAGCCAGTGGAAAGGGTTACATGGAAAGCATAATTAATATAAAATGTCTATATCATAAAAGCGATGTCACTAACTGAAAACAATTATTTCTTACTACAAAAAGAAGGGAAAATGGGAAGGAAAGGGATTGAAGTGAAAAGTGTGCAAGTGAGAAGTTTACAAATAAGTGGATAGCAAATAGCAAAGCTTTAAAAGAAAAAAGAGATACGGCGTGTTTAATATCATGAGGTAAATTGTTCCAAACATCTGGACCGTGATATCTTATCGTTTTTTGAGCTATTATTAATTTTGGATTTGTTAAATGAAGATCTGATGAATGTCGTGTCGGGTAGGAATGGACATCTCTGTTGTAGATAAAAATATTATGAAAGGATATTGGTGTAGCGTTGGTGGAAAATTTATACATAAATATAGCAGTTTGGTAGGTGTGAATATCGTTAATTTTCAATGTTTTAAACTTATGAAATATAGGATCGGTGTGGGCTAAATAATGAGAATGAGAACAGATACGGAGTGCTTTCTTTTGAAGACGCAACATAGTGTCTATATTCATTTTGTTACTATTTCCCCATACTATGTTACAGTACGATATATGTGACAAAATAAATGAGTTGTAGAGCATTAATAGTGATCTTTGAGAAAGATAATATTTCAATTTATATAAAATACCTATGCCTCTTGCTACCAACATGCTAATGTTACGAACGTGACTATTCCAAGTTACATTTGAGTCGATCAATATACCTAGAAATTTTGTTTCATGTTTTTCAGTAACGGGCATGTCATCAATGAAAATATTATTGCGAAATACATGTGTAGAATTAATGTGTTTAAAGTACATGAAGTTTGTTTTGTTTATATTGAGGGAGAGTTTATTGGATTTAAACCACAATGATAATTTCTTTAGTTCTAGATTCAGAGTTGTAACAAGCATGTTTAAATTTTGGTGTGAATAAAATATGTTAGTATCATCTGCAAATAAAACGTATGTTAGTAAAGGTGATGCATTGACAATATCATTCATATATATTAAAAACAGTAAGGGCCCTAAGATTGAGCCCTGTGGTACTCCACATTTCACAGTACATATATTAGATGATTTGGATTTGAAATTAACATATTGACGTCTATTATCTAAGTAGTCCTTAAACCAGGAAAGTACGATCCCTCTGATGCCATATGTCTTTAATTTACATAATAATATAGCATGATCCATTGTATCGAATGCCTTCGATAAATCCATAAAAACCCCAACAGTGTGCTCCTTTTTTGAAAATGAATCAGTTATTTTGTCGTAAAGTTGTAAAATTGCGTGGTCAGTCGAATGATTTTTTCTGAAGCCATATTGGTTGGGAATTAATAGTTTATTCATATCCAAAAAAGAGTATAAACGTTTGTAAACAATTTTTCAAGTATTTTAGAAAAGCTTGGTAACAACGAGATTGGGCGATAATTTGCAATAAGGCATGGGTCATCTTTTTTAAATACTGGAATTATTTTGGCAAGTTTTAGTGAATCAGGAAAAATTCCCTGGGAAAGAGATAGATTGAAAATATGTGCCAGCGGGGAAGCCAGGAAATGAATAATTTGTTTTAATAGATGTACACTTATTCCATCATGGCCACTAGATTTAGAAGGACTTAGAGATCGAACAATTTCTAAAATTTCATGAACATTCGTCGGATTAAAAAATAATGAGTGCTCGGTATGATTATTTAGATATTGTGAAAAAGCATAATCATTAGTATCAATCTTTGAGGCCGATTTTGGGCCAACATTGGTAAAATATGTATTAAATGCATCAGCAATAAGACCATTGTCTTTAATGTAATTTACATTCTCTAATAATTCGACATTTTGTACATTTTCTCTTTTTTTACCTAACATTTCATTAATTGTATGCCACAATGTTTTGTTATTGTCTTTATTGCTTTCAATTTTGTCAGAAAAATATGATTTTCGTGCTAAACGGATAATAGAAGTTAGCTTATTACGGTATTTTTTATATTTGTTTTGATGTGGCAAAGTAGGTGATTTAAGTGATATTTTATATAATCTATTACGAGTAAATATTGATTTTATTATTCCTTGAGTGATCAAAGGTTGTTTATTCTTCTTTTTGCTGGAAGTTATTCTTGTCAGAGGCACATTTTTATCATAATAATGAAGAAGTTTGTTTATAAATATTTCATATGAATTATTAGCCTTTGTCTCATGAAAAACATCTTGCCATCTTTCTGTACTCAAATCTGTTTTTAGGGACTCTATGTTGCGTTTGGTTTCTTTTCGTCGAGTAATGTGTTCTTTATTTGAATGTTGATGTAAGCGTTTATTATCTCAACATATCGTGAAAATTGGTAGATGGTCTGAGATATCGTAATATATTATTCCATTACCATCTGTACTCAGTACGTTTGAGAAAATGTTGTCAATTATTGTATGTGTTGTATTTGTAATCCTCGTAGGTTTGTCAATAAGAGGTTTGAAAGAAAATGATAATAATAAATTAGTAAAATGTTGCCCAAGGGCAGTGTAAGGCAGAGAGAGATCTATATTAAAATCACCCATGAGGTAAATGTCTTTGTTTTCTCGAGATACGATTTCAAGACATGATTCTAATTTATCTAAAAATATATCAGCTATGTTGTTTGGTGGTCTATAAATTACACCGACTATTTTATTTTTATAGTTATCGTCAATAATTTCTATGAATAGGGTTTCTACGCCGTTAATTATAATATCATGCCTCACTTTATAATGCAGATTATTGTGAATATAAAACGCCACACCGCCTCCCTTACCATTTTTGCGATCTATATGGTTAAATGTGTAATTCTCGATATTAAATATGGGAGGGGTCGTTGAGTGTAACCATGTCTCTGTCAAAGCTATTACAGAAAAAGGAAATGAATTTAATATAGATAAAAATTCATTGAAAGTATCAAAGTTCTTTTGCAAACTTCGGATATTTATGTGTATTACGCTGAAAAAATTTCGTTTACCATTTTGGTTTGTTGAATTAAAAGTAGAAATGAATTCTTTTGCAGTATAGTATTTGCTCTGGGAATTAAATAGTTCATCATTTAATATATCATCCATATCCATGAATGAAGAACAAATTGGTATGCAGTACAATATAATGAATCTGGAGTGCTTGGTGCGTGCAAGTGCAGAGAGGTGCATGTAGTGATGTGTCGAGTTGTGTGTGTGAATGTGACTAGGGGCGAAGAGATAATAAAGAATGTGGAAGATATAGAACACATATAGAGTTTCAAACAAAATTGGCTAGCTAGCTCATATTACAAAATTTAACGTTAAGAATAAAGAACACCACCGATTTTTAAATCTGGCAACATTATTATTGAAAACAAACAAGCAGGTTGAATTTGCCGAGAGTAATTTGAGATTCATCGACAGGGGGAAAAAGGGAATGGGGAGTCCCATCCTCACCCCATCCCTTTAGAGACGTCCATGTGATTCATATATCTCTATGAGAATCCTAAGATTTGGTAAGTGAGTTCCATCGTGAAAGTGACCCCAAATTAGAAATATTTTTCCATCGCCAAGTGTTGGACCCTTTCCTCATTAGAACCAACAAGTGCAACGACGTGTGAGTATGACGTCAGCTCTTTAAGATTCTATCAAGTGATCAGGTGATGGATTTCCCTAAAGAGGGTCTCTAACTAAACTGATCAACGCAATCTGACGTCACCCAGCGGCGATGTTTCCATGACGTTAATTAACAGACTAAACACAGTTGCTAAATGCAGAATTTACATTTGGTGTGTTCTCGACGTTCTTAAATTTCCACACTCAATTTTCAAAAGCATTCCGTCGAGGCCCTCAAGAGCAAGTCAATTCCCACACATACAGTTAAATGATTTAAAGAGTATTTGAACATGGACAGCGAAAATGGGACAACACTGGGACATGGAGGCACAATCATTCATCTCCTCCAATTGACCGGTGGATAAAACAGAAAGAAGAAAGGGGAAAGGGGGAAAGACAACATAAGGAGGAAGGAAAAGAAAGTGATAACCCCTTATCGGTGGCGTTATAAATTCATATTTCAACCACCTAATAAAATCACCCAAATCCCCATAATGGCAGTGCCATTTCAATGGATGGACCCACGCTACAACAATGAATGTATTCAGTATTACTGTAAAGATAAAACATGCACGAGAGAGAGAGAGAGAGAGAGAGATCGTAAAATAATGGAAAATACTTACTTCTACTAATTTGTTAAAAGCCCATAATGCATTGACTGCTGTAACATTAAGCCGAAGCGCTAATATGAAAAAACCCCAGTCGAGAAGTAGAAAAGTTGAAATGACTGCACAGGCTCTCGCATTGGGACTGTCAGGAAAAATCAGAACAATAAAAAGAAGAAATTAATCTTATGTTATCTTCAGTTTTGGGGCCCCGTCTAACAAACAGTTTCTCTTAAAGCAAATCGATCGCAACTCTGTAACTAAAGAGAAGGTTGTAACCTTACAACTGGTTGGTAGACTTGCGATCAATCCGGATCAATCGTAACTCTCTATAAGGAATCCCATTTTCGAAGTGGTTTGATGGTTTAT
The DNA here is from genome assembly GCA_025617745.1 of Heliocidaris erythrogramma. Taxonomy (NCBI): domain Eukaryota; kingdom Metazoa; phylum Echinodermata; class Echinoidea; order Camarodonta; family Echinometridae; genus Heliocidaris; species Heliocidaris erythrogramma. Next base: position 15,548,439 of record CM046854.1, on the reverse strand, counting down.
GGTTTCTTTACCAGATATATGCTTGTAAGTAAGCAATCATGGGACCGACGGCTTTAAGTGCTCTCCGAGGGACTTGATAATGAGGATTAATGCCTTAGCAAAGGGCACTGGCGCATGCACTTTGTTTAAACTAGTTCTGAGATGTTTTTTTAGACGAACAAAAATGAACTAATCTATACCTGCTAAAATCAGGTTCACTGAAATGCACTTCTCAAATCTGTAAATAAAACACAGCAGGTAATATGCACGTATTAGGAAATACGAGCTTGAATATTTATCTTTCTATGCTCAATTCTTTCCATCACGAGTTATTGTGGTAGATTCTTTTTACCGAATCGTTACTCGTCAGATATTATTTTTAGTTTGAATTTATTTGGTAACTTTCATTTAATTCTGGGGGAACTAATTTTCCAATGATTAAATTATGGACGATTTCATTTACTTTAGCTGCCGAAATGAGAAAATGTGGGGTCTCTGCTTCGTGCGGCTTCATTTATTATTGAGGCTATCCACCATATCAAAGAATAGATGATTAACCTTTTACTATTAAAATGCAGCATGAATTATAGAAGTGATATTTTGATGACGGATAATGAAATATCTAACGAATTGCATGGCAGTGTGAACCGCGTAATTATTTCAAGGTGTCGCGTGGAACAGGAACATAAAAATTACAAGTTTGCCACCCTTATGCAATCACTCACTGGAACTGATAGAAGAGGCATGTAAGGGTTCGTGGTGTACTTGGATCGATGAAATCACATTTTAGATTCATGTACGCATATTCTGTGTCGCGTTGGTGAGTAGTTTTGGTCAGTTAGAGTTTTGTTGTTTTTGATGTTGTTTTGTTGTTGTTGTTTTATACAAAGCAGGCTATCATTCCTAACTTTGTAACATCTACGCCTGCCATTGGAAATATTCGTCTACCAAGTCGTTATCTGGAACGTATATTGTGTCCTCTCAACAAATTTTCATTTTCAGCGACATGAGAAAAATACTGATGCAGTTTGGCTATTAATATTGTTAAACAACTAAACCAAAATAATGTTTCCGATTGTAACGAACTTGTGATTATTTTGTGCAATGGGACACGGTCACGTGATACTTACACAACAGATAAAACTTGCGGGAGATTCTTCTTATCACTCTTCTTGGTCGTGACGTATTCGTAGAGTACGTAGCACAGACAGGTGTAATTGGTCTGAAACAGAACAGTCACATCGTGTTGTTATGCAGACTTAGTTTTAAAGATGAAAAGCATGAAAACTCAACAGATCTGGAAGATTGTTATCCATTCTGAGAGCAGGACACGAGGTATTTACAGAGACCTTATTACTAGTGTAAATTTATTAATAAAAGGTAAAGAGCAAGACAATTATACATGATGCCATCGTGATCCGATAAAAATCACAGAGAAAACGACAATAACTTTTAAAAGATAATTTCAAGAGAGTGGGTCACCGATATTGTACACATGTATCACAAGAAACAGGAAAATTTATATTTTCATCTTCACTGTGATTTTTCATTCTCTCTACTTCATTAATTTTACTACTTACGGAAGCATTTTGTTATAAAACTTTGTTTTATTTATATACATGTATAACCGAGTGAGAAGGAGTAGGCAGCAATAGCCTGTAAGAAAGGGGAAAATGGGAAATAGGAAATATAAAGACATGATTGGGATGAAGATTAGGTGGGGTAGGAAGAAAAATCATTCAAAGGGAGGAAATATAGAGGATAACAAGAAGAGAAATGAGAGGTAAAAACAATGGAGTACATAGGTGTACGAGAACGGGGTGGGGGGGGGGGGGGGGTCGGTGTTTTGGGTATTTAACACTCCCCTTTTGGTCTTCAAACAGAGTCCCCCCCCTCCTATATTAGTGTTTTAGGTGTGTTTACAAATGAAATGAGCTTCTTTTTAACCCCAAAATGCTGATAACGTTTTTTGTTTGTTTGTTTGGTGTTTTTTTTTTTTTGCTTATGAGAAAATGAAGAATATTCTTAAACATCACTCTTCAAAAAATCATGGGTACGCTACTGATGGAGTAACAAAAAAAACACGATCGCAAAGACTTTCGAAAATAAAAGCTACATGAGCTATAAGACAATTTCAGTAGCCTTGTTCATCACCGCTTGAACTGTTCGGACATTACAACTGTATGACGTTATCTGATTTCTATGGGATATGCAATAGGGTATTAAATGAAGTTTCCCTTGGCTTGATTTCTCGGAAGTCTTTGCGGTCTTGTTATAAATACTGAATTCATGATTACCATGATAATAAGTAGACCAGGTACGAGGAAGGCAAAAATTATATTATCCTCCACTGGAAGAAAACAGCTGTAACGAAAGAAAAAAAGAGGAAATAACTGAAGAGAAAATTACACTTTCCTGAATCTGTATTAAAAATACGATTTTCAGTGAACTTTGATGAATTTGAATAACAAGTCATAAGTTTGTACATGAATAAAATAATCAAAGAGGATATACACATGTACACCTCCAGTACATCGTGGAACATAAAGTATAACTTTCTTTCTACTTCCGACTGGAATAAAACAAAACACATTATTCCATTGTCAACATGATAATTTGTTCGCCAATAAACAATCAAAATGTTGGTAGGAAAATTCTGCCTACCTTGCTTTATGAATGAACAATTTTTTTATCATATACTTCAGGGGCCTTAACACAAAGAGATACAATCAATTGTAACTCTTCGGTACATGGTTTGCCGTAGACTTACGATTGATATCAATCGTAAGATTGATTGTATCTCTTCATGTTACACTGATAGAAATGATCACTATGAGACGGTTGTAGCTTTTATTCTCCTCCTTTATTCACCAAGATTTCTATCTGTGATTCTTATCCTGGGGAGCGTTTCATCAGGTGTTTTGTCAGTGATATTTACCGACAACTGTTTTAAGCTACTGAAAGCCTTGCATCTGATTGGCTGAGAGCAAATTTGTCTGCAAAAATCACTGACAAAACACTTGATGAAACGCTCCCCATGACTCTATAAAACACAAAATGATGGCTGACATTTACATCTCAGATCGACAGCTTGACGATCGAATAAAGGAGGAGAATAAAAGCTACGACCGTCTCATATGATTTCATTTCATTTCATTTATTTTCTATTTTCAACAGAATATAACAACGTAATTACATCATAATTTCATGAAACATTTTTCAACAAAATATATCGTTATTACATCATAAATAATATCATGAACCATTTTCAACAATATAAAGACAAACCGTCTCATAGTGATTATTGTTTTCACTAAACAACAATGAGTGACCACCACCACCAGCGCTGTGTTCGAGGAACATTTCTCACAATTTACACATGTTCTCCCTTGTTTTAAATGATCAAATTTCCATGTAAACCAGCTGAACATATTACATCCATTAAGTTAAGTTACAAATGTGTATTAATTTATTTTTTGTATATATATAATAAGCGTCATGCGAACTTGCCATTTGCGAATATTCGGTAATTGGACCTGGGCCCTATTTCAAAAAACCTGTTATCAATAACAAGTTGCAATAAGTGTTTTAAGCTACTGCAATCCTTGCATCTGATTCGCTGGGAGCAAATTTCTCATAGAAATGTAACAGTCATTACATTCGTTACAATCGGGTTCGATTGCCGGCGGAGACATTTTCTAACCTTTGCAAAAATGTCAAAAGAGCTCTGAGGAACTTTGATTTAAGTTACGCAACCATTATTCTCTCATTTCCTTTCACATTATATATATTTTATATATATATTTATATTTATAATGTGAAAGGACATGAGAGAATATTAATATATATATATATATATATATATATAAGAGAATAATGGTTGCGTAACTTAAAGGAGAATGAAGGTCAAAACATTGTAATCAAGCGTTTACAAACTAAAATTGTACTTGTTTGAATGATCCAAACATGTCACAAATCTGACGTACCATATTTGAGTAAATTCAATCTTAAAACATGGACTTGCGACGATCTGGCACGGACATGGGCGCCGCCATGTTATGCGGAAAGTGACGAAATTGCGCTATAGTGTGTGATTGGCTGTTACCATTCATAGCTATCATTCAAAATGATGTCTCTACAAAACGTGTACAAAATATAATTTAAAGCAGATCTGTATCTAAAAATATTGAAAAACTGTAATTTACGTATTTAAAATGAAATAAAAACAGTGATAACAACAATACAATTAATTTTACACTGATCTTTAGATTATCAAATAGACCTGTTTACAGATAATTGTATGCATACCTTTTTGACAAAGGTTGCTAATGACAACTCCATAGCTTGCATACCAGAGCATGCCAAACGTAGCAACAACTAATGTATGCAAGCTGGATTTCAAGTGTCTTTATAGTAGTAGGTGAATGGAATAACTCATCACTAGGTCCTCGGAGAAAAAAAAAACATCCATACACGCTATGAACACGATGACAAAGAAAGCGGACAAAATATACAGCTCCTCATTATTCCCTCCACAATTGTTCTGGTAACAAAAGAACATCCCTTCATTGCTATTGTATAAAATAAGTAGAACAGGTGAATATGCATGTGACACCTGTTCTACATACTTTTACATAATAGCAGTGGAGGGATGTTCTATTGTCTACCAGAGCAAGTGTGGGAGGTAAAATGAGGAGCTGTATATTTTGTCCGCTTCTTTGTTCGCCATGTTCATAGTGACATTTGAAACATTAAGAACAGGTCTATTTGATAATATAAAGATCAGTGTAAAATTAATTGTATTGTTGTTATCACTATTTTTATTTCATTTTAAATACGTAAATTACAGTTTTTCAATATTTTTAGATACAGATCTGCTTTAAATTATATTTTGTACACGTTTTGTAGAGACATCATTTTGAATGATAGCTATGAATGGTAACAGCCAATCACACACTACAGCGCAATTTCGTCACTTTCCGCATAACATGGCGGCGCCCATGTCCGTGCCAGATCGTCGCAATTCCATGTTTTAAGATTGAATTTACTCAAATATGGTACATCAGATTTGTGACATGTTTGGATCATTTAAACAAGTACAATTTTAGTTTGTAAACGCTTGATTACAATGTTTTGACCTTCATTCTCCTTTAAATCAAAGTTCCCCAGAGCTGTCCTCCCTTTTTGAAATTTTTGCAAAGGCTGAAAAAATGTCTCCGCCGGGAATCGAACCCGGGTCGTCGGCTTAGAACGCCAATGCCTTAACCACTAGACCACGGAGACGGGTTAGTGGTTTCGGTGACACCAGATTCAATTGACCGACAGATTGACAAATCTTCAACCTTATTAATTAATTCCTTTGTCGGGGGCAGGTGAGTTTTGAACAAGACAAGCCGCGTGCCTCAGCTGGATCCAAGCGAATGTTTTGAGATACATGTATACATTAGAATAATTATTAACAATATTGTAAGGAAATAACATATACAACAGCTTTTGGCAAATCTCGTGGAAATAAATACAATGTGAAAGAAATGAGAGAATAATGGTGCGTTAAGTTACGCACCATTATTCTCTCATTTCTTTCACATTGTATTTATTTCCACGAGATTTGCCAAAAGCTTTTGTATATGTTATTTCCTTACAATATATATATATATATATATATATATATATGTATATATATATATATACCACAGGTTTATACAGGTTTACTGTGTTGACAAAAACACTGTGCTCATCACATAATATCTGCGCAGTGTGGCCACGGAGGCAATCACAACGTGTGCAAACATACTTCTCTCCCAATGTGTGATGGAGTAGGACAGATTTGTCTCCAGAGAAAAAAAAATCACAATGTGTACAGGTTGCAATATGGCCAAACAGATTATGTTTTATTGTTTTTTTTTTCTTCATGTGAGCATAGTGATCTGACTCTATTCCATTATACATACAGTGCGGAACACTATCGACAAAGACAAAGAATGAAAGTGTGAACGCACCATACTGCCACCACGTAGAGGATTAATGTAATACGCTGCGTGCATATATTTCCATTGCCTGCACATTACACTGTACTTTCAGGCAGCAATAATGTAGTCATGAGTCCAGAGTGACATTTATGATATATTCAAAGTATATTCAGGCACATAATTGTACTACTAAGTGCCCATTTCGATGTCTGCCGGCATTACGTGCTCAGGTGGATTCCCATCTTATATGAAACAGGTATGAAGCTATTTCGCCCCGGGAGAAAATTAAATTTCTAATTCTACAATATGCAACGCAAAATAATTTAATGTAGTGGAAAATGTTCTATTGATATCACATGCTGTCTTCACATCTACACTCATCATAGTCCCTCGATAATTAAATGATGTCGCCACTGTTGCTATGCTTGGTTACCAACGAACGTGACCTTTTTTGAGAAAGAAAAGGGTCGCCGCCCGGCATTCAGCCTGACCCAATTTTTTGTTATTATATATTTTACCTTTGCAAAATTGTTACGATTTTCCTTTGGGCTCTGTGGGCATAATTACTTCTTGGATACTGATAGGTGATAAGCTGTTTATACTGGTATAGATATTTTGCATTCAGTGTAAACAAGACGATTCCTACCTGGCAGCGCATGCGTGGTGATAAATGTGGAATTTTGGGGGTCATAATTATGGGCATAAGTGATATGTAATACCAGTCAAACAATCGATCTGGAAGATGTTATCCGTAAAGTGTTCATTTCAATATTTACTTTATGCAGGAATTATCTCCCTTTATGAGGAAATACAAAAATACATACATGTATAAATAAGATGGAAAATTTAAAGACAAAAATCAAAAGAAGATGATTGTTATGACATTTCACAAAATCACTTTCTCTACCGACGGTATATGCATTCAGTTCTAGAGTTACGTACGATGCAAGTGAGTATATACCTGCAACACACATTCTAAAAGCGTGTAGTCTTTTTTTTTTACCAGATCGCCTGGTCACATTTTCTTAATCAGATTCTAGTCATTCTAACCAGAATTCTGTTCATTTTGACTAGGATTCTGTTCATAGGATTCTGTTTATTCTGACGAGGATTCTGTTCATTCTGACTAGAATTCTGTTCGTTCTAACATTCTGTTCATTTTGATAGCATTCTCTTCATTTTGACTAGCATTCTCTTCATTTTGAGTAGGATTCTCTTCACTCTGACAAGGATTCTGTTCATTCTGACTATAATTCTGTTCGTTCTAACACTCTGTTCATTTTGACCAGCATTCTGTTCATTTTGACTTCGTTTTGATTAGGATTCTCTTCATTTTGATTAGGATTCTGTTCATTTTAACTAGGATTCTGTGCATTCTGACAAGGATTCTGTTCATTCTGACTAGCATTCTCTTCATTTTGATTAGGATTCTCTTCATTCTGAATAGCATTCTGTTCATTTTGACTAGCATTCTGTTCATTTTGACTAGCATTCTCTTCATTTTGACTACCATTCTGTTCATTTTGACTAGGATTTTGTTCACTCTGACAAGGATTCTGTTTATTCTGACTAGAATTCTGTTCGTTAATTCTAACATTCTGTTCATTTTGACTAGCATTCTCTTCATTTTGATTAGGATTCTGTTCATTTTGACTAGCATTCTCTTCATTTTGACTAGGATTCTGTTCATTTTGACTAGCATTCTCTTCATTTTGACTAGGATTCTGTTCATTTTGACTAGCATTCTCTTCATTTTGATTAGGATTCTCTTCATTCTGAATAGCATTCTGTTCATTTTGACTAGCATTCTGTTCATTTTGACTAGCATTCTGTTCATTTTGACTAGGATTCTGTTCATTTTGACTAGCATTCTCTTCATTTTGACTAGGATTCTGTTCATTTTGACTAGCATTCTCTTCATTTTGATTAGGATTCTCTTCATTCTGAATAGCATTCTGTTCATTTTGACTAGCATTCTGTTCATTTTGACTAGGATTCTGTTCATTTTGACTAGCATTCTGTTCATTTTGACTAGCATTCTCTTCATTTTGACTAGGATTCTGTTCATTTTGACTAGCATTCTCTTCATTTTGATTAGGATTCTCTTCATTCTGAATAGCATTCTGTTCATTTTGACTAGCATTCTGTTCATTTTGACTAGCATTCTGTTCATTTTGACTAGCATTCTGTTCATTTTGACTAGCATTCTGTTCATTTTGACTAGCATTCTCTTCATTTTGACTAGCATTCTGTTCATTTTGACTACCATTCTCTTCATTTTGACTAGCATTCTGTTCATTTTGACTAGCATTCTCTTCATTTTGACTACCATCCTGTTCATTTTGACTAGGATTTTGTTCACTCTGACAAGGATTCTGTTTATTCTGACTAGAATTCTGTTCGTTAATTCTAACATTCTGTTCATTTTGACTAGCATTCTCTTCATTTTGATTAGGATTCTGTTCATTTTGACTAGCATTCTCTTCATTTTGACTAGGATTCTGTTCATTTTGACTAGCATTCTCTTCATTTTGACTAGCATTCTCTTCATTTTGACTAGGATTCTGTTCATTTTGACTAGCATTCTCTTCATTTTGATTAGGATTCTCTTCATTCTGAATAGCATTCTGTTCATTTTGGCTAGCATTCTGTTCATTTTGACTAGCATTCTGTTCATTTTGACTAGCATTCTGTTCATTTTGACTAGCATTCTGTTCATTTTGACTAGCATTCTCTTCATTTTGACTACCATTCTCTTCATTTTGACTAGCATTCTGTTCATTTTGACTAGCATTCTCTTCATTTTGACTACCATCCTGTTCATTTTGACTAGGATTTTGTTCACTCTGACAAGGATTCTGTTTATTCTGACTAGAATTCTGTTCGTTAATTCTAACATTCTGTTCATTTTGACTAGCATTCTCTTCATTTTGATTAGGATTCTGTTCATTTTGACTAGCATTCTCTTCATTTTGACTAGGATTCTGTTCATTTTGACTAGCATTCTCTTCATTTTGACTAGGATTCTGTTCATTTTGACTAGCATTCTCTTCATTTTGATTAGGATTCTCTTCATTCTGAATAGCATTCTGTTCATTTTGGCTAGCATTCTGTTCATTTTGACTAGCATTCTGTGCATTCTGAATAGCATTGTGTTCACTTTGACTAGCATTCTCTTCACTCTGAAAAGGATTCTGTTCATTCTAACTAGAATTCTGTTCGTTCTAACATTCTGTTCATTTTTATAGCATTCTATTCATTTTGACTAGGATTCTGTTCATTTTGAGTAGGATTCTGTTCACTCTGACAAGGATTCTGTCCATTCTGACTAGAATTCTGTTCGTTCTAACATTCTGTTCAGTTTGACTACCATTCTGTTCATTTTGACTAGCATTCTGTTCACTTTGACTACCATTCTGTTCATTTTGACTAGGATTCTGTTCACTCTGACAAGGATTCTGTTCATTCTGACTAGAATTCTGTTCGTTAATTCTAACATTCTGTTCATTTTGACTAGCATTCTCTTCATTTAGATTAGGATTCTGTTCATTGTGACTAGGATTCTGTGCATTCTGTCAAGGATTTTGATCATTTTGACTAGGATTCTGAGCATTCTGACTAGGATTCTGTTCATTCTGGGTAGGATTCTGTTCATTCTGACTAGGATTCTGTTCATTTTGACGAGGATTCTGTTCATTTTGACGAGGATTCTGTGCACTTTGACTAGGATTCTGTGCATTCTGACTAGGATTCTGTTCATTCTGACTATGATTATATTCATTTTGAATGGGATTATGTTCACTTCAATACTATGCAGGTGCCCGTGGGAATATTCTATTCAAATCTGACTAGATTCAAGTAATATAAGGCCCATGTTTCATACAACTTGTTATCAATAAAAACTGGCCCATTTTTATGACAAATTTACTCTCAGCCAATCAGATTCAAAGATTTCAGTAGCTTATAACAATTATTGTAACTTGTTATCGATCACAGGTTTTATGAAACGGGGCCCAGATTGCTTTCAGAGTGTAAAGAGATCATTTTGAGCTTTAAAAAAATGTAAGTCTAATTCTACACAATTCGACAGTACAGGAATGATGATGCATGCAATAATCCCTTCATTAGGCCCATGCGACTCATTAGCAAACTGATTCATATTCCAATAGCCATCGACCTGCGAAGCTTATGAGAAATAATGAGCAAAGCTGCAACAACAGCGAATAATAAGCGTAAACGGGATTTTGAAAGAACTGGACTTACCAACTACTTTTTTGCAAGTTTTATGACGCATTGTTTAGATTTTGAAATTACTACAATCATATCATTTACGACGTTTAGTCATTGCAGAAATAATTGGCGCAAATGCGTCGAACTTCAAGCCCGTAGAATGGTCGTCATTAATTATATTTACAATATTAACGCTATTATGATGGGTTACGCTGATGAGAATGAAGTAAAATATCTTTTGTGACACATTCTTCAGCTTCATTCATGTACATTTTGCTCCAGATTGGGTGAAAATGCCAATTTTTCATGCTTTTAATTTTGTAATAATATGGAGAATCGTCAGGAAACGAAGAGATTGAAAGTACTATGCCAACTATCTTCAATTCAACCCCACTCATGTCAGTTTCCTAAGTGTTTTTTTTTAATATATTGTGAATTGCCAACTATCTTCACTGACTTCAAAAATGGTTTTGTGCATTAATTTTATTATTGTTTTTATTGTTTCAGTAGTATAAAACCCTTTGAATTAAATAGAATTGAATTGTATTGAATTGAACTGTATTGAAATGAAAGTAAAGAGTCAAAACTACAAATAAAAGGGTGAAATAAACATAATGTAGTCTCGACTTTTATCTGAAATTCAATCAAGCTATAACCATTGCCGGTCCTTCTTTTTTATTCCAAAAAATTAATGTATTACTCCGAAGGTTCTTTATTTTGAAGATTCGTATTTCCGAAAATGAAATACGGTTCATAAAACACCGAAGGTTCGTAATTCCGAAAATACGATAGAGTCCTATATAAAACTTTTTTGAATCACAAACCTCGGAAATATGAACCCTTTTTCATTACCGGAATTATGAACCCTATTTCATTATCGGAATTACGAACTGTCGGAAAAACGAACCTTCGAAAAAACGCCATGTCACCTTTAAAAAAAAGAACATCGTCTAATGTATCAAAAGAGGCCTACAAATATATTTTTAGAGAAATGCAGCACTAGTATAGTGTATTTTCTTGGTTATTTTGATAACAAAAATACCTTTGATTGATGATTAGTCGTACCCCAAGAATAATGAAGTCATTATCAGCATGGTTATAGTTTACGTTATTATTTATGTGGAATTGCGCCATACATTTTGCAAGCGGTAGATAAGAATGACGCATAAAGCCTGGCTTACACAAGGTCTTTTTTTAAACTTCAGGACCGCGTCAGCGAAATGTACGGTCTTTTGCGCGCCATGAAAGAGTGATATCATTTAAAAGTGGCTCCAGAATGAACCACATACAATACTTTTAATAACTGGCGTATTGCTTATTTGCCTTCACAGGTTCTATTAGCGCAGGTACTGACGCAATGGATATGACGCCTCGTGTGAGCCCGGCTTTACACCGTCACTGTTGATACTCACTATTTGGCATTGCCATATTTATCGAGTTGTAAGCCCGCCGTGCTGGCTACTACAAAGAGGGGTGTAATCCAGCCAAGGGCACAGTACTGTGACGTACTACCAATGTCCGGCGTTTTATATGTTGCCTGAAATAAAAAGAAGATAAATAAAGTAATACTGGCCATTAGGATTAATAATGTGTTTATCATAATACATACATCAACACACACCTACACCCAAAAGAAATCAATTTAAGCTGCACATACTGATCCCCCATCGAAATTTCAACATCCATGTAAAGAAAATTTTATAGCCTTTACTCAAGGTAATAGAGGGAACATACATTATTTGTCTAGATATACATGTACATGTATTGAGGGAGGCCTATTCTTACTTTACGGACGAAAATACACCTGTGTAATATCAAAATTTGGAGAAAAAAGGGAAACATCTTTTATAAATTTTGTCTTCAAGGAACGCTAATTCGTTTAACAGGTTTTATTGACAATAAATCTGTGTTATACTTGTAACCCTTATCTTACCTTCAAGACGATTTGAACAATCATTCCTAACGTCCAAAATGCTTCCGATAATTCGAAGAAGTGTATCATTAAAGCGACGGCAATGCAAGCATCCTAAAAAGTTGACGGAATAGAAAAGGGCGGGAAAAAAAATGATTTGATTGAATTGAATAAACAATGAATATGATCAGGCGCGGATCCAGGGGGGTAGAGCAAGGGGCATGCGCCCCCCCCCCCCCGTTTTGTCTGACAAAGGATGCCCCCGGACCCCCTAGATGGCCGTTTGGCTTTGTCAAACGGAGGGTTCCTCAGTGTGCGCCCCCCCCCCCCCCTTTCGGAAAATCCTGTATCCGCCCCTGATGATACCATCGGTAATACAACAATACGACTCGTCCTCTGTGTTAACTGCCTGCAGTCAGTTACGTATACTAGCTGAATTCCACAATCTCACACGAAACCTAACCCTAACCATAAACTGTTACCTAAAAGTAAACTGCAACCATGACCCATGATATATCTTTGATGAAATAACTCCCGTAACAAGAAAATAAATCCCGTAACAAGAACATAAATTTTGCTACGAATTAAGTAATGACATCATTAATAATAACTTACCTAAATAATAATACAAGTAATATGTATGGTTGGAGACAACAAATAATGATAGAAAACATTGAATGTGACAACCTCTCACATCAAACCATTTTGAATCGAGTAATATAAAATTAAATCATATGCATATAGTAGTTAATATATTTTTCTTTTGAAAACTCACTTTTTCTTGTTTTTGTTTTGGTAATATTCGCCACCGTCTGTACTTTGTGTAATTTTATTCTGTACGTTATGTTTTTTCTTTTATGACCATTATCATCATTATCGGTAGTAGTATTAATAGTAGAACTAGTAGCATTGTTGTTGATGTATTTATTGTTATACAATCGATTCATATGAAATCTTTCGAATATTAAATTCGAAACAGATCTTTTGGTGTACAAAAGATCCAAAGATCCAAATGCTACTATGCCTGAGTAGCAGGGATGTGAGACGTTCCACACAACTACCAAACTTCTCTACTCTAATTTAATTTAATATCCAGACAAAACATAAAAGTATATACTATGTAGTGAAGCTTATGTTCATTTCTACCTATCACAGAATCCACATATTTCTCAATACTGATGTCAACAATTGTGCATGCTTTGTACATTTACTACATGAATATGTAAATATGCAACTATGCATTTGTATTTTATATACATTCTGTTAATCTTCTCTCTCTCTCTCTCTCTCTTTCTCTCTTTCTCTTTCCCTCTCCCTCCCTGCCTCGCTATCCTTTTGTTACTACCGTCCCTACCATTACTGTATTAACTGTTTTAGATTTGTATTTATACATGTACTCGTGCGATTGTAACAGAAGATGCAATTCAGCCACGAGGCTGCAAAATGTATCTGCTATTGTGTACATAACACATAATAAACCATTGAATAAAAAATAAATAAATAAAAAATTAAAGAAATAAATTGACATTAGTTTATATTTTTTGTCTTACTCCGTTCGACGTTGAATATAGACCACTGACGAGGGTAATATGCTGAGCACTCATTGTTAAGAGAAAACAACAGACCGTAATGGCTCTGTCAGATTCAAATCTCCTAGAGGATGAAATATCGAGATGGAAAAGTAGAAAATATTGGAAACATTTTTAATATGCATTTAAATAGTCTACAAAGCAATTTATTATCGTATATATATAATTAAAAAGAGTGTAAAGTAAAGAATAAGGGATGGAAGAAAAGATAGCGGGAAAGAGAGAGAGAGAATTAGAGAGAGAGTGAGTGAGAGATAAACAAAGAAGGAGAGAGAGAAAAAGAGATAGGGAGAGAGAGGGTGAAATACATACACAAATTTTGTCATTCATACTGCAGGTTTGCAGAGGTGTTTTGAAAATCAGATTAAAACACAACTGTAATTGTGGAATGATTACAATCAGCCATTGTGATATTTTTCTCTCAATATACTTGCATGTAAGCTGTTGAATAATGGGAAACAAGTTGCTTTGAACTTTGATATTTAAGTTTTCATTTCAAATCGTGGTTATAAAACTGTCAGCTGATATTAACGATTTGAAAACCAACGAAACCGCAAAGAGATTCAGTACACGGTTATTGTAAGCTTGTCAGCGTGACAGACAGAAATTCTATGCACTTTTCTCTCTTGCGTGCGAGTATCGTGATAAGAATTTATCGCGAACTCAAACTGCATTCTATTGCAAAACTAATGAGGTACCAATTTCCTTCACCTTCCTATTACAGCTGCCTCACACGAAGCGAATCAGCGGCGCCATTTTGCGTTACGCGACACCGGGCTTTACGAGGTAGCTTCGATGTCAGGCTGAATGATTTTGCAGTACCTCTCACATTGCAGTGTTTGCTGTGAGAAGTCACATGACCCTCCTCTCCCCTCCCCCTTCGTTAACATACAACCCATCTAACATACATTCTGCATAACTGACGGAATGTATGGAAGAGGATCTTTCTCTTGTGGATAAACAATATGGAGAACATTGGTATGCCATGGATGGGCATGGTTCATCAATAAACCATAATCCCATTAAATGATTTTACCTTGTTGAAGTGAATGCCCTCTCTGAATGTCCCTCGGATATTATACATCAAGGGACTGATAGCTAAGACAAAATTTGCATACATTACAACGATGCCTCACCTATTTGCATATATTAACATAACAAGTGTTGAGAAGATGAGAATGATGGAGATGATGAGTGCTGCCGTTACTTCCGGTGGAAGCGAATCCGTCGTTATAGGAGTAACCGTCTGCCAAAATAAAGTACAAACAAAATTATACATGTGTAATTAATCAATTGACTTTCCTCCCTAGGCTAAACCCCCGAACAACTTCCACTACCGGCAATAACACTGGTGATTACTTTCTGACATTATCATCTTTGACAACTTCCCCCACACCCTTTGAAAATGACTCCTCGACACTAACACCCCACAGGAGCAGGGTAAAAAGGGAAGGTTTGCTTGGAAAAGCTTTCCAAATATTGTGTAAAAAGTACCCAAGATTGGGTAACCTGACTCAATATTTGGTAAACTTTTACCCCAAACATGCATGTTCCCTTTTTCACAAAATTTCCCATGTTTTAAAGTGTATCGATATATATATATATTTATATATATATTTATATATATATAAATATTCTGTCTCTCTCTCTATTTTTAATCTCCGTCGCAGAACTTTTGAACTTGATAAATATATACATGTATATATATATATATACACATGTATATACGCACAACAAGGGTCCCAAGTCCTTGTGTTGCCATAAAGCCATTATGGTAATAGCCGGGAGGGCGCATTGTTATACATAATTTATATATATATATATATATATATATCAAGTTCAAAAGTTCTGCGAAGGAGATTAAAAATAGAGAGAGAGACAGAATAAATTACTCCGTTAGACAAAAAAGGTTCAATATTTCGCCTATAAAGCTTCCTTTTTCCTGAAGAAGCCTTATATAGGCGAAATATTGAACCTTTTGTGTCTAACGGAGTAATTTATTCTGTGTGTGTGTGTGTGTCTCTCTCTCTCTCTATATATATGTTGTGATATATTTCCACGTGTTGGAATAAATGAATAAAGAACAAAATCCCGACAAATATCATGCTTAGTTCCAACAACAGTTTATTTACAATATCCACAATTTTTCGGAAGCCTCTTCCTTTATCAAGTGGAGAACAGATATGAACAATAACAATATAATACTAAGATGGAAACGCGTTACCGTGGATGCGCGAATGAGTTTTGACGCTTGGTGTACCAGCAGGCACCAGCGTGTATATTTTGAAAAGATATGCTCTTTTTAAAGGAGAATTAATCCCTGATTACAAATTTACTTATATTGGAAGGTGTAATATATTCCTACTTATTGGCCTAAATCATTTTCTAATAAGATATCAGAAAAGGGTATAAATAAAGATATTCCAACACCCGGTATCGTCTCCTACTCATTTACATGGGGGCTGCCATTTTCTTGCTGATTTGGAGTTGTACATGAACCATTGAGAAATGTTCCAGTCAGGAAGATATTTTGAATCCAAATCCTAAATTGATTTTCTTAATTACCTAAAATCCCATATGTGACGGAAAATATAAAGTGGGTGTTTACATGTATTATAAAAATTAAATCTTTATAATGATACTTTTAAATTGTCTGGTTTTGCTTAACAAAAATCTATTTTCTTGGGTTTGCCAAACAGAGCAGAACATAATATATGCAGCATGCATTCTGACTTTTCAAGTCCATTATCCGAAAGCAGGTGAATGCATAGTTTGCCGCTATAGATGCTCAGGGAAGAAGCATCCATAAAATTTGAATTAATTTCCTCCGTCCCATACGTCCAGTATCGAGAAAATAGATTTCTATTAAGCGAATATCGATTTTCAACAGAAATATATAAGGAAATCTTCAGTTTGAAAATAAATTGACATATCTATTCTATATTTTTAATCTCAAATGGGTTTTTAATTTTGAAAAAGGCAATTGAGCATTTGGATTAAGAAAATCTTCTTGTACACATAAACAAAATGGCAGCCCCCATGTGCTGCTAGCAGACGATACATATTGCTAGCAGATGGTAAATTTTGCTCAGAAAAATTTGATTCGTATCGATCTCGTATATTTTGACGCGAAGCCATATAGTCTAACAAGTAGGAATAAATAACACCTTTGAACACTATCGTCTTTATTTTTGAGCGTAATTCTCCTTTAAAATCTTGTATTACCTACATAAGGTATATTTATAGTGTTTATTGCCATTTTATCTAAAGCCACTTCTGCTATATTACCCAGATCGCCTTATTCCATCTTGTCCATTGCCAATCCCCCGTCTATCTCATCGGGCTCGTATCATTTAATCTACATTCAGCTTGCCTATTATATATTTATGTGGTCTAATTTCCGTTTAGCCGATTTCCATATTTTTTTATTTGGTTTAATGATCAACTGGAATAATACCAAGCGCCCTGTATGAACAGGCCATTACCATCAATTTCCAAGCACAAAACTTTCAATACCCTGGGCATTATACAGAAGCCAATGAGTACCCACAGTAGTGTGTTGAACCAAACTGACATCAGCAGCTGACAATAAACAGATAACAACCCGAAATGGAAATTAAAAAGTTGACAATTTTTCAAAAACTGAGTGACATAAAATGATCATGAGACCGCATGGAGATTTTTAGATGAATTTCATGCAGAATTGGATGAAATACGATCAGACAAACGAGCTGTTGGACGAAATGGAAAGGGTCCAGAATGGCGAAACATAACAAAAAGCCAGTTCGTAATTACAGTTTGCGTATCTGCAGATAAAGGTCATTTGTACCGAGTACAATTGACCTTTATACGCGCGCAACCTATGGCGTCCATCGAAACAAATGCGCGTGAGCGTGCAAACTGGGGTGATTTCAGGGTCATTTATACCTGATTACGAAATGACTTTTGCTATGGTGACATTTGCTCCAGGCTACATATATTCCTCAAAGAGGTAGGTTTAAGTTTGCAGTTGCAATTTGGTCTCAGGGTAAGTTTTGGGGTTAGGGTAAAGGCTGAGTACAGTATTTTTCGAAGGGTTTAATTAGGAAATTTGATTGGTCTAGGTAAGGAATTGACCGCGGAACATTATATATCTGTTTACTAATGTATTTCAATTTATGCATGTTTCTCTCCAAAATCCTTAGTTACCAACTATTTAGTGCACCTGCTATGCAATAAAGGCATCTATATGGATGGATTCTATTTTGCATACATTACTTGTTGGTATGTCGGGCAAGCCTCTCCCAACCTTAAATTATGTCAGGAGGAATTTCGTTCAAGAAGTGTGCATACATTAGTAAACAGGTCTATGCTTCCACGCAGAGCATGTGTCGTAGCACCAAAATAGCAATTTCCCGAAAATCAACTTACCATTGGTGTAGTAATGGTGCCTGACATATTTGCATCCGTGGGTATGATCATGTCAGAAGGCTTTTACCGCGCCTGCCTGTCGCTAGGCCGGAAAATAAGAAGCTCATCTCAAAGAATACCTGGTAGTTAAGGGGAAAAAAATAGAAGTAGACTGCTAAAAATGAATCAAACTTCATTTAAGGAGAATGAAACTCAACATACATTAGCTGATAATCATGTGGAAAATTGTCAGCCTGGTCAAAATATCTTGAAAATACTCTGATTTGAATACTCAGTAAGGAGAACAGTCTCTCTAAAGTTTGCAGATTTCTTGCTAGATATTATCCCATGGGGGCTGCCATGTTGAAGAAACTGTGATGCCATTGCGGTACATGTCCATTTACCTGTAGGCATACACAATGGATAAGATGTCGCATAATGAATAGCTTTTGTACATATAAAGCCACCCATGCAAAATAGCAGCCATCTTGGTACCCCCATTGTCTCGCACAGGTGATATCTAAGAGCAGTTGTAGATCTTTGTCACTTCTTTGAAGAATTGACAAACCTTTGTCAGACCAAGCAACTTACAAGTGCATGCCAAATCCTGATTAACAAAAGAAACAGCTGAACCAAATATCTTGACACAAATAGGTTATATGACAGGGTATTCATTTGAATGTACATGACGACAAAAATGATTTATTATGAGAAAATCCAGTGTCATGCATTACACAGCTGATCATGAGTGTCACGGTAGCTAGTGTATAGGTCAGTGGGTATCTCACAAATAGAACTGTTCTGACATTACTTTGTAAAGAAAATGGCAGCCCCCATGGGATAATGTCAAGCAAGGAAACTGCAACTTTTGGAGTCACTGTTCTCCTTCTTAAACAATCAAATAGGAGTAATTTCAAGATATTTGTAATAGGCTGACAATTATCTACATGATTATAGGCTAATGTGTGTTGCCTTTTATTCCCCTTTAATATCATAGTGGAGGATGAAATGGTCACAAGCGGCCCATGATATCCCTTGAAAATCCCAATGTGGCATACTTTATGAAGTACACACAAGAAATAAGCGTCCTCACAGTTATGTTCTGTCGATCCCTTACACCCCCCCCCCCCCCACTCGCCAGTTTCAATTATTAGACCCGAGAGGCACTAAAAAACATGTAAACATTTCTGCTTGTCATATATTTTCTTCATCAGGCCCATGTTTTGGGAAGAATTTGCATCCGCCTCAGTTTTTTTTTATTTACGATTGATTCAAATAAATTATTAAATCTTGCAATTTATAAAATGAAATCGTAGCTGTACAACAAAAAAACCCTTCATGTTATTATCATTCATTATTAGCTTTGATGCATAATTATTAAAGCCCTTTTTGCTTTTCTCCGTCTAGGTCCGCTTGTTACATAGAAAATACCATATCAATCCAAATTATTATAAGCTAAAAGAGATTGGCGGAAAAAATAACTGAGTGCGATAAAACACATAGATACTGTAAATCATGACAAAGGATCAATATTTGATGTTAAATAATCCGGTGGAAATAATGTGTGCGATAAAAATCAATAATCATCATTAATTGGTAGGAAGCACCAGTCAGTTCTGACACAAACGATGTTATCTGTGATGGGGAAATGGTATTGTTAGATCCTAACCAAGTAGCTATTCAGATAAATATCTTTTTCTGCCAGCAACGAGGCGTATATATATATAACATATATATATATATAATTTTACACAGAGTTAACACCTTTCAGCTTCTCGGCACAAGATAGTGACCCGTCTGTCTGGAGCCAGAAGGGCGTTATCTCATATACTTCAACACTGAGTTAACGTCCTTCTGGCTCTCATCAGAGAATACCATTATAATCTGATAATGTTCCTGTTTGTGCAATAATCACGTTCACGTCACGTTACACGACCTTTCGTGAATAATAAACCATTAATTCACGAAGGGCAGGGTGTAACGTTAGTGAAATACCCCCGTGAGAATTCGTAGATGTGCAATCCTTCTTTAAAAAATAAATTCGGCTAGACTGGACCCGACACTTCGCCAATAATAGGGGTATTGGACTAATGTTACACCCTACCCTTCGTGAATTTAGGGCTTAGTATTCACGAAAGGTCGTTTAACGTGACGACGTGACGTGAACGTGATCACACGATGGTTCGAAGTAAGCCGTATAATAGTGACCTGATGACTATGATTATGCTACCGCCTTCCATTTTTAGAGAAGCTTTTTTAAAATGGTAATGCATTTTCGTAAAAAGCCAATTTTTGGATGATTTGACCTGCATCTGAGACAGAAACGATGTAGAAATGATCAATTCTTGTTTATGCCATGTGTTGAAAGATGGGATTTCGTTAAAACCTGCTAGATGTGTCACGAATACAGTAAAGGGGAGTTATACGCTAACCTGTAGAAACACCTACTTGATACTATACTAAATACTTTAGCTGCATCTTGCGATAACCATCTCTTTTTCTCTTTTTGATGTCCGCATTTTATTCTCTCATTGTCCAGTGCTCTTTGTGTTTATAAATGAAGTGAAAACTGGATGTAGAATGATACAAGGGTAGGTAGACATAACAGACTCTAACGACCGCTCCTTTTTCTTTATTGCAGTGTTTTCTAGAAATGTTTAAAATGTTTCATTTTTGAAAATTTTGAAGAATTTGAGAATTTACGATCGTAATGAAACGGAATTGTACCACTACAGTTTTAATTTTGTTGGTATTCTTTGTTCACATAAAGACAGGACGGTTTATTGGATATTGAATAATATTTATTCATTCGATGTTTCTGATCAATTTAATGACTGTATCCTTGAGCCGTGAATGGAGAATTAACGCTGATCAAGACTGCATTGTGTTGGCAACAAGACTGGAGAACAACAGCCCTGTATCACTGGCATCCATTGTGATCAAATTCTAATATTCGCAATCATTCTAATGGATGTGCATGCTATCAAATCAGATGAACTCAAAATGGTTTCGAGCCTTGTACTTGGACCTTTGGTTGCAATGAAAATAACATGCATGCCTTAATCAAATCAGATTAGATCAAAACAATTTTAAGGACTTATGGCAAGAAAGGGGTTTTTAAATAATCTGAATTTTTTTTTCATGTTACATCCTATGCTAGGGACTGAGTGTTTTCCACTGTGACCCAGTCAACATCTTTGGAAGGGGGGGGGGGGGATGCTGATTGGTTAAGACGCAACAGAGACTTCAATTATCCAAATAGCACTTGGATTTGGTTAAAAACACCCGCCATCCCTGGACGCCAACGTCACTTTTGAATAATTATTATCTAGGTAGTTGTTTATCTAGCTGTTGCTATGATACCAGTTCAAGAAGAGGCCGTCTTTTGTAGATGATGACAAAGACCTCAACCTTGTGTCCATACAATATGACCAATAAAGATTTGGTGGGAGAGAGAGAGAAATCCAGATGTAGGTCGATTAGTTTTCAGGCAGCGGCGCCTAATGTCAGGTATCTCTACGTTGTTATGTACAGGGTGATAAGGCAATTATGATAGATTTTGAAAACAATGGAAGGCCAGTCGTATTTCGCCAATAAATAAAATCGATAAACATAACTGTGAAATTTATCAATATAGAAAAGGTACTGGATATCAGTGTTGCTTATCGATTTATGCTAACGAGACTTTCAGCACCCATTCTCTCGTATTTTCTCATTATCTCATAACTTTTTGTATTTTCTCGTATCCAGTAGTTATGGTAAATCGTTACTGTTGATATGTGGTTGGCCCAATAAAGCTCATGTACAGTTTTGGTAGCAAAAATGAATCTGGTAAGAAATGTTTAAAGGGATACTCAACCGCAGATTGTGGACGTTTTAAGGCCGCGAGAGGGCACTGTGATCGTTACCTGATCAGTGCCGTATATATATTTGTGACATTATGAACAAAACGTTGTGGGTTTTTAGTAATCACTTTACAAGTGGGAATTCATAATTGAACGAATCGGTACACAGTAAAAGATAACTGTAAAACTACATTTTCCCCCTTGAAATTACAAGTTATTGCCGTTATTTCAATTGTACAGTCTTTTGCCTATAAAACATCAGCAAGATTGCTGGTTTACCGGAAATCAGCATATATTTATAATCGCCCGAAATAACACAATGTTATTAAAAAAAGCATTTTCTCATATTTAAACCGCTGTCTATGTACTGTGGAAAAACGGGTATTCCCGGCATCCTGACTGCCGGGTAATTTCCCGTGAAAAAACGGCATTTTTTTACAGTGTACAGTTACTGTAATGCAGCGGCGGTCATCTTTCCCGTTCGCTCAAACACACAAAATGACTAAAAAATCTTTTTTTTTCAAAACGTATATATCTGTCGGATCTTTTTCTTTTTATGTGGACCTATAACAATGTGCTATCTACAATATAATTTGAGTATTGCCCCGAGGGAAAAGGCGCTCAGGAGAAACTGGAATTTAATGGAATTTAGGTGTACGACAAATGGGAGAGTTGACCGTGAAATTCGCATAGATGTAGTGATCTCACATTTCAAACATACATATTTTTCTTATTCTTTGTTCAATTTCTTTCAAACTTTCACCATCACATTTCTCTTATTTTTCTGCTTTAACACAAATCGTTTTTTTTTAACGACAGTTGGATTGCCCTTAAAAGAGTTTATGGCCAAAACCTAAAAAAAAAAAATAATAAAAACCATTAAAATGAAATGCGTCAATGGCCATAACATTTTAAAAGCCTTTTGGTAGTGTATCGGGAATATGTCACTTGGTATTTGCAATATTATTATTATCATCATTTTTATTCTTCTTCTTATTATTATTATTAAGAGGAGGAATGATAATGATAGTAATAATGATGATGATGTTAATGATAATAATAATAACAATAATGATAATAATGATAAAATATAATAATAATAATAATAATAATAATAACAGTAATTTACCTAACTGCGACTTAAGGCGAAACCTAACAATAGGTTTATTCCGTCACAATAGAAACTCAACGTTTGGGCGAAACGAGTGTGGGTTAGGGTTAAACGTAACAAAAGAATGAGATAAAAGATTTCGCCCTAAGTCGCAGTCAACGGTTAGGTAAATTACTGTTATTATTATTATTATTATTATATTTTATCATTATTATCATTATTGTTATTATTATTATCATTAACATCATCATCATTATTACTATCATTACCATTCCTCCTCTTCTTCTTCTTCTTCTTCTTCCTATTACTATTTACAGTTGCCAATGTTTTTTTTATAGTATGAAGACAAAACCTATACTGCAATCCTATCTCGTTGAGGTTTGGGCCCCTTTCTCCTCCATTTTACCACCACATTCCACATTTTTACGTCTTATCTACAATTTCTCCTTTCTTGTACCCTTCTATCCACAAGCAATCCTACAGTTTTTCTTACTTATACTTATATTTCAGGACCCCCTCCAAATTCCTTATCGTCAACATTTGATAAGGTCACGAGTTCTTATAGCAGACGTGTGCACACATGAGCATGGCAGTTTCGATGGACATCAAATTGTTTCCAAACGAAACCAAATTGGATGCAAATAAAGAACATTTTAACTTGATTGGCAGCGGGGGAGATAGCATATTGTCGTAATTAATTTCAGTTGCCTTTTTCCACGCAGGTTAAACACGTCCAGACAATGCACGCCATTTTGTCAGACGAAAGGAGCAAATGTTTATAAATATTTCACATTCGATGGTTATTCTTTATTCTTTGTCTGAAAGCGGTCAGCTTTGGAACAATAATTGCATTGATATCCCATTTCATTTAAGATTGAGGCCATTAAAAAGAAATCTTTTAAAGTAATTTTTCATTTTCTAGTTTCTCAGAATTCATCAATATGAAGAAAAAATTTAACAGCAGCAGGATAAGGGTTTCGAATACGTTTCTTTTTTATGGAGGAAAATGCAATATGACCTGGAGAGCCTTCCCAAATTATACGTTATTTGTTTATAGAATTTTTATGTCCTTGTATCTCGGTACACTCTGAGAAAAACATCATTGACATGAACTAGGTGCCTTATATATGCTCAAAATCAAATGAAAAATGTATTTATTACATTAAACAAAATACTAAGTTTGGAGAAATGCTTTGGCATAAACTTATAGAGGGCTATGTTTTAATAATATGTTAAAAAAAAAACCAACCAGGTCACAATGTTTTGTAGCATTTACACAACATCGTCACAAATCACATTTTACTTATAATTTGTAATTTTGTCCATTATAATAGTCAACGTCTTTATAAACATCAACATCGAAAAAGTGCAACATCCTGGAGTTGATTATAAAGATGTCACCTTGATTCATTGTGGGAGAAAATAAATGTATATGTACACCTAGGTTGAGTTGATACACACCATCGCTGATTCTTTGCCACACAAGTATACTTGCTTAGTATCCTCGGCCAGCAGGTCATTTTAATGATCAATTGACAGTCTGAAACATATTGCCCTAACATAAAACGAGAGTCGTTGACAATAACAAATATAACATTTTCATTTTCAAAGGGAAATAATCAGTTCTATACAATTGGATCGTTCTAATTTTTAATTGAAATATAGTCAGGGTTGTCTGGAAAAAGGTAGAAATGCATAACATGCTCGTACACTCTAGAAACTCAAATGTTAAATCTACATTTAAAAGGTTGGAGGAGTGACAACATTTTCAAAATGGTAAATGAACACTTTTAACATGCTGCATCCAACCTTTAAACTATTAGATCCAGCATGTTAAAAGTGTTAATTTACCATTTTAAAAATGTTGTCACTCCTCTAACCTTTTAAATGTAGATTTAACATTTGAGTTTGTAGAGTGTACCATTCATTAACTGTTATTTTCAATGTATTTTCACACAGTTTTGAACTAATGTTCGTCATGGTGAAAACCAGCCTGGCGTTGGGTTAAATTTACCCAGTATTTGGTAAAAAGGGAACATCGATTGTTGGGTAAAACCTTACCAAATAGTAGGAAAATTTTACCCAATTTGGGGTACATTTGAGGAGTATGAACAGAGGAAGCATCTTACACAATCAACAATTTTAAAGCACTGCCTCTGCCATTAAGGAAGGGAATTGTGGATATTTTACGCCCCTGTTCTGATATGACAATACATTACGAGTTTTCAAGGATATCTTCTACCTTAGGTCAGCTTTCTGGGTTAACTTCTTCCGCATCGCGAGTGGACAAAAGCAACACTTTTAAGAGTCAGGGTGATGCCATTTCGCAGATGATTTCGGAGATGAATATGATGCAAGCCGGTTTTAGAGAAGCAAATGGACACTTGTCCATTTCTGAATTCGATTAGAGGTAGGTTGGCTGTATAGATTGTTACGAAGGCTGCAAGGTGATAATGCAGTACTAATCAAATTAGGAAATAGCAATATACAGTGTGAGTCAATAAAGAGGCAATCCATATTCAAGTTCCACTATCCTTTAAACCGAGGGGAAATGGTGAGATATATCATGACGGTATAATATTGTCTTATAATATTGTCGCTCAACAAAATACGATCATGGGTGACTTTTTGAAAAGCATGTCAAATCGCCTTTGCCCGAGTTTGGGATGAACCAAAGGGGTACTTTCCTTGAGTGTGAGTGCATTCAATGAGGATGGATACCATTCAACCAAATATGTTGACCATCCATTTTATTCCAAACTTGGGCAGATGCCAATTTAGCATGAATCAGAAAAAAATGCTACCGTGCAGTCCATTGCAAGCTTTTACTGATGAAAGTGTCAAATTAAAAATAAATCATGATAGGCTAAAAGGTGAGTAATTTTAATTAAATCTATATGTACTGATATTTAAGGTTGAATCTGGGTTAACTTTTATTGAATCACACTGTATAACGTTATGTGGATGGGAATCACCTCATCCTTTTCTATTATTGCCTATTGTGATGATAATCATATTTGTCGATCTCCTCAGGCTTACAAGGACATTGCCATGACTACATAATGGTGTAAGCGTGAATCGTGACATTTTTATGTTATGTAATCAATTTTTGCTCCTTTTTGAACCCTTAACCTCTGATAATGTAGTCCCGATTTATTTTTATATTATGTTTGTAATAAAAACTAATGTTGTTCTCGTTTCATTTTGCTCTTTTCTCTCTATATTTACCCACTTTATTTTGATGGCATAATCCCGAGTTATTTTTATGTTTGATGTATAGATCGTGTCTTAAAAAAAAACATATTGAGCACCTTTACATATTCTTCATAAAACTTGCCATGAAATTAACCTAACTCTCTAACGAGGCATACATATACTTGGAATTACATCCCTATCATAACTTCATATTCCATGTACTTGTAGAAAGGACGCAAAAAATTGGATAATACAATAATAAAAAAGAGATATTGAGAGAAAATGGATATCACGATACATTTTCTGGATATTTTAACAAAGTTCAAAGTGTTAGAAAAATACGCTGCAGTCAAGTGGTGTAAAATCTGAAGTCGAAATGCGATTGTAGTTGGTTCGATCACCGGCACAACACATATCCTTGAGAAAGACATTTTATTTACATTGCTTCTCTCAACCCAGGTGTTACATGTGCATTCGGTTGGATACCAAAGTCATTGTGGGTTGAGCAGCATTGTGTCTGTAAAAGGTCGCATGGCTTGAATGCTCCCAAAGGGGTGGAGAAGGTGCGTAGATTGTATGCTGGTAATTAGCCATGAATTTGATGACCGGCAGGGGTAATAGAGACATGATGTATTAGGCGCTATATAAAACCAGAATATTATTATTATGATATCGAGATTAACATAACAGACACGAAACAATGGAAATATTGATAAACTAAGCTCACTCACTCACTAGTGTATGCAGTTATAGTGAGTATACCTTAATATGAGAGGGAAACGACACAACGTCAACGAGACACAGTTCTAATCAGCTGCGCAATAAAAAGGTATTGAAATAGCCAGAGGTAATTTCCTTGAAGCGCTTAACGACCGTTCTATTTCTGTCAAGACCACCAATTACATCAGATTCGCTTTTCATGTCACCTACCGCTAATTGCAATTACGTCATGGCGTGCCCGCTATTAAACCTTACATCAAAGATAGGTTAATACACAAGTCAAGCACTTCCTATTCTTTTTCTTTTGTAGATTTCCATAATTTCTAACAAGTCAAGCAACAACATTTTCGATGGTATTTGAGATGCCACAACAAAGCAGAATCAACTGGAGAAGGACCTTCAAACGCAGTCATAGGAAATATACACTACTGGACAATTTCTTCAGCATATGTAATGAACATACGAATCAGTTGGGACAAAACATTTATTAATGGCAAACAAAATCATAGCAACAAAACAAGTAAATAAAAGAGGAATTGGCCTTGTGCCCGAATCAGGTTTAATCGTTTGAATAATCCCTTCTAGGCCCCTGGCGATAATCTGTGCCTTCAATCGGTTATTATAATTTGATGTCATTAAGCTTGTTTTGTCTCATGTATCATAGGCAAGCGAAAAAGATGCACGTCCTTACGAATGATGATTGGCTGATTCCTAATGACCACGTGATAATGTTCATTTCGTGTTCATCATATACCTACCGCCACATCGTGTTCAATCACCACGCTCATTAATTGATTCATGCACCTGCCGCTTGCCAAACAAATCACGAAGCTAATTTTAACTTTCCCGATATTTCCTACGTGATGGGATATGCTGCAAGATAAGGATATTCTTCCATTTGCAAATCGTTGCGTGATTTAATTCAATTCGAGGTAACATACCAGTAATCTTTCAGCATTTTGCAAGACACATTACTTTAATATTCAAATAATATAATTCATACAGAGTACCAGAAGAATATCCCAAGAACATGGTAATACAGGGTAGATGGTGTAAATCTCTTTCAGAAGAGCTTGTGTCGGGTACGTAAGACTACACAAGAGATGGAAGAGCAATTTTCAAAATCCCATAGAAGTGATCCAGAACCAGTATAATTATAATGTTTTATATTGAAAGGCCTAATCAGGGTATACAGAATAAAACAGGATAGAATTGAATGCCTATAAAACCTGAAATTGTACTTTTGAACTTAAATAATTAAAATTTTATCCATATATTTCACGGAAGAGAGCAAGAAAAAATTTCATGTAAACTGATGATTCGGTCAAGGACAAAATTATCATAACTGGTTTGCTTGGTACCCTTTTGGGTCAATGGATATAAGAACATAAAGTTTGAATAATTTATATCAAGAAGCCAACCTTCTTTTTTCAAACACGCACGAAAAAAAAACCAAGGCCAACATTTTAAAACTTCTGCACCTTCAGCGATAAATTGGGAGGCATTTTAGATATTGCAATTAAAATTCTCCAGAGGTCATTAAACGAATAAACATATTTGGTATATATCATTTTTAATGCATATTAATAGAACGTTTACAGGCCATATCTTTTTCCTTGTATGTTTTTGTTTTTGTTTTGGTGTTTAATTGTTGTGTTGTTGTTTATTTTGTTGTTTGTTTGTTTGGTTGTTTTTGTGTTTTGGGGGTGTGTTTTTGGTGTTTTTTGTGTTTTTTGTGGTGTTTTTTTGGTGTTTTTTAAATTTTTATTTATTTATTTATTTATTTTATTTTTTTTTTTTTGGGGGGGGGGGGGCTTCACTGTAAAATAAAAAAAGTGAGGTGAAAATTTACCCAACAGGTTGGTACTTAAAGTGTGTCCAACCAACTGCTGGGCAACTCCCCCCCCCCCCCCCCCCCCTCCACAGGGATTTTATTGATTCTCAAAACAGCATGTTATATGTAAATGAACAACAACTTTGCTACAAACCAGTCTACATGTCAAGTTAAAGAGGACGTCCACCCCGATACCAACTTGGCTTCAAAAGAAGCAGGAAGACTACAAAAAAACCCACCAGATCAACGAAAGCCCGAGCAGAAATCCGATAAGAAATAAGAAAGCCATAATTTCCCGAAGCTGAAACCAATTAAACACAAATCGGCAACTCCGCGACGCATCCCGCGATGTCCTCCCCCACCCGCTCCGCATCGGAGAAATCAAAAATTTCCATTTTCTTCAAAGAAAGCATTCCACCACACATGCACCCCAAACACAATTATACGACACAAATCCGCTTCCTCACCATAAAAAGAGAAGAAAATGGAAATCAATGTAAAGCCGTGAACAGAGCAAATGGGAAAGGAGCCCGCAAGGCACGTCACGAAGCCACCAACCCGCGCCCGACCGATCACAACCCCCACAACCCACAATTTCCCTACCCCTCCCGGACCCTGCTAAAATTGTCCCCTCAATCCCTCCGTCTCTCCCAAGACCAATGCCATATCAGGGTGGACTTTCACTCTAATGATACAACAATTTACATATGACAATCATTCGGTAAAAAGATTTTTAAACTGAAACCATTTTTTTGAAAATTTGCATTACTTAAAATTCAAGTTTGAATATTTCTCATTGTAATAATAGTTTGATACTGATGCTTTGGCAATACTGAAATCAGGAATTATCTTATGTATTTTACAATTATATATCGTTTTTTTTCGTTATAATCAGGATACAGTTAAGTGCAAGGTTATTTAAACCTGTAAATCCAAATATTTTATTTTCAGGTGAAAATTTTAATCTCTCGCCGGTTTCAGTCAAGATCCAGTCCTCAAGCCTATCCCAAATATTATTAACATGCCTACACTCACAATACAAATGTACAACTGTTTCAATTTGGTCGTTACAAAAAGTACATTCTCTCCTTGAGACCAGTTTCAATTTAAAGAGCAAGTCGTTTGTAAATGATATACGCTGCATAACCAACGTAATCCAACATCAATGGTACACTGGAATCCCAATGAACAGTATGATTCCCACCTCATGTCATTCAGGTCAAATCTGCATTTCCATTTAAAGTAGAACACTGATGATTTTAAATATTGGCTTAATACTTATTATTGCATAGATGGCATAAATTAAACAAGGTTATCCAAATTTAAAGCTTGGAAACATTTGAATTAATGATTATTATCAATTATAAAACGGTAAAATACAGCCCCCGATATAGCAGCTGAAAAGCTCCTTGAACGCTGCTGAGATGTGTGACGACACAAGGGGGGCGAGTCCTGTCTAAGCAGACGATGTCCCATAACATTATACACATTTTTCAGTGCCTGTTTTGTCATCTCCTCTTCACTTATTTCTCTTACTTGACTAGCGTCAGTCTTAATGTTAGTCTGTTGCCTCACTCTTAACTTCGTGTATGGTATTATTTTGATGAAAAATGCAGCGTTAAAAAAATAAAGGAATCAGTCACTTGTAAACAAAATAAGACGCCATTGTATTTTCAGCTGCTTGCACCGCGGCATGTTCGGCGTTTCAAGAGGGAACGAATACCATCCAGCTATTATTCGCAGGGCTTTTCAATTTGAAAATGGGGTTTATTTCATTGATCATTGACCCTTCTCCTGTGTATTTACAATCAAACGGTTTTAGTTATCAGAATCAGTTCACTTTCCCTTTTCGAATGGTGTGAAATAAGGTCATGTTTAAATGTACCAAACTCTTTATAATTTGATAAATAATTGCATTGCAATTACGTTCATTCATTATAGGACGTCGTCTGCTTAAGCAGGATCGATCCCTCGTATGACGACATCAAAACATCGCTATATTTCTGGCGAATCGTCGGATATTC
Organism: Heliocidaris erythrogramma; assembly: GCA_025617745.1. Lineage (NCBI taxonomy): Eukaryota > Metazoa > Echinodermata > Echinoidea > Camarodonta > Echinometridae > Heliocidaris > Heliocidaris erythrogramma. Next base: position 15,517,642 of record CM046854.1, on the reverse strand, counting down.
CACATGCTGAGAAGAGCTTTTATTTATGTTGTTTTTATAATCATCATATACGCAGTTGACATAAAACTTATACGATTGCCATCTGTAAGCTTCCCAATTTCTAGTGATACATTAATTGCCATATTTGTGATTTTCTTGAGTGTTCTACTTTAAGAAAACTTTTACATTCTGTTCTTCTGCGATTCATTATAGCTGCATAAATATGCGAGCATCCCTTTATTTCTTTAATCACAAGAGAAATTGCATCTGGAATTAGAGGTTGATGGATTTTATTGAATGTACATTCCATGAAGGCTTCCTTAATAGTTATGCAGAGTGCATGATAAAAGAGAAAATTTGTTTGAAGATCATAAATATCCTGAAGATCTTTCAAAGATAAAAAATGTCCCTCTTCGTCCAAAATATCGTTTATAAAACGAATCCCCTTTTGACACCAATTTTTCCTATATATTGGTTTGTTATCTATTTTGATACAGTCATTATTCCATAAAGGTTGAGAGGATATATTACTATAGTAGGTACACAAAAAATCACTGTAAGCGAGAAACATTTCGCTCCAAAAAATATTATATGTCTGATTGGCCAATTTCCGAAAATAGTGACTTCCCATATAGATAACAAAATCATGTTGTCCTGGCAATTAAGGATGAATCAGATTCAGATTCAGATTCAGATTTATTCAAAACCAAACAAATCAAATATATGAGAATACAATATGGAACAATGGTATAAATGACATCGTTATTTGATTGAGAGGTTTTATAACCCCATGAGAAGCAACGCTTGTAGGTGGGGCCCCTTTATGGCAAGATAATAATACAGAATAAATGACAACACCAAATACAACATATATACATGGTATGAATTGAGAAGACAAAGAATATTACTATCAATTGACCCTTTAGCAATCCTCTTAATCCAAGAAATTGTTAATGATTGGCAATGTGTATATATGTCGATCATTTTAACCCCTCCATTTGAATATTTCTGAGACATTTGATTTCTGCTTACTTTATCGGGTTTCTCTTCCCATATAAACTTATAAAACATGGCATTTATTACTCTCAACACATTATCACAAGGATTAGGAAGAGACATAATGAGTTTTGAAATCAGCAAGGACTTGACTACGGGACCCTTCCTAACACAGTTAGATATCGCTTTAACCAGGATGTCATTTGACTCTTTATTTCTGTGATTTTTTCGTTATAGTTGTGATACACCATACTTTGTAAATCTGTACAAAAATCAATACCCGGATATTTGAAGTATTCATCAAAAACCCAGGTTAAATTTCGATTTAATAGTATCTTATCTCTTTCCTTTTTGTACCGTCATATCCATATTACCCTTGTCTTATGAATATTAACTTTTAACCCGGACATTGCAGCGTATTCATCTAAAATATTCAATGCAATATTCAACCGTAGTACCGTTTAAAGTGAGTAGAGTATCATCTGAATATTGAATCAATTTCAATTTTTTATCATATATTCCTATTCCAGTAATGGAATTGGACTTTCTAAACATAATTCCAAGTATTTCAGCACATAATAAAAAAATATAAGGAGACAATGGATCTCCTTGACGACACCCTCTCTCTATTCGAAATCTTGATGTAAGATGTCCATTTACCACAATACATGACTGAATATTCTCATAGAAAACGTTAAACCATTGTTTAATCGAAGGGCCGAAATTGAAGTAATTTAAAACTTTTATGATAAAGTCATGAGAAATCGACTCAAACGCCTTTTCAAAATCTATAGGACCAATAACCCGGGAATGTCATTTACATCAGCGTACAATAATATAGCGCATAACAAACGGATATTTTCTCCAATAAAACGTGGGCAACTTTTTGCCTAACTTGGGTGATTTTTGCTCAAAATGTAGAAAAGGAAACCAGATACTAGCTTAGGCACTTGACTGTAATCGGACCGAGGTTCGAAGCTCAGTCACGTTTTTCGGATGGTGACGTTAAAGGTAGGTCCCAGACGTAAATGATAATTTCTGATTGAGACCGGTCTCTCAAAACTCAATTACACACAATATAGCTGCTCCCTACCAAGGCACAACCAGCATGAACCTTGGTTAGGCTTCTCTCAAGACACATTGATTTTGTAATAGGTGTCAAATACAGGACCTGGGGGGCGTTTCATGAAAGGACTTGTCAGATATTTTATCCGACAAATTTGCTCTCAGCCAATCAGATGCAAGGATTTCAGTAGCTTATAACAGTTGTCGGATAAAATATCTGACAACTTCCTTTCATGAAACGCTCCCCTGAACTTGCACATTGAATAAGATTTACCCATACTGGGCACAAAACTTGCCCAAATGTTGGATGGACACGTACTTACAAGTAGTTTTTACCCAACACGTTTATCACTGTGTTTAGCGAAGCTCATAGCCAAGCGAACATCGCAAATAAAAAAAATCAATTGTGACGTCACTTCACGGCTTATTGTTTCTGATGACGTGAGCAAAACACCCGCATCTAATAACGAAGCTTTAGAGATTGACAATTACAACTCAATTAATTCAAATAGAGCTCTGTAATGGGATAAATATTGTGATGAAACACGAAGGAATATCTGTGATTGAGAAACAATACCAATAAAGAAAACATTTTGGAGAGGAATAAAAAAAAAAGATGCATTGTTGTATCATAGGCAAAGTGAACGTCACGTGATGTGTGAAAAAAATGATGAAATTCGACCGGTAAAGGCGTATGGCGTATATGTGTTAAAAATACAGATGAATATTGGGTGAGAAGTGAGAGTTTGAGAGTGAATGCAAATGAAGGCACGAAAGGGTACACTGAAAGAGTGCGTAAGAAAAGAGAGAGAAAGAAAAACGGAAAGATGAAAACTGAGCCATCGCGCCACCGGAGGCGCCCCCCCCCCCCCCCTTCGTGAATCCAGAAGGCCTATATGCCACTGCTTAGAGACCACTACTGAGCAATGGAGCCTCCATGATAAAAATGACAAATGTTCAATAAAATATGAAAATCCAATTTCTCTCCTCAAGGTGGCAGCTGAAAATTGCAATTATCTACGCACCTATATACATGTAGATATATGCGTGTCCGGTTGAATGGTGTGCCGATTGGATATTGTGATGCTGTAATGTTCTGAGGCAATAATATCTCAGTGAATAAGTTTCACGCCGTTCATGCGTTTCCTATAATCAATTTCATTAAATTGATAAATTGTTATCATAATATTGGATGCATATTTTTTTTTTAATCTACTGAATTGATTAAGGAATACAATTCTAGTAACTAAACATACTAAAGATGAATAAATAATAGATTTGACCTGAGGTGCAATTGATCCTTATACATACGTTTACTAAATGCATTTAAATGCTATAATCATACTTTTCAGTTAGGTTCGTTTGAATGTATTTTGGGCCAATTCATGCTATTGATTGATTAAGAATACAGAAAATAAAATTTATTCATCTTTTATAGGAGATACGCATGGCGTGCTAATGGCAAATCCCAAATAATAATAATAATAATAATAATAATAAATTGTTTCTTTTATAGCGCCATATCCATTTCAAACTGATCAAAGCGCTTTACAAATTATATAAATCAATTAATACTAACAACTTATACTGTAATATAACATAAATAGATGATTATAGCCAAAACATTAACAGCCTAGACACATGTACATAAACAGTTTAATGCCGCCCTGAAGTTAGCCTCTTGTCGAGGCCCTGGCGCTGTTGAAATCCTTGGCGATATGGAGGCAAAAAACCGAGGCGCCGAAGCGCCTCAGTGTTTCTGGCTCGCTTCGCTCGCCCAGAAATTTTGCCTCCATATCGCCAAGGATTTCAACAGCGCCAGGGCCTCGACAAGAGGCTACCCTGAAGTGGGAATTAGTCGATAAGTGAGGCAGGAAACATTTCACTTGAACTGGAATACCCCCATTAAAGATTTCCTAATGGTGGTTTATTAATGTAAGTATTGTTGGTTTGCAGACTCCGGAGAGCGAGTGAAATCTTGGATATTAGAAAAGGAAATGTCAGATGCCGATCAAAAGTTTCTATTTTTGTGTTAAATGCTAACAAATTTGTCAGAAAAAAGAAACAAAAACGTTTCCATGCAGACTATATCGGTGGTGACATTCGTTTTACGAAAAATATGAATCTTCCATTTCAAAAAATTAGGCCTCAAGGAGATACATACCTCCTGTCATTATCCCCTTTATAAATCTCTCTCTTTCTTTCTCTCTTTATCTCCCCCTCTCTTGCCCCTCTCTCTCTTTCTCTATATCTCCCTCTCTTTGCCACCCCCTCTCTCTCTCTCTCTCTTTCTCTCCACCTCTTTCCCCATAACAATGCACCCTCTCAACCTTAAGGAATCCATCTGAAAATGACATAATTGTACGAGTCTACACAAAACGAATTAATTACATTTTGCTTGCCCTTAATCATACACTTCACTTTGCCGTTGTATTACAGGATATTTCGTCTGTTTGGAGCACGAAGGGCACTAACCAATATGCTTTAACACAGAGTTAACCACCTTGTGGCTGTCAACAGATGATATCTTTGTTCTGTCTGCCTCCTGTTTCATCTGGCCATGAGGATTATTTTTTTTATTCCCATCAAGTAATTATTGTGGGTAACGGTTGGTGTGTGGATGTGTGTTCAGATATAATGAATATGTGTTCTTTGTTTGAGTTGATTAATTGAACAGCTTTATAAAATAAATACCTTTCCTACAGAGATTCGATTTATGCACATTATTAGTTTTATACATCGCAGATCAAACTATATTCGATTCCAGATAACAATACTACATACATCCCTACAGGATGGCATGGGGCGATTGTTTAACTGATAAATGAATATATCTTCATCTTAATCTGATGTATATCGACTTTTCTGTCAAAGTCAAATCCACATTGACTGATTATTGCATGATCGATTAAATGAGGATTCATTTTTTTCAAATCCCAAAGTCTTCCATTTCATATCAAGAATATTTGATGGCGTAGCGTGTTAGAGGAGGATATCAACCACGAAAACGTGCCTATTATATTCTCATTTGGCAGCATGAACATTTTTTGCTGATTGAAGAAAACGATCCCAAAGGCGGGAATGAAAATTGGCTTCTATTTCCAATGGCTAGTTACCATGGAGACGAAATAAACAACTGCGAATGGAAATCAGATGTGATATGTGGCTGCAAATTAATTCAACCAGCCTCTTGATCAGGCCCATGCCTGTGTGTGTGGGTGTGTGTGTGTGTGATAGTGGTATTGACAGGTGAACCTTTCTCGCTAACATTCGTTGCTTGGCAGCGATGTTTGCGGCTGGCGTGAATCGAGCAGCAATGTGATTACCAGTCCCATTTATCACTGTTCATATTGGAGTTTGAAAGGTTAGGTTATTGATTTACAATGCTCTCAAGAGAAACGGGAAAATGGCATATATGACAAATAAATGACATTACAATGAAACCGGCAAAAAAAAATAGAAATTCAAGTCACGTCTTGTTCTCACAAAAGCGACATGAATGAATACAGGTTTTAACTTAGTTATTGATTATATCATACAATACTATGTTGATTCAATGTCAGTATTAATTACGATGAGGAATTGAATGTGACATGGCTATACAGTGGTTTCCTGCCACGTACGAGCGCAGTAATGTTTTTTTTTTCTTCAATGATTTTAGCGCAGAGATTTCATTAGCACAAAAAGGTATCATGACGGAAGGCATTGATGGAAAGTTTCTCCTTATGAACTTATCTCAGCTTCAAATGGTGGATTAATATGGGCGAACTGAGTTAATACCGTAAGCAGCTTATTGAAAATCGTACATGAATTTGACAGCTCCTGTGCGCAAAGGTTAAGAGTGAAGAAATACAGTGTTCACATTTTGAGAAGGCCCTTGCTATTTATATTCCCTTGTCTTATACATTTCCATATCATGGACTGTAAGCCATGTTATAAGCATATATGACTACCTCAGGAAACTGCATAACAACTCCCTAAAAAATTATTGTATTGTGTCTTTTAACATGTTTAAAGAATGAGTCTTGTTAAGATGACAGTTAATTGACGTGTCTTTCAAAGCTTTCATAGTCAATCAGAAAACTACATATTTCGATCTCAGTCTATGTGTACTGCATTTGCATTTAATATAGGGCAAGTCCAAATTATCGCTGTCAATAAAATTAGTAACATATCGGACATTATAAAAGACCAAATATTCTGGACTCGCCTAATAAAGCGTGTTGTGATTTATTTTTTCTTTTTCGTCTTTTTGAATGTTTCTTTTTATAGCACAGTAGAGATTTGTTACATCAGACGAGCAGAAGATATCATTATTTCAATCTATAATCTACTTATGCTTTTATAATGAAGTACCTACTTTCATTGATAAAAGAGAATGTATTGATGAAAGTTGATTACTAATTGTTACTGATTATTTGGCTGCTGCAAAAGTTGCAAAGATAATGTCCTGTCACTATATTCAAATACGTTATTACCTTGGCTGAATTTTTAAATCCTATATGTTCTCATATTCTGTGGAAAAAGATTATTTATAACCAATAAAATCATTCAATTAAAAATAGAGAAAAGGACGGGATGTGTCGGAGAAAGAAGATGAACATTTGGAAATCCGTCAGATGCATATAAATACACACGCAAGGTAATTTAAAATGGAGTTGGGTTAAGAAAGAATAGTTCATTTAAAGTAGACTTCCAGATGCTAAGATAGTGTTGCATATCATTTGCGCACTTCCCACTATAAAGAGATATATATTGGTAACAAAACGGTGGTATATTATATAGATTGGGAAATAACTTCGGTTTACCCCATCTGTATATAATTCTGCATGGCTGAATAAATATTCTAGTGTTAGTCAAATCATATTGTATATTACAGATACTTCTTGCCCACGGACACAACCAGGGACGTAGATAATGGGGATGCAGCCCCCCACTTCTAAAAGTGGGGGGGGGGGGGCTGCATCCCGGATGCAGTGTACAATCATTCCCTCAGCTTTCAGAGGGAAAATGACGGGAAATATATTCATGTACATTTCTGTAGTCGTTTTTATATTAACGAATACATGAATACATTTTCTTTGGTATACTGAATTAATTAATATGATTTATATGATTAACATATATACATATATATGCAGGTACCACACCCCCCCCCCCCAGTATTGAGGACCTGTCTGTGCTAATGGACACAACGCTCTGGAATGAGAGATAGCTGAGATTACCAATGCGATCGTGAATATTCCCAAGATATTCTCGATAGAAACATGGCTTATTGGATCCTCTAACGTTAACCTTTTCGAGACAATAGACCGGTTCCGCAATGTATTCAAATTTATGCACATTTCTTCTCTGATCACCTAGTGACGAGCTATTCCATTAATCTGCTTTTTGTAAATGAGCCTCAAAGCTTAGAATCCAGTTTGCATACATCAACTTGTTGCTACGTCCGGCAAGCTTTCAGGTTGTCAAGAACAACCTTTCTATGAAAGATATCTATAAAATTTGCGTACATTACCGAAGCGGTCTATTGACTCACACTCTATATCCCGTTGTTTTATTGTACCATTAAATAATCGGGATCCGCTTGCTATTCATAAGGACCGCTATTCATAGAAAACCGCTATTTATTTAACAGGCGTTATGAATAGTGGTCCTTAGGAATTGAGGTCCTTATGAATAACGAGGTAAATTGTCTATGGTTTGCTCGCTATTCATAAGGACCGCTATTCATACAAAACCAATATTCATTTAGTCATGGTTATGGATAGCGGTCCTTATGAATAAGTGGTCCTTATGAATAGCGGTCCTTATGACTAGTGAGGTTACCCCAAATAATCTGTCATGTCACTATAATTAGGAGTAGGTGAGAAGTACTGATTTGTCGGGTATTGACTGAATTAGAAAGCGATTACACATAATAAAATCTTTCCAGTTGTAATATTATCACGAGGAATGATTTAACGCGTTTCACTAACTCAAAGCTAGCCATTTCCCTAATATTAATGGCTATTATTATCGCTTCCATTTGAGATATATGATCACCCTACCGGGAATAATCCAGGTAAAAACAATTGTCATTTCTCCAAGGAACACGAATGATACATTTCTCTGTCAAATTTAATGGCCATTTTACGCTTCTCTTTTGGAGAGTGATATTGATTGAAATAGAATAATGAAGGTAATAGTCTGAAATAAAAAGGCGGTGTGTGCTCCCCCCCCCCCCAAAAAAAAAAATGTATTATCCATAAGCTCAGGATCTAGATTGCCTCATATATTTAATTTGTTGTATATTGCAGAATTCAATGTATTATTCACTTTATTTTAAAATGTATATACCTTTGTACTTTAAAGGGCCCCAATGAAAACCAGCAAATATTTGCTGATTTGGGCTACCCTGTTTTAAATATGCGATTTAAATAGATACAAAAATAAAATTATAAAAAAATAAAATTATAAAGCATGAGGTTTTCTCATTCTCCGTAAATTATTCCTAACCAATAATCTCTGGATGTCTTCAAAAAGCTTCTCAAAACTCGCTTATTCCATTAATAACATTGAGATGCGTATTTGAACATGTATATGGAAAATGTGCTACATAACTATATTCTATAATGATCAGTATAATGATTATTATTATTATTATTATTACTACTACTAATACTATTATTATTATTTTCATTATTATTATCATTATTATTATTATTATTATTAATTTTATTACTTGTAGTAGTACTATTATCATTATTATTATCATTACTATTATTATTATTATTACAAGCAAACATCCTCGCAATTTCCATTCAAAGCTTTTGTTACATGTCAATCACTGTTGTTGTATATCGCATTATTACTTTTCCTATCACATTACTGCGATGACCAAGTCTCAAAAAATGTTTGTGAGATTTTCAAATTTCACTTCGACGTATACAAATATATTAATCGCATTATCACCAGCCTCTGGGGTTTCTAGCTCATCAAAACGTTCGCATGATGAAAATCGTTTCTGCCTTTTTTCATGACAGCATTCCTCCTTACATTGCAATTTGAAATGAGGTACTACATAGCAGGGCTCTGTCCTATATAAAACGTGCCCTTGGGAGATTCGCCAATCAGACCATGCATAACAATTGGACGGCATATAGCTTCTAGGAGGTTTTGACATTTGGATGATTCACGATCATTTCTGCTAGGAGAGAGATTGAAGTATGGCGTAATGATAAATATACATGTATATCACACCTGGAAGAAAACTAAGTTTGCAAAAGAGCGGGGTGCGCGCACACAGGTTGCTACTCTTCATTTAGTATATGAAATGCTTTGTTTTTTCATGATGGGGATAATTTGTTAAACAGCGTACACAATTAATGGGTAATTCATTTCGACAGATTAGAAGATTATCCAAGAAACATGTATAATTTTAAACACTTTTTAAAAAGTATAAGTATGTACCAAGTACAACTTATTATGATTACTAACTATAAAAGAAGTGGGGAAAATGAGCATTGTCAGTTTAATTTATATTATTGAGGCTCACAGTGACACATTGGTGGCTAGACATGTTCCTTGGCAATGGCCGCGTCTCTATATCTAATAGTAAAAGTGTTTAATATTTTTTAAAAACTTTTTAAAAATTTTACTTCAAAAATACTCCTCGAAAACTGGCCATAAAACTGTGTGTGTTTTACCAACAGTTTACTGATGAAATATGTTCTCTTTTTACGAAATAAAGATACACAACCCCAATAATGCATTAAGTCGGAACGCAAGGCGAACGAGTAGAGCAATTAAAGTTAAACCTCATGGATTAGTCATACATGCGTTAATGTGTTTTTTCCTTTCAAATCAAGCGGAGCAAATTTCATAATCAACGTTCGGTTCACATATATACTTCGTCCTTTTTGTATACATTTTATGAAATTTTTCATGATAATGAAAACGACAGTCTATTTCAATTACTGTTAAGGGAGAGTTGCAGAAATGATAATGATGACGTCCATTCAAGGGAGTAAAACAAAAGATCGTGATCACATGTTAGGAGTTTGGTTTGGTTTTATTCACGATCATAAAAATGCTACAGATTAAAAATATAAACATGAAATTATATAACAGTATAAATATAACACTGATATTAACATACAATACAAAAGAAAGTAAATTAAGATCGAGGGATGACCCGCTTCAGATTAACTAACATAGCTAACCTGTTCTTCCTCGGGGTCCCGTAAATAAATGATTATATGAACATAATTACTACATCAAAATAACTGTATAGAAAAAAAAAAATCATAAATTGAAATCCACGATCTTGCTGTGCAAGTTCAGATGTGCCCCCCCCCCCCCCCCGCCCCATCCTGCCAGGTCCCTATGCTTAATATCACCAGTGAACTATTTTACTTAATTTTACTTATACTATACATGTATTTCCTTCTTAAAACGATCTAAAATTATTTAGTTGTCGAGTACAAAGAGGAGTAAGATTATTAACCCCCTTTAGGCAATCTATAGTAGTTACACAAAAAGGAGACAGAAAAAGCTCACATATCATACGCATGATTTACCTCCATCGCGCTACATTTATTATGAGTTCAGCTTGGCTTCCTTATATTGCATAGCCCGTGGCGACGCGTTGCGATTTTCGGCCAAAATATGACCATGATGACGCATGTATAGTATCATGTTTCGGAAACAATAGTGGTCATATTAAAGCGCCCTGTGGTACAATCACATGCTAGAAAAGACATACTACGTCGTTGGTTAAAAACAGGTAATGGATATAGGACTTACCTTTGTAGAGAAATGCGTGTGTAATATCCAAGCCGTTTTCTTGTAGGCCTAATACGTCGACAAGCTAGTGGCAGAGGAAGTTATTAGCCACGGGGAGCGTTAAAACACGTCTATAGCGGGAGCACTGGATGTGGTAGTGGTGTAATGGGAGAACAACAAACAGAGACAGTGAGAGTGAGGAGTGTGAGTGAGGAAGGGAGCGAGTTATTGAGAGCGATAGTATTAAAAATGGGAATTTAATTAAGATAGATGGGAGCCATGGTGACCCGCTTCTGTGTTTCGACTGGTTTCTATTGACTTTTCACAAATGAAAGAGAGCGGGTGAGAAAGATAGGGGAAGAGATTATTACAACGAGCACATGAATGGATAGAGGGAGTAATCTAAGATGGAAAGAAAGAGAGGGAGAGAGTTAAAGAGAAGGAGATTGATAATTTAACGATGACTTGAAACGCAGCAGATAAATTATGATGGATTTTAGAATGAACAACAGGCTGGCAGTTTGACAGAGACGAAGACAAAATTGAGAGCAAGAGAGAGAAAAAGAAAGAGAAGGTGGAAACGAAAGAGACAAAGAGCGATAGAGAGATTGATACAGACATTTACAAAACACCCCTCAAAATCAAAGATTGATTTCAACATTCACCTCAGAGAGGATTTCTTCATCTATTCAGTAGATAAAATATACTTCTCTGCTGTTCACTTCTCGTTGATGCCCCCCCCCAAAAAAAAAAAAAAAAAAAATAAAAAATAAAAAAAATAAATAAATAAATAAATAAAAAAATTACAAAAATAAATAAATACAAAAAAATAATAATTCTTCGATCCTCGTACCTCGTAATTATATACCATTAAAAGTCTAATGCAATGACAATAGAGTCAATTAGATATGCATGTACGTTCACAATGGTAACATTCACAAAGAACTAGGAAAATTCGTCAAAAATCAGTACACAGTTGAAAAATACGCAAAAGTACACAGCTGGAGAAGACTTCCAAAATGCTCTTCAAATCTTCTCCAGGAGAAAACACTCTCCTGTTGTGATTTAATATGAAAACGTTAAATAAGTAAAAAAAAAAGAGGGTAATCAAATTCGTACTGAATATTATGTTTACAAAATAAAACAATCAAATGAAGCTTGGAATGATGAAATGCCTTTATCATTTAATCGTGGGAATTACGCAAAATTAACTCAGTTTGGCTTCCTGAAAAATTGGAATTTGAAGATAATAGTACATTGTGTAATTAAAATATCACTTTCAGAAAATAAGGGGAATCCTAAATGACACATGATGATGCATTGTGGATAATGACGCAATCTGTGACAAAACTAATTCGCTATAATTGTGGCTACTTTGTTATGTTTTTTTTTTTAATTTAAGTTGGTTGCTATGGGCTCCGAAATTATAAAATGAAATCATTATCCTGAGATCTGAATGATATCAATTAGTGTAGATAATAGCGGGTCGTTTGGTTTCGTCCTCCGAGATACTGGACAAATATTGATATTACCTGATGAGGCTAAATTGACCGAGACAGGCATCCTGGTGCCTCTATTGGCTTGCATGAAGGTCTGCATTTTTTTTACAGTTGCAATGGCAACAGTTAAGGCGTTCTTATCGTTCGCTATTGTCTAACATTACACAATGTAACTGCATAACATCACTCTGAATTCCAAGGTTTTATTCACCTTTTTAGTGACCTTTCCGAGCAATAAGACCTAACTCGAGAAACTCAGCTTTTACGTGGTTCCATAGATTTAGAACTCGAGAAGCTCATCTTTTGAACGGTGCCATATATTTATAACAGTATGAAGAAAGCTCCTGGATATTATTCATTACCTATGTAATTATACGTTCACTGATTTATGCACCTGTATGTTACATGCATGGACACGCTAATGCAAATAGATCGTGGAAACAAATGAAGTCAAATAAAAATTTGTGTTCCGTTCTTAATTGTTTGTTAAAAGGTTACATCCAGACCCGAGTAAAGATAAAACAGAAAAAACTAGAAATATCACTGAAGATGATGATTAACAACAGCCTTTCTTGACTTTTGGTGGAAAACTGAGGAAGTAGTTCGATCCACAAGATTTTCCCTGATTTACTGTACTGCCATAGATATGCCATTTCCATGGCAACGCAGCTTCCGACACATCCCAAAAATATGTCTTGCACATCTTCCCACCAAGACCAATGTGTGTACCAAATTTCTTGACTTTTGGTCGAAAACTGAGGAAGTAGTTCGATCCGCAAGATTTTTCCCTGATTTACTGCCATAGATATGCCGTTTCCATGGCAACGCAGATTCCGACACATCAAAAAAATATGTCTTGCACATATCTTCCCACCAAAACCAATGTGTGTACCAAATTTCATGACTTTCGATCAAAAACTGAGGAAGTAGTTCGATCCGCAAGATTTGCAACGGACCGACCGACCGCCCGACCGACCGACCGACCGACCGCCTGCCCAACCGTCGACTGATTCCTATATACCCCCTTCAAACTTCGTTTGGCGAGGGTATAAAAATGATCAAAAAGGGTTTTTAGGAAAATCGGACAAAAATATAAAGTTGTGTCATTTGGAATGATATGAATGTGACCAGTCGTAAAGACAATTTTGCAAGTCTATCATGAAAATGTCGGGAGTATACTGCACTAACAATAATGATCATGGATTTGTAATCTTTTGGAATTCATTCACACATTTTAAAAATGACAGGTTTTTGAATGCTTTGCCCAAGTAGTTTTGATACTATTTTACTATTATTCCATGCATGCAACGATATAAAATCATTAATTTTGCCTATCTATAAAATAATTTATATATTTAAACTCCTCAAAAAAAGTTTGGAAATCTGACTTTGTTCGATCATTTCTCCCGAATCTTAGTGAATATTGATGTTTGATTGATACCACTGAAAAGATCATTTTATTCTCTTTAAAATGATACCCTACATGATATGATTATCGTTCACATGGAGGTGCAGTGCCTTGAAATGTGGGGCAAGGTCAAAATTCAAAAGTTGCAAAATGACACAATATTGAAAGTCACTGTTCTTTTTTACCGTGGTGATGAGTGAGTTTCCCCAGTTGTTTCTTTTGTTTTCATGCATCTTAACATCAACATTTACATGGAATCAAACAAACCTCTGAACAAGCAAACACATAACAAACAAACAAACATGCATGCATGGGTATTTCAAAACACGACTAAAACCATGTTATCTCACAGAACCATCACTACATAAACCACAACAAAACATCAAAAATGAAGAGGCAGGGGCTTGATTTAATGGATTTTCATCTTTATTGTCACATACAGAGATCTTTAATTTCATCAATTAACATGATCAAGGCTCAGTAACGGGTGGACGACCCAAGTGCTTGCACCATCGCCTGGCACCATGGGCGCCAGTCCTCACAGGAATTCTATTGAAGTGGGGGGGGGGACACACCTGGATGGAACAATGGGGTGTCCCCCCCCCCCCCCCACTTGAATAGAATTCCTGTGAGGATTGGCGCCCATGCCTGGCACCGCCTCCTCATGCTGCTGATGAGCTTCGTGATTCGTTGCTGTGGAACGGCATTCCATTCTTCAATCAGAATCTGACGCAGTCCTGCCAGTGTCGTTTCATTGGTGACTCTCTTCCGTACAGACTGGCCGAGTTGATCCCAGAGATGCTCGATGGGGTTTAGGTCTGGGCTGCATGCAGGCCACTCCATTCTCGTGATATCCTCTCTCTCGAGAAAATTGCGGACCAGTCTCGCTCTGTGGGGTATCGCGTTGTCGTCTTGCAGGATTGCGTCGTTCCCCATATTCCTTAAATACGGGACAGCTGTTGGTTGCAGGATCTCGTCTCTATACCTCTGAGCAGTGAGGTTTCCGTCAATGACAACAAGTTCCTTTTTTCCTGCAGTCGAGATGCCTCCCCACACCATCACGCTTCCTCCACCGAATGGTGTAATGCGGTCGATGCAGCTATCGTCGAAACGTTCACCCCGCCTACGCCACACCTTCACTCGCCCATCAATTTTCCGCAGGCAGAAACGCGACTCGTCGCTAAACATCACCATCTGCCACTCGCGCCTGTTCCAGCGGAGATGATCGCGGAACCAACGAAGGCGCTCCTGCTTCTGTCGAACAGTCATTGCTGGCTTCTTTGCCGTCTTTCGTGCTCGGAGATTGGCAGCATGGAGGCTGTTTCTCACTGTTTGATCAGATACCCTGGTGTTGAACCTCCTAACAACGCTTCGTTGAATACTCTGTGACGATCGTCTACGATTCTGTAAAGCAAGTACCCTGATATAACGGTCTTGCTGTTCCGTCGTGATCTTCGGACGTCCACTCCTGGGCCGATCCTTGACATCACCCGTTGCTTGGAATTTCTGTTTCCATTTAGTGACGGCTACATCTTTTTGAAGCATCCCAGCTTCGATTTGCCCAATGGCGCGGGCCTTTTGAACATTACTTACACCTGGCATAATGAACAACCAACTTAACAGACTGAGCCATTAACACTGCCTGACATGGCACCACCAAAAGCTTCCATATGAAATTCAAACTTCTATTGATTTTGACATTCATGGTTGACCAGTTGATAACAAAAGACATCACTCCGGACAAAAGAATCCTGTTCTTTATTGACCCTTCATGTCCTGAGTATGACGTTAAACTGCTTCAGGTCACCCTTGGGCAAGGTGTAGCACCTGTCAGCCCCCCTTACCAGGGTTACGGTCGGGTAGATGGGGGTCGTTAGCCTGGGAAGGAAGCTCATCTAGGGGAAGGCAAGCCCTGATCTCAAACCTCCGCTGCCTTGCGGCACACCCAGACATGGGAAAGGCTTCAGGAGTCAACCTCGAGGAAAAATCCGGAGTCGGAGTCCCGAAGGCAGTTCATTGTTGTACTCAACTTCGTTCTGGCAACTTCTGCGACGGCGCTGGAACCATGCGTATTGGATTTTGCCTTTCTATTGGATCATTTCAGCGACGTGGAGAGGGGGGACATGCTACATGGGTAACAGCTTGTTCTCCATATCAACTTACCCAGGCTTTGCGCACTGGAGAGGATACTCCAGCTTCGCCGTGAGGCGTCGGCAAAACACGGGAAGCAGCAGTCTACCGGTTATAAGTCTATTGCTCAATTGGCGTAGAGCTAGACGCCAGGGGTTGCTTCCGACGGTGGGAGAGGTCATAGCAATCTCATTGGGCAGCTATCGCCCGCCTTAAGCTGGGCAGCCCCCAGCCAGTAAGGTGCTGCCCGCCACGGTTCGCTAACCTCACGGGGTGCGTGGGGTTTAGGACAAAAACCGACAAGCGGATCGTCAACTTCGCACCAGGCAACAAAAAGAAGAAAAGAATTACCGCCCTAAAGTTGGGCACTTGGAACGTTAGAACAATGACACCAGGTTTTTCTGACGACCTGCAAGAAGTGAGCGACGCTCGCAAGACCGCAGTCATCGACTTGGAACTGAGCAGACTGCAAGTGGACATCATTGCCTTGCAAGAGACCAGGCTCGCAGGATCGGGATCTGTGAAAGAAAGAGACTACACCTTCTTCTGGCAAGGAAAGTCACCAGAGGAGACCAGAGAACATGGCGTGGGATTTGCAGTGAAGAACAGACTGCTTGGATCAACTGTCCCGCCTACAGAGGGCACCGAGCGTATCCTGTCCCTCCAGCTCCACACCTCAGTGGGACCAGTCAGCCTGATCAGTGCTTATGCACCAACCCTGACTTCCACGGTAGAGGCTAAGGACAAATTCTACGATGACCTCGAGAGTGCTATCAAGAACATTCCCGAGAAGGAGCCAGTGCTCATCCTTGGAGACTTTAACGCCAGAGTGGGTGCTGACTACAGCTCTTGGCCCACCTGCTTGGGTCAGTTTGGCACCGGAAGGATGAACGAAAACGGACAACGCTTGTTGGAGCTGTGCTGCCACCACGGTCTGTGCGTGACCAACACATTCTTCAACACGAAGCCCCAACACAGAGTCTCCTGGCGACACCCCGATCCAAGCACTGGCATCAGCTCGACCTGATTCTTACCAGGCGCTCCAGCCTACCCAGTGTCAAGCTCACACGCAGCTACCAGAGTGCAGATTGTGACACCGACCACTCCTTGGTGTGCAGCAAGGTGAAATTGCAAGCAAAGAAAGTGCATCGTACCAAAAAGGAGGGCAGACCTCGCATCGACACCACTAAGACACATGACCAGGGGAAAGTAGAGGAGTTTGCACGTGCGCTAGAGGAACCCCTTCCGGGTCCAGCTGATGCTAACGCACGAGATAGATGGGGACGCTTCAGAGACGCCATATACAATGCTGCCATATCCACCTTTGGCAAGAAGACCAACAAGTCAGCAGACTGGTTTGAGATCCACTTAGAGGAAATGATGCCAGTCATAGAGGAGAAGAGACAGGCCCTGGCAGCATACAAAGCCTGCCCTAGTGAAAGGTACCTGCAAGTCCTCAGAGCGGCCCGCAGCAAAGTTCAGCAGAGCGCCAGGCGATGCGCCAATGATTACTGGCTCCAGCTTTGCTACCAGATACAGACTGCGGCCGACACAGGTAACATCAAGGGGATGTATAATGGAATCAAGCAGGCCCTGGGCCCGACACAGAAGAAAACGGCCCCCTTGAAATCTGCCACTGGCGAGGTGATACAGGACCGCACGCAACAGATGGAACGTTGGGTAGAGCATTACTCGGAGCTGTATGCAAGGGAAAATGTGGTCACTGAAGACGCCTTGAACGCCATTGAGTGCCTGCCTATGTTGGAGGAGCTCGATAGTGAGCCAACCCTCGAGGAAGTGGAAAAGGCCCTGGACTCACTTGCCTCTGGCAAAGCACCTGGCCAAGACGGCATCCCTGCTGAAGTTCTGAAGTGCTGCAAAGGGACTCTCACAACTGAACTGCATGAAATTCTTTGCCTCTGCTGGAGAGAAGGTGAAGTGCCACAAGACATGAGAGACGCTAACATTGTCACATTGTATAAAAACAAAGGAGACAGGAGCGACTGTAATAATTACCGTGGCATCTCCCTCCTCAGCATCGTTGGAAAGCTGTTCGCACGAGTTGCGCTGAAGAGGCTTCAGGTGATAGCAGAGAGAGTCTATCCAGAATCGCAGTGCGGATTCCGAGCCAACAGGTCCACCATCGACATGGTTTTCTCCCTGAGGCAGCTCCAGGAGAAATGCAGGGAGCAAAGGCAGCCACTCTTCATGGCCTTCATCGATCTGACGAAGGCTTTCGACCTGGTCAGCAGGGACGGCCTCTTTAAGATCCTCCATAAGATAGGATGTCCACCTAGGCTTCTTAGCATCATCCGATCTTTCCACGAAGGCATGAAGGGCACTGTGGTCTTTGATGGCTCAACATCGGACATCTTCAGCATCCAAAGTGGAGTGAAACAGGGCTGTGTCCTTGCGCCCACCCTGTTCGGGATCTTTTTTGCTGTTCTCTTGAAGCAAGCCTTTGGATCTGCTACAGAAGGCATCTATCTTCGGACCAGGTCAGACGGAAAGCTCTTCAACCTTTCCAGACTAAGAGCCAAGACCAAAGTTCAACTTAGATGCATGCGTGACTTCTTGTTCGCTGACGATGCAGCAGTTACGGCCCACTCAGCTGAAGACCTTCAGCAGCTCATGAGCCGCTTCAGCGCGGCTTGCCGAGACTTCGGACTCACTATAAGTCTGAAGAAGACACAGGTCATGGGACAGGACGTGGACTCACCTCCCAACATCACAATCTCAGAACAGAAACTGGAGGTTGTCCATGACTTCGTGTACCTGGGATCAACCATCTCTGACTCCCTCTCGCTTGACACCGAGCTAAGCAAGCGCATCGGCAAGGCAGCTACCACCATGTCCAGACTGACGAAGAGGGTATGGACAAACAGCAAGCTGACAGAACACACCAAGATCCAGGTCTACAGAGCTTGCGTCATCAGCACTCTCCTGTACGGCAGTGAGTCCTGGACCCTACGTGCTCGACAGGAACGAAAGCTCAGTGCTTTCCACATGCGGTCTCTCCGACGGATCCTCAACATCACCTGGCAAGATAAGGTGACCAACAACGCTGTCCTGGAGAGGGCCCAGATCCCCAGCATGTACGCCCGGCTGAAACAAAGACGCATGCGCTGGCTTGGCCATGTAGTGCGCATGGAGGACGGTCGGATCCCAAAGGATCTCCTCTACGGGGAACTTGTGCAAGGAAAACGCCCGACAGGCAGACCCCAGCTGCGCTACAAAGACGTTTGCAAGAGAGACCTGAATGCCTTGAGCATTGACCAGAACACCTGGGAAACCGTTGCCACAGACCGCTCAGCTTGGAGGCAGACTGTTCAAAAAGGCCTTTCCAAGTTCGAAGAGAAACTTGCACAGCAGTCTGAGGCAAAGAGGACCAGAAGGAAAGCCCGCAGCCAGACAGACAGACCAGCGTCAGACTTCACTTGCAATCAGTGTGGGAGGGATTGCCACTCCCGCATTGGCCTGTCCAGCCACACTCGACGCTGTTCCAGAATTACGACCCAGAGCGCAACTCCATAGTCTCCCGAGACTGACGGATGCCCTAAAATGACCATTTCTGTTCGTTTTGCAGCTTTTCAGTTCAGACCTTATCCAACACTTTTGAATCCTGCTCTTTTGCAGATGGCATGATCATAACAAGGAGGGTATCATTTTAAAGAGAATTAAATGATCTTTTGAATTATATCAAACATGCATTGGGTAATATTGGGAGATGGGAGAAATTAGTGGCCAAAATCAGATTTCCAAACTTTTTTTGAGGAGTTCATATTTATATATATATATATATATATTTAAATGATTTTTTAAAGGACCCAAACAAAAAAGATATCTTTTTAAAAATGTAGATTCATTAAAATATGCCTTGTCAAGATGTTTGTGGATTAAAACTCTGACGTTACGAGTATGCATTGTGTACTGCAACCATTGATATATTTGGGGCAAAGGAATGAGCTGTAAAACAAATCAAAGAGTCCATATGGTCCACGTCACAATGTAGTAAAAAGTTTGTACTATTGTTTTAATGAAGTGCATGTGCTCGACCCCCTAGCCCACCCCCTTTCTAAGAAAGAGAGAGATGGGGGGGGGGGGGGGGGGTCGAACCTACAAAAAGCAGTTTAACAATTTATCATGATCAACAAACATCTAAAATCGCCGTATAATAACCCCTTCAGCACTGCTAGCCTTTGTGGTATTTAGAGATTGACCAGATTTTAATGGATCATAATCAGCATTCTGCTCCTGTAGGCTCTATCTGATTGAAAATTATCATGATAATATAGTCGGCCAACGAAAACAATAGTGTTAACCAGTCCATGTATGTGGTAAATTACGTAAATAATGGCAGACCTTGTTTCACAAATCGATACCTATCATTACCCATCAACGTCACTTTAAAAACCAATATGTATGCAAATGACTTTCATTTGATGTAAAGAGTAGTCGGCAGTTCGACGGATGAAACAAGGGAAAGTAGAGCTCGGCCCACTTTGTTATTTACTCGCCACTTGATACCCCAGTCAAAAATAAATTACAATAAATGTTATAAGCTACTGAAATCCTTGCATCTGATTGGCTTATGGTAAATTTACTATAGAGCTTTGACAGTTGTTATTGATAACAAGTTTTATGAAATAGGTCCCAGACTGACAACAGACAGAACAAAAGGATTATATTAACCCCAAATGGCCAAGAATGGGTCTGCTTGGAGTGTGTTGGGTTCGGTTTGGCGGTGTGAGTGAGGCATTAATGCCTGGGGAGTCATTGATATCCAATTAAAAGCTGATTGTGTTGTAACGCCTTTACACTCTTGAGAGGAAGAGGTGGAAGGGAAGGTGTAAATTTATGCATGAGATATGCCACGTCGGCTTAGGGCAGACGGATTAGTTAAGAATCCGCCAGCTTTGGTAAATCCCGATTCTTTTTGTGAACCGATAAAATTGTAGACTTATAGTTGATAAGCTTGTGCAATACATATACACCCTTTCTTTTTCATTCCCATTTACATTTGACGGAAACGTATGCTTCAATAATTGCTTGGTCCTCACTAACTCCTTGCATATGAGAAATTTGAATTATGTCGGCTTATAATGAGAACAACATAACGTACAAAAAACAACATTGACCAAAAAAAGCAAAAAAGCAAAAATGGAAATACAATCTTGGGAAACAGAAAAGGCCAACAGAGAAAGGAAATTACCGCAAATACTCAATTTTAGGCTACAATAGAATTTCCAGATGTTTGTAGAGAATGAAAACAAACAATTAGTGAGCTATTCCTCCAGAAAATTGTAGAGAATTGTAGAGAAACATAAATCAAACGATAGCCTCTTTGCCTGAAAATTTTTTTTTTTTTCATGTAGTCTTTGGTAAATCCGATTCATTCACAATTAAAAAAATGAATTCAACGAAAAAATCTAAATATGAGAATAATAATTATTAAAATACTTATATAATAGTTTAAGAACATTCGTGTTATGACACATTATTTGGACTGAGGCCCATGCGATTGACTTTTAAAGTCAGAATTGTTAATGCTGTCATATTACCTCATCCAATTATGAAATTGCTTTTCTGCCGTGCTTGATCAACTCTGACATTAAGAAAATGATATTCACCAAAAGGCTTTCAGATCGAAGTATCAATCACTTCGTAGTGGATATAAAAAGGAGAAAGATTGCAAAGTCAGACACATTACCACTCACGAACAAAGCTCTTATTTTTTTCTGTTCTGTTTTGGTTTTTCCCTGATGGAATTAATAACTTAACAGAGTTCTGCAAAGGACTGCATTTATTTGTTTAATAGAATGATTCCAGCGTCAGACACATTACCACGGAGATAACTCTTGTTTTGTAATACGAGTTTGTTTTGATTTTGGTTTTTTTTTGTATTGTTTTAACGTTGTTTGTTTTATGATGAAATCTATGACTGAACACCCAAAGGAGTATATTAATATCTTTTTAGAATGAAATATGTTTACTGTAGCAACCACGATGCTAACAATAAACATCATCAAATCACAACTGCAACAGCAAATGGCTAACTCATATATTTTGACACTATCGCAAATAAGCAGATAGGAATTTTCAGTTACTGGGATTTCATTGGGAGGAGATTAGAAAATATGTTGAGCAGCAACGCGAAAATTAGTCGCAAAGAAGTGAATGATTTGAAAGGATTCCGTCTTTCCATACCACATCAATTTCACCCTCATAAATTCCCTTGCATTAAAATCAAATGAGGCCTGAATGGGAAACGAAACTTCACATTTTAAGGATGTTTGACACCGACAAAAGTAAAATCACTGTAAATAGAACAAGGCATTGAATATGTATTGATGGGATGGCGCCGCTTAAGTGACTGGGTAAACGCCTGTAACGTCCTGGGAAGTGCCAGACACATGGTCACGTGATCTGGAAAATAGGCTAATCAAAAAAGGTGATATCCTAATAACTAGGTCAGATTTATGGGATGCGTGTTGGTTGAGTGGTCAGGGTCTTTGTTTTTGCCTGTAAACCAACGTTAACAGTCCCCGGTTCGTGTTTTGGGTGGTGACGTTTAAACTCGGTCCTAATACCGACGAAAAAAATGAAACCTCACTGATACACATCTGCAACACCAACATAGTACAGGGTCCTGTTTCATAAAATTTGTTATCAATGAAGACTGCCCCAATTCTTTTACAAAGTTGCTCTCAGCCAATCAGATTCAAGGATTTCAGTAGCTTATAACAATCATTTTACCTTGTTATTGATAACAAGCCTTATGAAACGGGACTCATATGTCATTTTATCTGCCGAAAATTGGACCTGGGCCCCGTTGCATAAAACTTATCATTAATGGTAACTCTGCCATCAATGGTAACTACCATGATAACATCACTCAACAGCCAATCAAAATCAAGGTTTCTATGGGAGTTACCATTAATGGCAAAGTTACCGTTAATGGTAATGCAATGGGGCCCTGATGTAAATGATTGTAAGGCGCGTACTCTATGAAGAAAACTCCAATCCGTAGTAATGCGTCTGATTTTATGTATACCTTTAACAGAAGATTAACCCTTGAGAAATGGATTTCGCATATTCAGATTTTGTGAAAGCAACAAAACGATTCTCTTCTAAATCAAGAAAAGTGATGGAATGCTCTCAGGCATTGCAGGAGAGTTGCATACCTCATTTTATTCGCTTTATCTACACACTAAGAAATTAGGGTTCACTTTAGGGTGCAAATTTTGGCGGAGCACCCGTATATCTACTCGGGTGGAATTTTGGAAAATCCAGGGGCGTATCCAGGGGGGCGCAACAGGCTGCCCCCCCCCCCTATTGGCCGTCGTAAAAAAAAAAATCCTCATACCAATTGAAAATATTGTTCATTA
Organism: Heliocidaris erythrogramma; assembly: GCA_025617745.1. NCBI lineage: Eukaryota > Metazoa > Echinodermata > Echinoidea > Camarodonta > Echinometridae > Heliocidaris > Heliocidaris erythrogramma. The sequence goes on along the minus strand of CM046854.1, from coordinate 15,494,411 downwards.
AATATGCTTCAAAATTGGTCACATATAGCACTATTTTGCATCTCAGCCCTTCTTCAGAAGCAAAAATTTTCCAAAGACCCCTCCCCATGACGGCGATCAATAATTCCTGGCGCCCCCCCCCCTCTATTGGGAAATCCTGGATACGCCACTGGAATTCTGCACCCTTCGAGCAGAAGTATTAGTCTTACATGAATACCCACACTAGCATTGCTGACACTTATGTCACAATATATCATGAAGTATAAGACTTATTATTCAAAACTCAAAAGCATAGAAATGAAATTAATTAAAAGAAGAAATAATAAATCCATTTTGATCAGCTTGTGTCGTAAATTTGCTTAAATTGAACATCTCCGTAGTGACGTGTTTCAAAAGAGTAATCGCGCAAAGACTAACAGTAACCGGCTTGCAAGTTGACAGCAACCAACGTATCGCTACTCGTAGGGATTTTAAATTATATGGGGATTTTATCACGGCTCATTTTGATAGTTTCTTTGCAAAAAACGTTATTGAAATAAGAATACGTGTTTACATTTGATAATTCAGTCGGGATTATATCATTTTAAGGGAAAGTGCTAGTTTTACTAACAGTTACTATACTGATTTGTTATAGGAATAGATAGTAGACTATACACTGCAACTTAAAAGTTGAATAAGTAATCCTAAATGTGAGACTGTAGAAGCCCCCGGGCGTGGCCTGATGGATTTCACCAAGATCCCCTCATGGCGTGTATTGTACTGTCTGTGTTCTATGTGCGTGAAATATGAAATAACGGCAACTTTAAATGGTCTGCCGCCAAGCTGTGAAGAGGCGAGAATGGTGATCGATTGTCATCGACGTTGCACCCATTAGGGTGCAGTTATGAACCCAGAGGGTAAAAATGCACCTTATATTGGGGTGCAATTTTGAACCCCATACAGGGGTGCTGCTATTGTACCAGTAGTTTGCACCCCTAGGGGTGCACATCTGCTCCCAATCTGCTCCATATAAAAGGTTCAAGTCTGCACCCTTAATTGGGGTGCAGAATCTGCACCCCCAAGTAAGGGTGCATATCTGCACCCTTGGGGTGCTGCTATTGTACCAACCCCTAGGGGTTCAAATTTGCACCCTTAATTGGGGTGCAGAATCTGCACCCCCAAGTAAGGGTACATATCTGCACCATTGGGGTGCTGCTATTGTACCAACCCCTAGGGGTTCAAATTTGAACCCCTATTTCTTAGTGTGATATTAGTTTTAAAAAATCTTCGATTGTTTACTGTGATTATGAAAGGGGGTTTTAATTTTTATTGACTTTCTGCTTCAATTGTCAGTCATTCAGAGACATACAATTAGCAAGATAAGCAGGTTGCAAAATAACACCCATAATTAAGCCACTACCTAAGCTATCTAAATGATGATAAAATCAACACGAAACCCCAAAAAGGTCGTATTGTTTTTCTTCATAGTGCTACACATTGGTGGGCTCCGTTTGGTAACTTTCAGCTAACCATTTTTTTTCTTTCTTTCTTTCAATTTTTTTTTTTTTTTTTTTGGGGGGGGGGGGGGTTGATATTCATTTTTCATTAATATTCAAGTTTAATATTCATTGTTTGAGGTAAGGAGGGGGCTTTTTTCCCCGTCTTTTCTTTTAATGATTACAGTTCATAGTGATGTATATGCCTTGTTTCAATGATTTTATTGATTGTAATTTGTTATATTCATTCAAGACGAATGTTCCGTTATATATAGAAATGAATAAAACTAAAAATGATTAAAATAAAAAAATAAATAAAAAAGTGTGTGTGTATTTGTGTATGTGGGTGTGGTTTTGCGCAACTTTTGTAGGTAAAGTATTTCCATAGATATATATCAATTAGCTGAGGCTCTTGGTTAGACACGCCTTTCAGTGTCCGTCTTATAAATATCTTACTCCTTAGTATCATTTTCTTTCTTCTTTTTAATGGATATTAACGACCTAATGAGATAATAATCTGTTCTCACGAAACATAGATATATGATAATTTGCTTCAGAATGAAATAAGGAAGGCTAAAATATCTTTTTACTATCAATTGTATTTAGTAGCTGTGCTTATCTGTTACGGCACCATTGGTACAAATGGTACTGGCAGCCAAATCCCTTTAACTCACCCTTATCAGTGTCCCCTGCCGACTATAGCACCGAGCTATACCAAATTCGACATGCTTGCAGCTCGTCTAAAGCTATAATAAGTTTCGCGTCTAGTCTCCAGAGAGATGTTCTATCCGATGACGAGTACCATGTACCTGCAAAAAGAACGCGGAAAAAAAGAAGTGGACGTGGTAAGGTCTAGTGGATATGTAATCCGACTGTGGATTACAAAATACGGGGTTCGAGTCCCTGGTGTATTTCCAACCTTCTTTGGCAACACACCAATCTACTTTAGCCACACTTGGCGTATGTATAGTGACTGGGTACATGGTAGAATTATTCCTTGTGCATCGGGGTAATAAAATGAATTTAATGAATGCTATATACAAGAACGGAATATCACCATTCTTACTGTAATTGTAATAAAGAGGGAGAATCATGAGAAGAATGAAAAGCATAAATGAGAAGGAGCTAAGGAGAGTGAATTGTCGTACATCACTATATGGGTCAAGGAAGTAGGCATCGTTTATTCAAAAGAAAAGAGAAAAAACTCCACATTCCCCCCCCCCCCCCCCCCCCCCCGTTTAAGCCATTTTTCACTGCCTTCATCCAATGCATTACTCGACACGTTTTGTATGGAAATTAACTAATGGGGCATGCCTGGTTCATACGTTTATACAATTATAGCTCCATTTGGATATTGCTTTACGGGAACACTAGAGGGCATTTTTTCTAGCTAAGCGTAAAACGAGAAGGCGTTTATTAAATCTATAAACGGACATGTTTATTTTAGAGCGCGTCATGGTATCATCGGTTGAGCATAGCAAAATTCAACAATATGCTGATTATTTAACAATGGCGGACTTTTTGACTATGATGATTTGGAACTAGAAGTGTCGAAGATTAAACATGTCAAATATAATGTCATTGCTTGCATGATAGAAATTGAGGGGAAATGACTTTCAAAATGTATTATTAATGTTTTAGCATGGAACGCCTCATTAAAAGGGTTAATCATGATAATTTTGTCCTAGAAGTGATACGCTAACGAGTGCTGGCGTCCAATGTTCATATGTTATCATCACTTTGTAGGAGTCGCTAACGCAAACAGAAAACATAAAGAGAACGTTTTCCTGGCATGAATTTCCGAGAGATTACCTCGGTGCTTTTAAGAAATAAATTGATCGAGTACAAATTCTAAAACACCGCGGTCGGTAAGTTAGGAGAGCGTCAAATATCACATCAAGGAGTTTCAAGCTCCCTGGCCATGTTTCATTAGATGATCATTCACTTTTCTCGCTGAATGAGAAATATAATCCTTTAAAAGGCAATATGCACAACATATAATCTCACTCTGTTTCTACCCACTCCTTCTCTCCCTCCCTCTCTCTCTCTCTCTCTCTCTCTCTCTCACACACACTCTGTCTCCATGTTTATATATTTATACTCCTACAAAATATAACTTATTATGCCAATTTAAATCGCTCTATTAGGATTGCGATGTGATTATAATGATTTCAGTTCGATTCGACTTAATAAAGCGGAACGTCACGGGCAGTCCGAAATGTTCAGTAATTTCTCATCATACTTCGCATATTTGCCATGAATGCAAATTAGCACAATCGTATTACAGTTAAAGAACTTTTTTTCTGCTACGATATCACAAATAACTTTTTCACCTTTACCATGCCTCGACCTTCTCTCAAAGAAATAAATCAAGATTTCTGAATATACTTATACTCTGCAGGTTTTACCATCAACTGTTCCGTTATCGTACTTTATTTTCAATACATTGATTGAGACCAATGAGAATGAGGGATACTAATCTAACCACAGTTAGAAAATTAACCCTTGTAGCTTCATGAGATATTCCATGGACAAAACAAAAATTAAATGATAGATGATAATGAAACGAAAGACGTATAGTAAGGAAACTCTGATCTAAAGTCAGATTATAGTGGGTTTTCTGTATTGAATCGCACAATTTGCCGATTTTCCATGAACTTGACAAAAATACCTCTCCCCTCCCCCAATACTTCGAAAACGCCAGTGGAGAAATAACGTATAGGTTTAATGGCGACTCACACCAAAACAAGCGAGCCAAGCTAGATATTATTACCGCTGATGCACTGATTCTATTTACTAAGTTTTTTAAGCGCCACTGGCTGTCAGTTTCCTGTCGGCATTGTCTAAATATCATCAAACTGTGATGGGTATCTGCGGCTTATGCACAGTGAAAGAACGATGAACCCCATTTTAATCAGCAAGTGCATTTCCCTCGTGGAGCGTTTCCATTATGTAGCATTTGGTCACGCACTGATAGGCCTTTCACACACTGTATTTCGAACATTCCCGACAATGTATAAAAGAAGTTTTATGTATTTATTGGTGGTTCTACTCAGCTTTTATCGGTTTGTCTCTTTCTCCCTTTTTGATTGGTATCTCAGATCACGTATAAAGTTATAGATGGATTCTTGCGAATAACTGCTGAAAAGGTACTTTCAGTGCACAATTTCTGTTTTATAGAACTCAATGCAGTATAGATATGACAATTTCTGAAATAATAATAATAATAAATCATTTATAGAGCGCAGAAACTATGTTTATATATATTCTACTGCGCTGCAAGAGCTCCTAGATGCTATTCTAATGGAAAATGGTAGGCCTATATATTATTTAATGCATGACCATAAATGATAATAAGTCAATTTTTAAACAAATAGGTTTTCACTATTGTTTTAAAGCTTTGTAATGTTTGAGATTTCCTAATATCTATGGGTAATTTATTCTATAGTCTAGGAGCTGCACAGAAAAATGATCGGTCACCAAGTGTTACTTTTGTTCTAATTTTGGGGATCTGCAATGTCAGCGTGTCTTGTGTACTACGAAGATTATGACCATGGGTTTGAGATTTTAGATTCAATAATTCAGTAATGTAACTAGGGGCCTGACCATTTAGTGCTTTATAAACTACCATTAACATCTTAAATTCAATTCTTTTGCGTATGGGCAGCCAATGAAATTCTCTTAACAATAATGTAACATGGGAAAATTTAGGGAGATTACAAATCAATTTTGCACATGCATTTTGAATCCGCTGCAACTTGACTATCTGTGAATCTGGTAATCCATACAATAGACTATTGCAATAATCTAATTTGCTTGTAATGCATGCGTGGACAACAATTTTCATGGAATCTTGATCAAAATATTTACGAATGCGCCTCAGATTATAGATCATAAAATATGTTGATTTACATACACTAATAATTTGTGATTCCATATTTAACTGGGTATCAAATAAGACTCCCAAGTTTCTGACATTATTGCATGGTTGTATAACACTGTCACCTACTGATACACCATTTGACTTGAACTTAGATACCTGACGTGGAGTACCAATGACCAGCAGTTCTGTTTTCCTATCATTCAACATCAGTTTGTTTTCCATCCATACTTTAATGTACTCAATACATGTTTCTAATACATTGACACAATAGTCTTCGTTTGGTGTGTTAGGACAGAATGACAGATATATTTGTGTGTCATCTGCATAGCAGTGACAAGTAATAATAGGGAACTCCTTTTTAATATTTGTAAGGAGTCTGCTTGTATACAATGTGAACAGTAGGGGGCCTAAACGTGACCCTTGAGGGACACCAAAAGGTACCTTGAACACCTCTGACTCTGTATCATCCATTTCAACGGTCTGTTTTCTATCAGCCAGGTAAGATTCAATCCACGCAAGAACTTTACCATTAATCAAAAACTGTGTTTTCAAGGTTTGTAACAAACACAAATGATCAATAGTATCAAAAGCGCCACTTAGATCAAGTAAGAGCAACAGACTTATCTTCCGGTCATCCATTGACATTAAAAGATCACTTATGATTCTAAGGAGTGCTGTATCAGTGCTATGAATATTTCGATAAGCTGATTGGTTGAACGGTAAAAGTAAATGAGAATCAAGGTGCTTAAAGATTTGAAACAGCTTTTGTGGAAATACACTCAATAAAATTATTTGGTTCTGTTTTAGTAAACACTTATATACAAGTGTACAGGTAATTTGCCCTTGCTTGCCATTTAATTTCGTACAAAGTGTTGATTTACAGAGGCATTGTATCTCTGTACATCAAAAGGTGTGATGAACATTAAAACAGTTTGAACACTAAACAATGTCATAAAACATAACATAATAATAAACATACAAATATAAAGGCATCAGATTCAGAACTATATGGTAACATACTAAGCTAATAAATAGCTAAGGTGATCTCTGGTCACGTGATCAACGGGAAGGATGGTACCTCCTCCCGATGGCCTAGATTCATAGGGTTGTTGATCACGTGACCCACCCGCAGGATAATGGCTCCCGCGGGTATTCCCACTAAACTTGGGATTTGTGCCCCCTTCTCAATCCTAATCGTGTGAGCGAATACTTTGATACTGGTCTTCGTAATCCCACAGGTTTCCATCAATTTATCTCAGAATCTAACCTTCAAAGAGGCTACAATTATAGCTCCCTTCTTCTTTCAAATTACGAGATCCTGAATAAACCTAAATGTGCGAGGGAGCAAAGCGATCCTTTAAACCACTATCCTATACATTTTACCCTGGATCGGGGAGCATTGCAACAATTCTCTTTTTCTATCTCTCCTTTGCATTTTTGGCGACCCCTTCAAGTGTCACCCAGGGCACCTGCCCCCTCTACCCCCCCCCCCCCCCCCCGTAGATACGCCACTGCCTTCACGAGTAGCGATATGAAAAATTGTAATGATCCGTGAATAATGATGTTGACAATCTTTTTTGCCCTAACTAGAATTGTCACATTTCCCGCGGGAACCATCGCAAGTGAACCGACGGAGCCTTGTAACCAATTAGTGCAATCGGGGTGCAACGAGAATGCCCTATGATGATATCCCCAGGGACCACTTCGGGGATGGAAATCACGCGTGGTTGATAGAGTATGTCGAAAGTGACTCTGATGACAGAGGCATTGTAAGGTTTGATATTGCTGCATTGTGGTGTAAGTATATCGGTCCAGAAGCGCCCTTTCAAGATCTGTCTTTCAAAGAAAAGTTCGACAATAGACAGGCAAAACATAAGAGACACTTATACCAAGGATACACACGCACGCACAGCAACACGCCCACACAGATAATTGCATTTGCAATACATGAATCTTATGATTGCATTTAACCTTCGATGACATTCAAAACAAGTTGTCTCATTGTTTTTCAATACAAATCCATCTTGATAGTTGTCTTTGTTTACAAAATGTTCGTCATGTTTAGATCCTTATCCCAGGGGTCCAGACCAACTCAACGTAGTAAGTTGAGAATAACCTCCCAGTTCCAATGGGGAATATAAAGGAAATTGCAGAATTTTGCATTGTTATGTTTGGTGCAGTTGCATTATTTAGTACAGGGTGAAATTCACAGAGTATGCCACGTTTAGGTGTACTTTTACAACATATGGGCGAGTTGAGTCAAATAAGGGATGGCGCCGATGTAATCTCAATCACTCTACAGACAGATAAATCCATTAGTCTTGTTATACTTTGTATATCGTGGTTAAATCAATGAAGTGTAAACTGTCTCTATATTCAGATGTCTGTTTACCATGAACGTCTAACGTGACAGCTAGTAGTGTAACTACAGAAGGGAAATAGGGGCACGTGCCCCCGCCCCCGTCTCTTGTATGGGTCCAGTTGTTTAGGGGTCACGAGTATTATGGGGGCACAGGAAGTATTAGGACGACGTGTAGAGGAGAGTTACCACCTTTGGCGCCCTCCTCATCTTAAATAATCACCAACAGTTGAACAATTAAAACAGAGTTTGAAGACTTATCTGTTCTGAAACCCCATGCACTGATTGAACTCACGCTGTCATTGCTTGGTAACGTGTATACATATAAGCTCCACCGCCGACCCAGGGAAGACATCTGAAAGCGCTTTGTGCTTATAATACTACTACTACTAATAATGAAAATAATAATGATAATAATAATGATAATATATAGCAGAGGAGAAGACCATTGAGTGTGGGATGGGTGTTGGATGCAGCCATATAATCTTCTTTTCATGTTGCCTTTCCTCTCTCCCTTTTTTTCGCCACTGGATACTATCGCAGTATCCAATGAAATGTAGGTCTATCCCTGAAGTGCATGATCATACGATGCAGCGTGAGAGTCCCTAGAAATGCTCAAATTCATTTTCATGACAATCAACAAAAGGATGACATTCAGAGACCGTGAAGACCTATGGCTTTTAGCAAATTACTTCAGAGGAATGTTAACATTAACAAATAATAATTGGATACTTCTATTTACCTCATATTCACTACGTAATTTCCTCAAGGCGTTCCAATATTACCCAGCCTCCAGCCAGGCTACCGATTTCGGTGGTCACAGGAAGTCCCTTCCTACTGTATACAAGGTACCCATTCGACACATGGATGGGGAGTGGCAAATGTAGTGCTAAGGCAGGGATTCCAACCCCGTACCTTATGGCACAAAGTATAGATGTTTCGGTTGCCTAAATACGGCTTGTATTGCTCAAATTCATTATTAGTTTGACATGAGAATGCTATCAGTTCAGAAAGCGTGAATACGTATGGCTTTCAGCAAAATTACTTGACAATCATGAATTATTGCTTCGAGAGATACCGATTCATCCATGTAGACATGGAGAAATATAAAGATAATTGAAATTGAGCAGAAATTAATTTGGGAAAGTGACCCTGCTGATTTTTCTACTCGGTATTAATCGCTGAAGCATATCCATCACAAGCTCTTGCTTAACGGGATTTTATGTTTTCTCTCTTGTATCATATACATGTATGTATATTATGCTCTTGGATTATAATTTGTATGTAGTATATATTAGAATATGAAAATGAATGGGGGAAAGAGATGTTACTTTGGATTGAAATAGACTGAATTGAGATTCATATTGGTTATTAGGAAAAACATGTTAACAAATCAGAGATGTTTACAAAAACACGCTGCTACAGGGAATTCGTGATTAAGTGCGACTTAGAATATCTACAAGATTTCATGTGGGTATTTTAGAAGCATGTTGGCTCAAATTTCTGTATTAATAGGTCGTGTTAAGTGACGCCTAAGGTAAAAGGAGGATTTACATCGCTACCATCCGTTGCTCATCACCGTACTTGCTCATATATATTCATAGAGTTCCTAATCCCATATATTCCATCTGGCGTCGGTACCTTAGAATGTATGTTATTTTCAGAAAACCTATTAAATACATGATCCACAGTTCCGAAATTACATCCACAACATACCCTCACACACACACACACACACACACACACAGCTTTACATCACTTTACTTCGGAGGACAAGTATTGTTCCTCTATTGTTCCTCCGTCCTCTGACAGTCGACGGAATAAGGCACAAATTCATTGTTCGACGTTCGAGGACTATTGTCCGGCTTCCGAGGACCATTGTTCTCATGATTTTTGTTGTTCTCTGTCCGAAAATGTCCTCGGACATACGGCTAAACAGGCCCACACAGACACACACAAAGAGAGATTGGATTCCATAACATACATCAATATTACCACACATACGCGACCTTCATTCATAAGATAATATACATGTATTACCAGTTACAAGAGGCACAATCAGTCAGCATCCAGTATTCAATTATAATAAAATAGCATACAATGAATAATAAAGTTATAGAAAAATATGGTCATACACAAATCTATAAAACACCTCTAAAGTACAGGATATGAATAACTATCAAATATGATATAATGTGTTTTCCAAGTACACAGTACCCGCAACCTCCATAATGCGACAGTGAATTAAATGTACTTGGCAAATGCATGGTTTCAATAACCTTCAGAATACATTACTGAAATTATTTCTGAATACGAAGTATAAACAGCCCTCGATAAGGATAATCAAATTACACTGTACCGTTCAAATACAAAACAGAACAATATGTGTATGATAATTCGTGAAATGTATTTTAAATTTATTTATTAAATGTTCTCGTTCTCGTCATTGAAATTGATGGTACTGCCAGCGTTTTTGAATGTTGAGTTTGTTTGTGTTTGTAATAATGGGAGGATGGTCGACCGTTCCTATTTGTAGTGAATGCCGACTCAATATTTGCACATTTTCCCATCAGGAAATGACAGTCAGTAGAGAGTGTGCGTCGCCATAGCGACTATAAAATAAGCAATAATCTCCGTTTAACATGACACGGAAAGAATGTAACGAAAGAAAGAGGGAGAGAGGGAGAAAAAGAAAATGAAAGAGAGAGAGGAGGGGTAGAAAAGGATTGATTGACGGGGAGAAGAGATATAAGAGAGAGAGGAAATAGTAAAGGTAAACGTGATAGTTATCGTGCGTGATAGAGAATGGATATAAGGAGAGAAAGAGAGAGAGAGAGAGAAAGGAGAGAGAGGATGAAGAGAGAAAAGAATGTAGACTGGAGAGAGAACATGGAAAACAGACAGAACACGGAGAAAGAAGAGAGAGGGAAAAAGGGGAGAGGGGGGGGGGGGGGAGAAACAAGGCGGAGGCAGACACAATGCAGAATTAAGGTAAAGGTAAAATTTCTAAAATGGAAGCAAGAGAAACCTTTAAAAAAATATTAAAAGGTTGCTTAAAGAAAGAGAGAAAGAGATGGACGCAGGGAGGAGAATAGATTTAGGGTGAAGGTAAACATGACAGTTCTAGAGAGGGAGAGACAGAGAGACAGAGAAATTGAAAAATAAAATTGAGATAGAAAGAATGGTAAAGAGAGAGAAAAAACAGAAAATAGGTGCGTGGTGATGACAGAAGCCTTTCCAATTTTTATCACTCCCCCACAACCTCGGCCGCCTAGCTCCCTCCGAACTGAAGCCCCCCCCCCCCCCCCGATAGAATTTCTTCCACTTTTTTTCCTTCTAAACCGCTCTTGAAAGAAGGATTATCCTTGAAATGGTAGAGTAGAGAGTAAAAATGGTTGTTTGTTTGTCATAGCTGGGTTTTATTGTACTTTCTCCCATGTTTAAATTAATGGAAAAGTTGTGAAGATGAGAAGAAATACTGCGGGAGACAACGGAGAACTACGCACTTAACCTTTCAAGGCTTGTTGTACCTTTTTCCATCGCTTAGTGTTTTATTGAAAGAAAGCGATAAAAAAGTACATGAAGATATTAAGCACTCTCTCGCGGCGTCGTAAGGTGAATCACATTAACATCCCCGACTACTAGAAGCCACCGTCATTTAATTAAAGCTAAGAAACTACAGCTTACGGGAGATACGCAGTGTCACTTATTTTACCACCTTGTATTACCAGTTCTACTCTATGGTAGTGTAGTTTGGGGTTGCGAAAACATTAATCAAATTGAAGTATTTTATAGAAAGTTTTTAAGAGTTATACTGAATGTGAATAAAAGTACTCCTGACTGCATGGTCTATGGTGAGACAGGTCGAGGACCCATTTTGAATAATATTAAGTCAAGAATGATCGGATTTTGGTAAACAGACTTACTACTCATTTATAATGTATCAGTTGATGTTGAAAATGAATATTAACTATCAGGTACTGAAGTTCCATTCCAGTTGATATATTTTCTTAAAGCTACGTTAGAAAATGCTGGTCATGGGAATATTTGGATAGATCAGGGGAGGTGCTTAAGTCTTAACCAAACTTTGAAACTTATGAAATCTATAGGATTTCCGATATGTATTTACAGGACTGGGGAGCGAAGTCTTGGGAAAACCGTATTTGCACTAATTACAAAATATTCAAAGAAGACTTAGTGAAATAAAAAAAATTGAGCTTCTGGATCATAAAGATGCTGTGATATTAAGTAGATTTAGATGCAGATCACATAATCTGCCTGTAAATAAAAGTAGATTTAATGCTAGTGTTATTGATGGTATTCATTGTCCCTTACTTCTAAAGATATTGTTCGTTCATTTTTTCATGACTTGAGACATACTTCTTAATACCAAAGAACTTGTTAAAAGGCAGAGTAAGTACATTGAACACGAACAAGCTTTTTTAATCTGTCTAACGCTTGCCAGCTGAGAAAATTATCAAAATTTGTATGTATTCTCATGTCATATTTTTCTCACTTGAAGAAATCAAACGATGAAGATTACATAGATATAAACTCAAAACAAAGTATTTGTAGGTCTACCCGCAGTGGTAGAAGGGTTAAATGCCCAGATAGGCTTAACTTGTAAATTTGTAAAATATGTTTGGTGTTTTACTACATGCTCTTTATGTTTTTTATAACTTGTATATATGTTTAATATTATTCCTTATTTATAACTTGTCCATGTTGATTGTATAACTTGTATATGTGTTGATTGATTGCACTCTCATACCCCGTAAGGGGGTCTCTAGAGTTAATAAATCTTACCAAATCTTACTAAATGATCCATTAGATGTTTCAATGATATACTCTCTTGGTTTGAAAGTAACATTACCATTGATGTTTCTATCCTTGGAAAAGAAATAAGCACGCCGCCCATATCCTGTCTCATTCTTAAACCAGAATCCCCAAGCAGTATAGTACCAAAGAGTAATCATTATAGAACGAGTTATGATAGTCATACCAGTGTTACACTTTTCCCTCCTTTTCCCACCTCTTTCCTATTGCCAGTTACGTTCACTATTTGAAGAAAATGATAACACTGTGCTATTTTCATTTGTTCCTGGCATATCCAACACAGTTTCCAGTTATTCGCCCCCTTCTATGTTGCGATATCCTGTAGCTAATTGCAAATGTAGATGAATGTCTTGCCAAAGGATGTTATCGCTCGGGTGGGTTACGAACCCTTTACCACTAAAGGCCTACACATTTTCCGCTGAATTATCGACTGACCATGGAACATCTATATAAGACAGATCAGATCCTCAGACTTTTGTTTTTCCACCTTACAACTGCCATAACACTACAATTTATGTGGCCCTATTTGCACTAATTTCTCAAGTCCTTAAGAACGAAATGGCACGTGTATCATATTCTCTAACAATGATGGACGGCGTTTAAATTGGGTTGTTTCCATGGTAACAAAATACTGGCATTTATGAACGCGTGAGTAGCTTAACGGTGAGCTTGATTAAGCCGGAGAGCTGTGGCCCATAAATACCACTTTTCGTCCGTAACATGATCGCCATTGCCGTCTCTGTGATCATAGAGATTACTTTCCTATGATTAATTTATGGTCCCTTATCCCACCCTGTTCACACGTAGATTTTCTTTTTACTATGATCTAAGACTAAAGCCCAGCTCACTCAAGTCGTCATTTATTGACGTTAGTATCACGTCAGTGATTTTTACGATCTCTCGCGCGTCATGAAATAGGCAAGTGATAATGTTCACGAAATAGTGATGTCATTAAAAAACAAAAATGATTGCACAACGAACAGGGCAAACAGTACCTTTAACAACTGACGAATGGCATGTATGGGTTAGTTTCCTTCACAGGCTAGATTAGCACAGATATACCATGAAGCTAAATTGTAACTTCATGGATATACTGATGCAGTCGAAATGACGCCTCGTGATGATGATAAATGCTAGAAAGCATTTTGAAGTGATCTATTTGATTTGTCTTTTAGATATGTGAGTGAGTATGTGTGTGTGTGTGTCTGTCTGTCTGTCTGTTTGTATTATATTTTACAGATTCCAACGGTATGATTATTATCCTGATTTTTATTTTTATGTGATTTTAAAGAAATAAAAGTAAAACCATACATGTCACTGCCAAAGGTTTTCTTAAACAGCCATGTTGCGAGGAGGGTGGGTCAAACATCACACGTGTTCACTGATGCCTAACTTGCCTTGTTAACGAAGGACATCTGTTGTCCTCCAATAAGGGCTGTCTCCCTGACTGTCTACTGTGGTTACATTGCAACTGTGATAGTATTCCATAAGGTATAAATAAATAATAATAATAATAATACCTGGCATTTATAACGCGCCTTTCCCAAAGTGGTTCAAAGCGCTAGATATATATTATTACCCCGGTCATTGGATTCTGGCACGCCCGCACACAATGTATGCCCATTCTCCACCCCCTGGGGAGCATTCCAGCAATGGGCAGTACAGTGACGCTCAGGTTGCTAAGCAAACGACATTAACTTTCGCATCCTACCGGGTGCATTATTCTAAAAAAAAAAATTGCCAGGTCTTAAGACCCTTGTTCACATGTGTGCAAGGGATGGGAACTGCTTTACGTCCACGTCGTCCATTCCGGGCAGCTCTTACGAGTTAGCGAAATTTGCAGTAAAAGTTAACCACATCCTACGTGACGAATATGTCAAATATGACTGATGCGGTATGCTGTCCTCCCAACGGAGGTCCGTCCTTATCAAGACGAGAATCGGCTGATTCTGGCAAGAAACCGCTCAACATCCTTCAACTGAACGTGGAAGGCTGAACTTCCACCAAGCGTGAAGTACTCCAGAAACTCGCATTGGAGAAATCTTCCACAGTCCTACTCTTGCAAGAAACTCACCAAACCAACCAAGATAAATTGATGCTGTATGGCTACACCCTAGCTGACTTCATCCCAAGTGCTCATCATGGTATTGCCACATTTGTTCGGAACTCAGTTCCCTTCTCACATGTAGTCAGCTCTGATGATGATGACCCCACCCAGTGGTCCGTCATTGAAATTCATAATGTCCATGTTGTCAATATCTACCACCCCCCCCCCCCCCCCCCCTTCATCAGCAATCGACACCTCAAAGCTTCCTACCGTATCATCTCAGGTTATCATTGCTGGAGACTTCAACTGTCGCCATGATACCTGGGGATACCCAGACTCCAATAATATTGGTGTGCAATCAACAACCTGCACACTCTCTTTGACCCAAAACAACCAGCATCCTTCCACTCTGGGAGATGGAACACAGGTACCAATCCAGACATCACTTTCTGTACCAACATTAATAGTACAACTCCAGTCAGAGATGTTCTCAATCTCTTCCCTCGCTCCCAGCACCTGCCGTCCTTTATCTACACTCAGCCATTACTCACCTTCACCAAGTCCGCACCCATACCTAGGTGGAATTTCTGAAAAGCCAACTGGGACCTTTTTCGTGAGACGACGAACTTGTTACCAAGTAAGCTACCAATTCCACAAAAAGATAGCATCAATGACACCTATAACCAATTCACACGGGCCGTAAAAACTGCTGCTAAGGCCTCCATCCCTCTAGGATCTCGTAAAGCCTACATTCCCACCTGGGATGATGAGTGCACAGACCTCTACAATAACTTTCTTGCAGCTGATGACCCGGAGGTAAAAAAGGAAAATGCATCTACCCTTCTTGACCATCTTGACCAAAAGCGCCAAGATCGCTGGATTGAGTCTGTCACCAACATCGACTTCACCCACTCCTCACGGAAGGCATGGTCTGCTATAAACAGACTCACTGGCAAGACATCTGCCAAGAAGAGATGCCCCATATCGCCAAACGACATCGCAAAACAGGTAGTAAAGAACGGCACCTATTCAGGTGAAAAGTGTCCTCAAAGAATCAGACCGGCTTAGGGAGAGACTCACCCTTCCTGAACACGAGTTTTTGGAGGAGGAATTCTCCCTTGAAGAAGTGACTACTGCCATAAAGCTCCTCAAGAGAGGCAAGGCTCCAGGCCCAGATGGAATCCATAATAAATTCCTTTTGCACTGTGGCGACACTATGGTTGAGTGGCTGACTAACTTGCTTAACCTATGCTACAACTCCACCCGAATTCCAAAGCTGTGGCGTCGCGCCTCTGTTGCTAGCATTCTCAAACCAGGAAAGCGAGACACATCACCCTGCAGCTACCGCCCCATCTCGCTTCTGTGTACCACATACAAGCTGATGGAACGCCTCATCCTAACAAGAATTGGCCCCATTATTGACCCAATGTTACCAAAGGACCAAGCTGGTTTTCGACCAGGACGCTCCACAGCAGACCAGGTTGTAAGACTAACCCAGACAATTGAACAGGCTTTTTGATGATCGGCATGTGACTGGCGCTGTCTTCCTTGACCTTACCGCTGCCTACGACACGGTCTGGCATCAGGGCCTTCACCTGAAGCTACAGAAAATGGTCAGCTCCAACCATCTTACAGATTTCATCATGGAGCCCCTGCACACTAGATCCTTTGTTCTCTTCACAGGAGATGGTCAGTGCAGCCGCCCGCATCGGCTCAAAAATGGTGTTGCTCAGGGCTCCGTCCTTGCGCCTACCCTCTACAATATCTACATTGCTGACTTTCCTGCCACCTCTGTCACACGATACATGTATGCAGATGATGTTGCCCTCACTGTATCAGCCACTCAAGTGAGGGAAGCAGAAGAAAGCCTTTCCTCTGATATGAATACCACCTGTCACTACCTGAGAAAGTGGAGGCTCAAACTGTCTACCGCCAAAACAGTTCCATCGATCTTCCAATTACGCAATCACATGGCTAGCTATCAACTGAAGGTAAAGCTGGACTCTGCTCTCCTCAAATTCGACCCAACTCCTACTTACCTTGGTGTTAAACTGGACCGTAGCCTCACCTTCAAAAACCACCTCTCAAACATGAAATGCAAAGTTTCCTCCAGAGTGGCCCTAATCAGGCGCCTAGCCGGTATGAACTGGGGTGCTTCCTTTAACACACTCAGGGCCTCTGCCATGGCCTTGGTACAGTCTGCAGCAGAATACTGCGCACCTGTTTGGACGCAGAGTGCTCACACCCATAGAATTGATGTTCCTATCCATGAGGCTATGAAGCTTATTTCGGGTTCTGTTAGATCCACTCCTCCGAGTCATCTGCCATTCTTGTCTGGGATCCAATCCCCACAAGTCCGCCGAGACACCACCTGCAGACGTCTCTACAAGAAATCCGCTAAGGAAAATTACCTCCTGCACGACATCCTCTACGAAAAAGAGGCCCCACCCAGGCTGCGGTCAAGGAAGCCCCTCCGCACATTCCTTGAAAATCTGGAAGAAGCAGAACCTCCAACTTCAGAAATACCCCATGCCCACCCACAGAGGTAGACAACCCAGGCCTGGCCACCTACCTCAGTAACTGCCAATTTTGACTGATGTGGATGGCATACGAGAAAAGAAGAAGACATGTGTTCAAAAGTATACTGTCTAGTTTAAACTCGTCTTTTGACCCTCATCAAAATAAAATAAAAAATCAAGCTGTCTCCATTAGTTAATTTAAATCGATGCTTCTAATGTAAAACTGAGGAGAAATTAAATTCGATGAAGGATTTTGACTTATTGTCAAGTAGGAACTTAATCATCCAGAGGGCTAATATGACATCCTACATTAATGATTAACAGAATAAACCATAATAGAGGAGACTCGACGTCATTGAATCATATCAGCGTTGTTAGGTTATTTCCTTATTTCCATTTTATTTCAAGTATGTATGCATGGTTGTGTGATGGCAGCGGTTTACTTTATAACAGTTTTTAGGGAGAAACATAAGGGTTTATGTTGAAAACTATTTTATCACTCTTTCAAGGAGAGATTTTTAATTGTCACACCATTTGCACAACTACTAGACGGAAATTTTACAAAATTGTTAATGTGTTTTATTTTGATATTTAAAGGGGTACTCCGGCCTGAAATTAATATGAATTGAATAAATAGAGTAAAATTAAAAAACAAATCACTGAAAATTTCATCGAAATCGGATGAAAAATAATGAAGTTATGGAATTTTTAAGTTTTGCATTATTTTGGTAAAACAGTTATGTGCACGTCATCATGAATATGTAGTGAATGAGTGATGATGTCATATCCCCACCTTTTCTTTTGTATTTTATTATATGAAATTGCAATTATTCAAATTTTCTGCTCAAAGCCTATAATTAAAAGGACTGACTCCTTATTTAATGTGTAAGTTCATCATTGCTGTAACTTATTTTGTTACAAGGGAGATACTTTTTTATAGACATCTATAAAAAAAATGAAATAACGAAGATTTCATATAATATAGTTAAAAAAGGAAAGAGGGGACGTGACATCATCACCTCACTCATTACATATTCATGATGACATGCATAGAACTGTTTCCGAAAATAATGCAAAACTTAAAAATTCAATAACTTTGTTATTTTTTATCGGATTTTGATGAAATTTTCAGTGTTTTGCTTGTTTAATTTTACTCTGTTCATTCAATTAATATTATTTTCAGGTCGGAGTACTCCTTTAAGTTTCCAAATGTAAGAATGTAATATACATAATACTGTTTGTTATGTATGAATATATATATGTTTATATATACATATAATATATGGGTATATTTTACAAAAGGTACATTAGGTCGACACCTAACAATGCGGTTTATTCCGTCATAATAGCGACCCCTACATTAGGTAGACAGTTGGTGCCATTAGGTCGACAGTTGTCTATAGAAATGAGACAAAATCTGTCCTCCTAATGTACCCATTAGGCGTATATATATATATATATATATATTCATTCACTTCTCACAATCATGTTTCTTTCCACAAAACTTTCCAAAGCTGTTGTATATGTTATTTCCGTACACATATATATATATTTGTACCTGGGTCCTGTCCGCTACCGTCGGTTTCATGCTCGACGCGGCGATCTTCAGGCAGACTGGTGACTCGACTCGGCTTGTGCATCTGCTTGCTGCAATGGGTCGGTGTCACGCTTGGGTGGCTTTCTGATCTCCGACCTTTTGTTTAGTGCCTCCCTGTTACCGATAATAGTGTACTTCTCCTCCAGGCAGAGATTGCAGAGCCCACTTTTCTTAGGTTTAGATTGAATTTCTTTTCGATCCTCCACGATAGTGTGAATTCGGTGTTAGATTCCTTTAGGTTCCATACATATTTGGAAAATTGAGTTTCGTTTCTGTATTTTTCATGTTTCATGGATTTCACATGGTTTCTGTACCTGTCCTTGAAAGTGCCCCCGCTAGTCCATAGTAGTGCTTTTTCTCATTGCCATACCGAATCGTAGCTTTATATACGAGGGTCGTTTCTAGGCATTTTCCTTGTAATGGAAACTCTGATTTTTGTCGGCAATTGCATTTCTGTTTTGGCTCTTTCTCAGTTGACTTAGATTGTTTAATCACTCTCTGCTTGTGGGATTTTTTAACTGCGTCCATATTTATCATGCAACAGCAGCTTACTTTAACTGTATTTCTGTTAAATATTTGGTTCAGTTTGTGGCCCTTATGGAAATGCTTGTTTATTAGTTTCAGGAATTTACTGGCCACATTAGTCTTGACTTTTGCGTTGTGGGGGGGGGGGGGGGGGTTGTACCACGTGATTTTCCTGCTCCTATTATTTCTTCTTGTAGGTTCCCCTGTTCGGTTCTCTGGTTTGTCGTTCGGTTTCCTGTAAGGTTGGAACGTACCGGAATCGAGGTCAAGGGTTACGTCTAGGTAGTCGACTGATTTAAGGTTGGCTTGGACCGTGATGAGTAAGCCCATCTTATTGAAAATTTTGATAAGGTCTTTCCGCGACCTATCAGCCATGCTGCCCGAGGCTCTTCCGAGTGGGGCGATGCCATCGTCGCAATAAAGGAGGAGAAGTACACTATTATCAGTAACAGAGAGGCACTAAACAAAAGGTCGGAGATCATCTCAAAGTGCAGGAACCGAAAAAGGCCGCCGAGAAAGCCACCCAAGCGTGACACCGCCCCATTGCAGCAAGCAGATGCACAAGCCGAGTCGAGTCAACAGTCTGCTTGAAGATCGCGTCGAGCGTGAAACCGACGGTAGCGGACAGGACCCAGGTACAAATATTATGCTCTGCCCTTCAGCATCGAAAACTTTTGAATGCCTTTTGAACTTTTGAACTTTTGAACTCCAAATTTAACTACACCTATGTTAATATATATATATATATATATATACATACATACATACATAATATATAGTCAGTAACAGGTCGGAGCTAAATGTAGGCCCTTTGGAAATAAAATGCCATTCCTTGTTCACAAAATTCTATCCACGTAAAATAGTGTTCCTTCCTTCTGAACAGGAAAGTAATATAAGCTATAACGGAGGTGTATGCAACATCCCTTGGTATCTCTGGAATAAAATCCGACGTTGCCAAGATGCTAATTGGCTTTTAGATTGAATTAGACCTGTAATATAGGTTTTCCCGTCCAATTCCGTCACAATAGCACCAAAATGGTCGTTATAGGCACGCAATTTATAACGAATTTGAATGACGATCTGAATCATGTTTTAATTAACAAATAATTTCGTTCAATTTGATTTATTCATCGTGCAATCCGCCAACTTTTGTCAAACCGAATTGAAATAACACCACTCAACTTTGAAAATCAGGTGAAGAGCGTACTCCTGTAAGTTTATATCTTTATTTGTTTTGTTTATGACATTTGTGTACATTATATAAGTAGGCACTTATAAAGTTTAAAAGGTACAATAGAAAGAAATATGAACAATCATGAACGATGTTTATCTGAAAAGAAAGATTAAACAAGTCTTTAAAAAAAAGACAAATGAAGAAAATTATGAAACAATAAAATACACGGATTATGAAATGACCTGAAAAACTCTCGTATGTTCTTCTGATCGTTCTTATTTGAATGCCTGATGGGCTAAGAAGCACGCCTGAAAACGAAATAGAAAGCATATTTAAGTCCGGCCGCAATCTAATGTCAGGCAGACTGTCACGAATTGGAATGATGGATGTGAATTGCCAACTTGATTGACATTTTCACTTGAATATTTTGTCGTTCAAAAATGAATGCAATTTGACGAAGATGAAAGTTCTGGAGTTTAAAGATGAACCATGAGAACAGCAGGTTTACAAAAAGCACTCGAACTTCAATGACATGTAACGAATAAACCCGCTATTGTTACGCAATTGGCCGGAAAAACCTATAAAAATAAATATCAACATTGTATTATAAAAGGTCTACGAAAATATATTGTTGGGGTAATAAAAACACGTAGTTGATCACATACTTCTTTCTATCATTGTTAGTGCTCTTTCCTTGAGAAAAGGAGACAAATATTAGCTGAAACTGGGATGCATGCATCATTTACATGTACATATGTATACATGTATATGTCTCTATTGAATAAAATCCACCGTTAGCGAGAGGCAACATGTATCAATGGAAAGTACGTCACAATCGCCCACACACTATGCGGTACATGAGAATGGTCACCCCTTAAAAGTACAGAATTTGTTAAATTTTCTTGATATTATGAATATATACTCAGTATATATATATATATATATATATGCACATGTATGTGTCTGCATAATATTCACGGTCTTACCTATAAATCAATCTCGATTCATTCAAAATTCGACATTGGTACATGATCAGTTAATGTTATGTATCATGATTACAACATTCAGGTTGATTATTTCATTTAATAGAAATGTCGATGTCGTCTAATAATGATCTTAATTTAAATCGAAAGCTCAAACAACATCCTATCCCAGATACGTTTGTGTGTTTGTGTGTTTTTCTCAAAACCAAAGTTCCAATTAAGGCACAATAATACACAAGACAGATTATGAAATATAATTACATCTTTCATAA
The DNA here is from genome assembly GCA_025617745.1 of Heliocidaris erythrogramma. Taxonomy (NCBI): domain Eukaryota; kingdom Metazoa; phylum Echinodermata; class Echinoidea; order Camarodonta; family Echinometridae; genus Heliocidaris; species Heliocidaris erythrogramma. The sequence goes on along the minus strand of CM046854.1, from coordinate 15,472,762 downwards.
GATCATGTCCAACTTTACATATTCTTTTACACTATCATTCATATAAGAAACGTTAACATGGTTAAGGAAACATGGAAAATGTGATTTTTAAAAATATATCAGTAATATTGATTTCCTTTTAAATATGAATAACAAAGACTGCAGCCAGGTGGTGACCCATTCTATTACAAGGTTTCAAACGGGTATACGTTATTAAATTTCGCACATGTAATCATTATCATGTAATAAAAATCGTATTTATGCCTATATGTTAGTTTTCAAATCATAATTAATACCTGCTCTCCATGCATTGACATATGGCACTTTATCTCAATTACTCTTCAAATACTTCACGTTACGTCAACATACTTATGTAAGTACACGCAGTTCTGTTGATCATATTTATCGTAATGTATTTGAAATATCTCTCATACCTCCCTAACCATGCAAAATAACTGGAAAAAAAAATAACTGAGAAAGAAAAAATATAGATCTTACCTTTTCCTTATAAATCTCTCGAAGATGTCGAAGTATGCTTGAAGTATCGTTCCACGTCTGTTAATTGAATGAACACAGAAAACACAACGCAAATATAAACATTAGCGTTAAAGGCATATCACCAGAATCTCTCATAAAATACGCATCTCCAATACGTGCATCATGGCAGGAAAATCAACCAGAATGGTTGTCAGGTGGCGGAGCTATATGAACTTTATTTAGCTTTATTAAGTATTCTGGCGCACGGTTATATATATATATATGCGTATAGGCTATGGAGGCAAGCGGCGCAGACCTATGCTTTCGCGAGTAAATGATATGAGGATTACGAGTGCATGGAGCAAACATATACGAGCGCGGGCAGTTGTGTAACGTGGATCCAGACATTGAGGGGGCCCGAACATGCCGATGTTATGGGGAGGGGAGGGGTGGGAGGGGGGGGGGGGGGGTTACCGTTTCCTACTCGGTTAAAAAAATGCAGAAGTACAAAGCCGTTGAGTAGGGTGAGGGTGTGGTAAGAGTGCAGTCATCTTCTTTTTATTTTACATCGCTTCCCTGCTCTCCCTTCCTGTCTCTCTTTCTCTCTCGTTTTTGTTTTCGTACCTTTTCACCGTTCAATAGTAATTATGATAAGTAATAATAACAACAGCAGCAACAACAACAATAATAATAATAATAATGACAATAGCAAAAAACGACAATGATAATAATAATAATAATAATAATAATAATAATAATAATAATGATAATAATAGTATTAATGATAACAATAATAGTGTCTTTTTCCCCCAGGGTAACCTCATCAGTACTGATCTTGCTCTTTTGTGGGCCCCGTAGATATCACTACCCAGACATTGCCCAGGTACACCTGGGTCGAGAGAGATGAATCTGGGTAAAACAACCTGTGCAAGATTTTGAGCGACCCCCCCCCCCCCTCCCATTTGCCCTTTAGCTACGCCACTGAGCGCGGATGCAAACGAGCTATCATAAGTAGCCAAGCATGAGAATGTGATTGCGCGCCAATGCTTCATCGATATGCAGGGAGCTTCAGAGTGTAAATATAGGCTTTAGGTCGAGGCAAACGTTTGCTTAAAGGTTGTATTTAGCATTTTAAGTGAAAAAGGAGGGATTTTGTAGAATTGGGCATTAATCGTTCTCTCTAAATGTACGTGAGTGGAAATTCATTTTGGGTGGGTCATATTTTGGAGACATATAGATTATTCAAAACTTCCATCAGAGAGGAAAAATATCTTTATAAATCTTACTGATAGTAACATAAGCCAAACATCTGCAAACTTCACGTAAGCTCACATAACCTACCAAAGGAAGACAAATACCAGCGAATATATGTTTTTGTGGAGAATGTAGTATGCAGACAGTAGGAGACGAATTCATTATGTCATGCAATCTGAGAAATTTAGAATAAAAAGAGAATTGTTTCTGATAATCTGAAAAGCACTCAATGGTAACTTTGAAAAAATAAACATATTGGAACAAAATATTGAGGGATATGTTAGTGAAGTTTATAGGTTATAGGTCCTCATAAAAAAAAATCCTACTGAGTAAAACATTTTATTTAATTTATTTATTTATGTTTTTATTTTATTTTTTATTTTTTTAATTAATTAATTTATTTATTTATTTATTTATTTATTATTATTATTATTATTTTTTTTTTTTTTTATTTTATTTTTTTTGGGGGGTGGAAGGGGGTGACATTTTAGTCATTTTGTGTGTTGCAGCAAATAGGGGAGTCGTCTGCCCCTACATTATAGTTAACGATTTGGAAAATTTTAAATTTCCATATGTAATAGTAATTACAACTTTCAAAAAATTCATAACTTTCTTATTGCTTGTCTGCTTCTAAGATTTTTTAATATTAACTAATAGCAGTACAGTATCACCTATTAGCGATGTTCTTGCATTATCTTTTGATTAAAAATGACAGAAATTACACATTATACATACAAAAAGAGCAAAAAGCACTGGGAATTCTGAGTTTGTTTCTAATGCAGTGCATTGTATCGTTATGAATAAGAGCGATTTAATTGTAACTAATCATTAAACTCTCTAAATTGGCAATGCTGTGTAAAATATATAATCACTATTTTAAGAGCAAATTTGCTATTTTTCTGTTATTTTTTCGATTTTTATTCACATTGGTTCATGTAATAACCTTTTTTCAAACTATGTAGGAGTGGAAAATAAGAATAATTGGTGAAAACTTGAGGAAGGAAGGCTGATGTTAATTTAGAATTCATTAAAACTTTGAACTGTTATGGGTTGAGGTTGGATTTCCGTTTAAACCACTGCTTTGGAGTGACATTCCGCTATCATTTCGGATGGATTCAACGCAAAAGTGATACCGAATATGGCTTCTGAAGTGAAGTGAAAAGTGAATTTCCACTCCGCTGCATTATACTAGGTGTTAAAAAACAGTGGACACTTTTGACCATTAAATGGAAAGTCCACCCTGATTAAATGTTGATTTCATAGGAAGCAGAAAAATGAGGAAAACAGAAGGGTGAAACGTGGAAATTAATTAGCTTTTTTTTGGAAGAGGAGCTTGCAAGATACATCGTGGAGTTGCCAACTTGTGATTGATTGATTACAATTTCAAGAACGCATAAGTTTCTTAATTCTCATCGTATTTTGCTCAAACCTTCACTGATCTATTTCATTAATATTTCAGCTTCTTTTAAACCAATTCGTAATCAGGGTGGACTTTCCCTGCAATAACTCTAAAATTAAACATCATAATGATGTATAATTTTAGAGTTATTAAAGGGAAAGTCAATATATCAATCTGATGTTTTTACATTGTAAAGTTGAAGGATGTCAAATTCATTGGGAGCAAGTTTCATGACGTTTCTCTAAATACATTTCTTCAAATATTGCTCTCAATATTTAATTAGATTTTCACTTCATGAAATATCAGGGTCACAAAATCTGTGTGTATCAGTAATTAATTACAGCCATAGTGCATTGCAGCTGAAATTCCAGAACACCTTTTTAGACCGGGGTCATGAATCACTGATAAAACTGGACAACAAAAGGGTGACAAAGGTGACAGCTGCAACACACAATGGGTAATGTACACACAGATTTTGAGGCCCTGAAATTTCAAAAAGTGAAAAATCTTATTAAATATTCAAAGCAATATTTCTTTAACACCTAGTAGAAAGTAGACTTTTGCGGTTGCCATACTTTTCATTTATTCTCTTTCTGACATTTCTGGATCTGCTCAGAAATATAAATCTTGCTGAATATCATAAACAACTGTCAGGATTTTATAATTCCACATAAAATTAACGTGAGTACATGAGTCTACACACACATTTTTGCCAGATTATTTTAAGGCACAAGATATAAACTATTTTCCAGTTTGGTATTCTCAAAATCAAAGCATTTTCAAGAACGTAATTATCATTTATATGACGTTACTCCACACGAAAAGTACACTGGTATTTCTTCATTTTCAGTCAAGAGATCTCATAAATCTTGTATTAATAGAGGATTTAAAAGGAAACCCACATAATATTTACTTCTCCAATAGCATGCACAATAACTTTCCATTGATGCGTGGGCCGACTTCGTGCGGGGCGTGCGTTTGCATTTGTGCGTGCGTGTGTGTGAGGGTGTGCGGGAGTGCGCGCGCACATAAACTTTTACGGGTTCATTAATGTATGTTTGTGCATCCTAATTGAAAATCAAAGTTATCGCTATTATACTTTAAAAGTAGTGTAAGAAAAAACATATTTGTGATGATTTTCTCACTAAAACAATAAAAATAGAATGTAAAAAATATATATCTACGTTATTTGAAAGCAACAAATTATCTCTGACTTTGAGACTTTTCTCTAGAGCCAAATCAAATACGCAACAATTGAGGAATAATTTACAGTTCCACTTCACTTGACAATTAGTAGAATTATACAGGAACAAAATGGAAAGAAAGCACTAATTTAGGCATTACAGTCGATCGGTGCATGATTTGCAACACGAACATTGATAGTGAAGTAACTTCTGCATCAGTTGGAAGTGGAATCTAATAGCATGATTTCAAATCGTATTTCTCGAAGTATACCTGTTGACATTTCAAATCAAGTGACCCCCTATCTCTCTCTCTCTCTCTCTTTCTCTCTGCCTCTCTCTCTATCTACCTCTTTATTTCTCTCTCTCTCTGTCTATCCCTCTCTCTGACTCTCCACCCGTTTTATGTTCTCATCTTCCACTTTCTACTCTCATTTTGGGCATACAGTAGTTGCGTATTACATTAATATTACATGAGAAGGTCAAATAAAGATGACCCTAGGACGATCCATTTTTGCTAAGTATAATTGCATGTAATCATAATGTAACAAAAGAATGTCAGAATATGCGATGATATACATAGAAATACTGGGCGTTTAAAAATTTACAATGTGTTTACCGACAATGAAATCCATACCATATGAAAGAAAATTTGATATTCCAATGGTAACTTGCTTAGGTTTTCAAGGTCATGCATCACTGAACACCATTGTCTTCAAAATGCAAAAATCTAGTTGGTTCACTTTCTTGTTAAAAACACAATAGGCGTGATGTTAAGGAGATGCCTTTTGTGAAATGGCCTGGGTGCTCCAATTCTCATTGTGGATATTTTTTTTCTTCAAATTTGTGTTAATGAGACGTTATTCACCCATGATTCAGGATTTTTGCTTTATAAAGAGGAATAATTTTGCAAAGAAAATAGTCTCAGTGAATTTTAACAAGGTTTGCATGCAAAAAATCCAGTGCGAACCAAAAGGACTGAAATATTACAAATTGCATAAAGAAGGAAAATCTAAAAATCATACGTGTGATTGAAAAATTTACCCTGCTGATTTAAGGAAATATCAGCTTTTAGCTGAAAATAATTGGCGGAAGGTGCCTGCAGCACTCAAGACAAACGAATGTTTTCTGTGCTCTCTGAAGATCTTACTTCTTCTTGGTCAAAGTTTATGACTATCAACTCGTTCCATGCTTTGTGAAGTTCATAATACTCTTTGTTAAGGCGTAAAAATAATCGTTATGAGATTTGCTTACTATCGGATGGCCATGAAGAGCAACCAAGCTAGCTGACAAAGCCATTCAACCCAAGCCAAGCCTATATCGTATTTACAAGTAAGTGAAACAACTGGAAGTTCGCACAAAATTTTGAAGACAATGATGTTCATTGATGCGTGACCGTGGAAACCTAAACAAGTTACCATTGGAAAACAAATGAATTACTCTTTCATATGATCTTCAGTTAAAGCTGGTAAATATATTATCCACTTGTATGAAATTTTCAAAGTTTCCTTTTTTTTTAGACACCCAGTATATAAACACTAAATCGAATAGACCTGTTTACTAATTTTATGCATACTTCTTAACTCAAAAGCTTGCCAGAGGCTTGCCTGACATAGCAACAACTAATTTATGCGAAGTGGATAGCATCCATAGAGATGCTATTATGCATAGCAGATGCATTAAATAGTTGGTAGCTAAGGATTCTGGAGAGAAACATGCATAAATTTAAATACACTTAGTAAACAGGCCTATTGAATCAACGGAATGAAGATTTCAATTCAAGGGGAATAATTCTCGAATTCTCTGAGGCTGACAAAACATGTGAAACGAACCTGGATCAGAACGCTAGCCTACACGACATTAACAACTTTCTTTTTGGTTTAAAGGAATTTTCTTTTATCAGTTTTAGATAATGTTTCCTACACATTTTTTTAAATTCATTTGTTTAATACATATCAGATGTTGTCTGTATGTTTCCATGGCGAGCGAGTATTGACGATGTCAATTGTGCATCAGATGAACATCACATTGGATTTTGATTTTCAAATGATGCAAAATGCTCAAGGTTGCCCCTTGGGCAACAACGCTGAAATTGTTCAGCGACCACTTACGATTACAAATAAAAAGAAAATCGACGGAAAGAACTTTTCTAGGTCCCCGTTAGTTGTACTGGGCTTTAAAAAACCCCAAGGAAACCCAACTTTGAAATTCCGCGTAAGTGCACTGTATATTTACCAGCATTTAATTCATATCACCTGAATGAGTAATTTTCATTTGCTTTCCAATTTTAACTTGTTTAGGTTTTCAGGGTGTCGCATCAATGAACACCATTGTCTTTGAAATTTTATGCAAAATTGTAGTTGGTTCACTTTCTTGTAAAACACAACACAGTAGGCATGGTTTTGGATGATTGGCTTTGTTAACTAGCTTGGTTGCTCTTCATGGCCATCCGTTAGTCGAAAATCTCATAATGATATTTTTACGCTTCATGAACTTAACAAAGCATGGAACAAGTTGTTAGTCATAAACTTTGACAAAAAAGATGTGAGATCTTCGGACAGCACAGAGAACATGTTCGTTTATCATGAGTACTGCAAGCATCTTCCGCTGATTTCCAACTACATGTTGACCTTTTTAAAAATCTTCCATCACACAAATGCGTTTTTAATTTTTATTTTTTATGCTATCTGTCTCTGATTTGCAATTTTTTGTGATATTACAATCCTTTTGGCTTGCACTGGTTCGTTGGCATGCAACCTTCTTAAAATGCACTGAGACTGTCTTCTTTGCAAAATGATTCCTATATCTGAAAAGGGTTTTATTGAGGATAAATCCTGATACATGGGTGAATAACATCTCATTAACACAAATCTGAAAAAGAAAACCATCCACAATGTGAATTGGAGCATCCAGGCCATTTAAAAAAGGCATATCTCCTAACATCATGCCTATTGTGTTTTACAAGAAAGTAAACCAACTAAAGTTTTGCCCAAAACTTTGAAAACATTGGCGTTCAGTGAATAGATGCATGACCCCGGAAACCTAAACTAAATGCCATTGGAAAGAATATGCATTAATCTTTCATATGATATTTACTTCATTGTCGGTAAACATATAGTTCATTTACAGGAATTTTTCAAAGTTGGGTTTCTTTTTGTTTTAACGCCTGGTATATGAGCGTCAAAAGAACTAACGCTTACCAGAGCAGGAAATCGACACGTAATCCTAATGTCTGTTCATCGTCCTTAGACTTAAATTTGCTTAATAACATTTACATTTTTAACATTTTCGCTCGCACTTGGAAACAGCGTGCAATGAATAGGCTAGATCATTTTTTTAAATTTATTTGATAAACCTAGTTATTCCCAGAGGGGATACGTGACAGCATTCGCTAGTACATAATAGCCAAGTTCGACTATAAATTGGACTATAACCAACAACAGCTTTATGAATTCGTATGCTTAAGTCGAAACGACAAAAAGAAACATGAAGGTCATGGTTTAATTATGGCATGAAAATTTGGTTCGTGTTGTTAAGCCATGAAACATTCACGCAAGCTACCTGGAAAAAAGCCTGGGGTTGGTTAATTGAGCTTGGTATACGTGACGAAAGGCGAAGGTAGTCGGTTCCACACCGTTGTTTCAAGTTGACAGCTCTGCTGTAAATGAGCAATTAAGCACTATTGTCCTTGTGCAAGGCATTTTATCGGGGTAACCTCGCTAGTCATAAGGATCGCTATTCATAAGGACCGCTATCCATAACTCGTGGCTAAATGAATAGCGGTCCTTTATAAATAGCGAGCAGACCCCATTAATTTTTATCGGCATCACTCCTCCCCACCCAGGTGTTAAATGGGTACCCGGTAGCGGGGTGAGAACGTCATTGTGGTTGGATTAGCAGGTGCGCGCTTGGAAACAGGCAACTTGCTGGAATGGTCCCTAGAGGAGTGGAGATTGTGCATTGTCACTGATAAGGCGCTAGATATAAAAAACAGCTATTATTGTTATTATTATCATCACTGTCATTATTAATGTTATTGTCATTACTACTACTACTATTATTATTATTAATGCTCGAATCAGACCAGATATCATAGGAAATGTTCCTTTTAATTTTAATTATTTCAATATTTCAATATACTTGATAACATATGCAACATTAATTTAACTAATACCTAGGGACCTTCCACAAGTTAGAAATTTATGTCATCATGTTTTTAAGCACTGTACACATAACCTTATATCATATTTGCTTCATTAAAGTAAACCTTAGTAATGGTAGCTGGCAACATTAATAATATAATTATTACAATATGTAGTGCCTACGTTTTTTCGGAAGGTATACGTGACAACATCTGCCGATTAACCATGTACGTTTGAATGGGATGTGACCTAGGCCCTGTTTCATGAAACTTGTTATCAATAACAACTGCCCCATGTCTATGACAAATTTGCTCTCATTCAATCAGATTCAAGGATTTTAGTAGCTTATAACAATTATAATAATAATAATATAACTGTTCTTGTATAGCGCGATTCACATTATAATATAACGTCCCTATGCACTTCAAAAGGGTTTTGCATAATTTTCATTACCCTGGCTTTAGCTCCGGCAGCCGTAATCAGCGCACAGTGCATTTCAAGGGAATAAATCCTGCCAGGTACCCATTTACTACACCTGGGTGGAGAGTGGCAAATGTGGATTAATGTCTTGCCAAAAGACGCTAGTGCCAGGCTGAGATTCGAACCCTCAACGCTTGGATTGAGAGTCAAGTGAATGAACCACTATACCACGACACCTCCACAATTATTGTAAATTGTTATTGATGACAGATTTCATGAAAGAGGGCCCAGTAGTTTTACCACTTATTTCGCTTTAGAGGAAACGTTATGAAAGAAACGTGAAGGTCGTGGTCTTAATTCCCTCTTGAGACAGAATTAGTTCATGTATTAAACCGTGAAACATTCACGCAGTTATCACGTGAAAGCCCAGGGGTTTGGTTAATTGATTTATTTTTGGAGAAAACAAAAAATTTAATGTACCTGAGGACTGTATCAATTCGATAGCCACGCTGCAGCCTGGATCAGGGCCCCGTTGCATGAAACTTGTGATTTAAAATTGATCGGGTGACAAATATATCCGCATAAGCTATCATTGTTTATGTTTCTGTCGTGATTCTGGGATTTATGTCACGAATCATGCCATAAATCATGACATAAAAGTGTTTACGCAAGAGGATCCAGACCTAATATGAAGAGACGCGGGGAAATGTCTGGAGCACATGACAGATTATTCTGACAAAAGAAGCAAAAAGGTGTTTGCATATGAAAATAATCCACGGCAACGAGCCAACGAACTAAATACACTGTTGGTCATAATGATAGCATAATTTTTCTTTTCTACCTTTCTTGCACTATTGACAATAATACGAGTCACTTTTTGGCAAAATAAAGCTTATATCTTCACCGATTTTATTGATAAATCTGTTCTCAACATATGAAATAAAAAATGTAAGACAAAAATTAATTCATACAAACTTTATACACTGGTTTAAACCACTTTTGACAAACACAATCATCCAGACCTTGGATTCCTTGAAAAAATGTATCGTTTTGGTAAATGTTTAACCATGATAATTTTATCGTGAAAAATAAAATCTTGGGATCTTTTTGGTGATTGAAGGGAAGTGTTCCTCTTTTTAATCTTGTTGGGTCACTTTGTACCTGGTATGGCCACCTCTGGCACGCACCAGTGCCTCCACACGCCGTGGCATACTGTCCACAAGGTTGTTGATGGTGTTCAAGGGGCAGTGCATCCCAATCTTCGGTCAGTGCCTGGGCTAATTCCTGCACATTTTGAGGATGATTGTTTCTCTCATTGATGGCACGGCCCAATGCATCCCAGGCGTGCTCAATGGGGGTTCATGTCGGGGGAACAGGCAGGCCAAGGCATCTGCTGCACGTCCTCTGCGTCAAGGAATTCCCTCACCAGACGTGCCCTATGTGATCGAGCGTTGTCGTCTTGGAGCTGAAAGTTATTGCCATATACTCTTCTCGCGTATGGAAGACAATGGCGTTCCAGGATATCGCGGTACACGACGGCGTTGACGTTTCCTTCAGGTGCAGCCAATGGCGTTTTTCCGCCATAATGTATTCCGACCCATACCATCACTGAGCCTCCACCTGCTTGATTGGTTTCCTGGACACAGTCATTACGGAGGTTCTCGCCCCACAATCGTCGAACCTTCTGCCTCCCATCGGTGCGGTCAAGGATGTACCGGCTTTCATCAGTGAAGATTACATGGCGCCAGTGACCAAGCTGCCATCTCCTGTGCCTCCTAGCCCACTGGAGTCGAGCAACCCGGTGGCGAACAGTGAGACGTGGGACCTTGGCCATTCGCCGAGCTCTGTAGCCATGTTGGACAAGTCTCCTGTTTACGGTTTCCCGTGAAACGTTCACTCCGAAGTGCCTCCTCCACAAGTGGCAAACACGACTCGCTGGCATTCTCCGGTTCCTACGGCACATGTTCAGCAGTTGACGGTCATCCCGGCGGATGTTCTTCGTGGTCGACCTGTAGATCTCTCTGGACTCAAAGTACCCGCCTCTCGATGTCTTCTGAGGATGCGGCACACACAACTCTGCGATAGTCCAAGAATATCTGCAATCTGGGCCTGTGTCCGTCCATTCCGTCGGAGTGCAAGGACCCTCTGACGAATTACAAGTGCCGTTGGGCGAGGCATAGTGTAAGGAATCAATGTACCAAATTTGGTAGGAATTGATCAAGCTAACTCTGAAAACGGGCTTTTAACACACGTAGGCTTTCTGCACGAAATGGACAGCAAAACAACAGCAGAAAGGAGGCTCTGGCTTTCATAGCACCAAACAATAACATAGGCCACGTTATGGAATGTTTCACTTGACCGACTTTTACCTCGACAATAAAAAATCATTATGTAATCAATGAACCTGGTCAATATTATCTATTTAGGCTTTTAAATATGATTAAATCAACGGATGACTATGAAAATACGAATTATGCTAACATTATGACCAACAGTGTACATTCTTTTCCCGCTTCGATAAGGAAACCTTTCAACATCTTGCCCACGCACAAGTGGAGGGGTTACGCGATCCGAAGACCCCCCCCCCCCCCCCCCACCCCCCATCGTCATTGAGGAGCAGGAAGTTCGGAAACGTTTGAAATGGATCAACCCTAGAAAGGCGACTGGGCCTGATAGTGTTAGTGAAAGTGTTCTACAATCATGTGCATCTCAACTGGCTACCCCATAGTGCATGTTATCCCAGATGTCAATCAATGAATATGTAGTACCGAAATGTTGGAAAGCATCAGTTATCACACCCTTGTCTACAAACGAACGTCCGATGTCAAATTTTAGGCCCATAGCGCTTACTACCATCATTATGAAGTGCCGCGAAAGAATTGTAGTGGAAAAAACTATACTTGGACCAATCTTCTGAAATTTGTTGTACTTTTTGTGTACTTTGTAATTGATATAATGAATGTTCTGTAGTATTTGTAAGTGATATTGTTGGAATGTCAATGAATATAGCTTTGATTTTGATATATAACTCTTAATGTCATGAATCAAATGATGATGATCATCATTTGCAAATAACTAATTATAATAATGATGATGAATGATAATAATACAAATTATGTCAATGAATATAGATTGGATGGGAACATGTATATATACATGTTCCCATCCAATGTAAATCCATTTTCAATAACATCACTAACGTCAAAATTACGTTAATGATATTACTGAAAATGGATTTGTGAATAATAAGAAAAATAAGAAGAAGTAAATGAATAATAATAGCAGAATGATAACACCATTCATAAAAACTCTCATAATTATGCTATACATGTGTATTATTATGTATCTATCTGACTCTTTGTTGATTACTGCCTGTATGTATATTTTCACTTGTATAATGCATGTACATAAGACAAATTTCCTTATATCTGTTATATGGACAATAAAAACACACAATAAAATTACTTTACTGATTTCAGTTATGTTCAATATCTCCGTGTACTTTTTAGCGTATGAGACACAAAATGGCGAAACACTTTGGAATTACCAAATATCATACGTTTAACACTGTAAAGGTGATCTTGTCGTGTTTAACGTAAACGTAAATATTAGTAATTCCAGCTAGCAATATTAATAAGAGTATTATTTAATCAAGATTGTCATGTGGTATCTGGCGATATTTCAAATAATATAAGCTAAATTTATCTAGCGCTTAATACGAAATAAGGTATCTAAGACTAAGAGCTTTCGGATTCATTGAATATTTCTACATATTTCCGGAAGGGATACGTGGCCCACGAAAATAGCCAAGGGTCGTTTGTGAATGGGTATTTACCCTGGGGTATTATCAATTGTGTATACCGACGACGAAGCGAGATAAAAGAAAATTCGAGGTCATTCCAACCGCTGTACTGAGCCATGAAAATAATTGAAGCAGTCACCTTGTGAATACCCGCAGGTTAGGTTCATTCATGTGTCTAGCAATTCCAAGGGTTTCAGTGTCAGTTTCAGTTTTCATACCATATGGATCAATAAGAATGACCATTGTATTATCACAATAATATAGGAAAATATCTTCAATACTTTCAACAAAAGACGAGAAAAAAGGTGAACATAGAGAGAAGCACTGGCCCGTAACTAGGGGGGGTTCAGGGGTTCGAACGAACCCCCCCCCCCCCCCCCCCCCCCCGTTGCCGAGCAGAGGTCCGCTTAAAAAATAAAAAAATAAAAAAAAGAAGCGAGGGGATAGATGATGGAAAGGGAAAAATAAAGTGATAAAATATCGGTCTTTCCGTCTATTTAATACATTTGATTTTGATTTTGTCCCGTAACTTCCTAATCTGGCAAATCTATAATTAATCAATGTCGTCTTTCACCATTCATTTTCGAATTTTTTGTACATTATGCTATGTTGCAATCGATTTTCTTTCAAAGCGTCATTCAAAGAATTATTCAAATTCGTTTGTAGTATCGCCCCCAAACTGGCGAGCAGAAATCTGCTTCAACAACAACAACAAAAATAATCATTAGGCGAAAAAAATTATCCAAAGTGACATCAGAATAGGGAGTTTTAGGTTAAATTATTAAAAACATTTCCATACCAACTGGCTTCAGTTTGAACACTTGCTATTGTCCTGCATCTTAATAATAAGGCCTAGACAATATTCTTTGGCCATTCATTTTCGGAATTTATTGTTCATTTTGCTATCGATTTTGTCAAAGACTGAAAGAGTATAGAGAGTTATTCAAATCGTCACCCGCTCGTTGTAAGGTCTTGTCTATGTGACGAATTTGAATGACAATTTCTTGAAATCGACTTCCCAAAGATGGATTTGATGATAAAATTTTGCAACGGATTGCCAGGTCGGACGAATTCGAATAAAATCTGACGAAAATGAATGAGATATGGAAAAGAGAGAGGGGTATTTAATGTGTCTGTTCACTTTAAAATGAAAAATTGTCCCGCTCTCAAATTGCATGGAGTACTCCTGGCGGACCCAGTCTAGTCATTCATGGTCCTCTAATACAGCCTGTTCAACCGAAATGCCATGAGAGTATTTTATAAAACATCTACTTCTTGGAAACTCTAATCAGAAATAACAAGATGCCCCAATATAACACTTGGGGTGTTTTGAAAACATTTGGGAGATAGTAAAGTGCGTTTTCATCGCTCGCTTCGCTCACTCACAAAACTCTGAAACGAGATAGTTTCAGGCAGCGAGAATATTTCCATAGTATATGTTATAATAATAATAATATGGACATTTGTTTTGCGCCGGTATCCATCATGAGAGATGCTCATGGCGCATTATTATTATCCCCGGTCATTGGTTATTGTAATATGTCCATGAATATTCAATGTTTTGAAAATTTTCGGGCACGTCACCGCCTTAACGCCACCGCGCCCAGAAATTAGGGTTACCTTACTTTCTGTATTCAAATGAGCAACAAATTAAAGTGGATTTTTCTTCGCTCGCTTCGCTCGCTCGCAAATCTTAGAAATGAGATACGTTCAGGCAGCGAGGTCCATGAATATTTCCATAGGATGTTATTGCAATATTCAGGCACGTCGTTGCCCTATCGCCATGACACCCGAATACTTGTTCGGTCCACTTTCTTTATTGAAATGCGCAACAGCAAAGTCAGTGAATATTTCCTCGCTTGCTTCGCTCGCTCGCAAACCTTATAAACGTTATGTTTCATGCAGCGAGGTCCATAAATATTAAATGTTATGACAATTTTCGGCACGTCACTGCCCTATCGCCATGGCGCCCAGATATTAGGGTTGATTTTCTATAAAAGAACAACAGCAAAGTGCCCCCCCCCCCCCCCCCGTTCGCTTCACTTCCTAAAACTTTATTAAAATGAATGATTCCTGCATGTGGCAGCTAGATGACCGGAGATATAGCTCTACATTTCACCTATTGGTGACTAATCATTAAATGAAATAAAATTTTGCCATTTAAAAGAACATTTTTATTTTTCTCTCGCTCGCTTTGCTCGCTCGCAGTATTTGGAATCCAACACAGTGGTAGTATAATTATGTTCGGGCTTCACATTTGACCCACCCCCTGTCAAATTCTGACTACGCTCATGTCCATATCCTTGTAGGGGCACACCCCCTGACCCGACACCCCTACTCGGTCGCTTCGCTCCCTCAGAAAGGTCCACTTTTTCCAATGTTGAACCCCCCCGCAAAAATCCTAGTTACGGGCCTGAAGCAGATCAATATTCCATCGCTTATAGTTGAAATAAAAGAACCAATTTAGCGTGAAATATGAGGGAATCTAGTAAGAAGCTATAGTTTAGTAATTGTAGATTCCCTTAAGAATAAGAAACAGTCTTTGACATTATTCCTGTATATGAGAGATGATCTTAAGAAAACATTAAGAAAAGAGGGAAAGTAGGTGTACAGTACATAACTATAGGGAGCCATGTGATAGATTGCGTTCATGCCCGGCCCTTTTATGTTAAGAAGTCTTTCTATTCTTACAAAGGGGTCAAAGATTGGGCCAGCTTGCCAATGAAGCTAAGAACGCATAGTCTCGAACGTTTCAGGTCAATCATTCAGGTAACTCAAATTATTTAAGTCTTTTTATTAATTTAAAAGACTCAGATTTGTCCGTTTTATCTGTTACTTTTTCCTTGTTTTTAAATTGGGGTTTTCCCCCCTTTAGATTCTAAAACTATTGTGCCATTATACTTTTAATGTTTCAATGTATTTGTTATATTGTTTTATGTTTTATTTTATGTCTTATGTTTTATGTTTGTAATTTTAAAGCACGGACCTATCGAAAAGCAGCTTTTGGCAAATAGGTCTCACCGTGTTGCAATAAGTAAATGAAATGAGTGAAATAAAATGAAATAAGACCTTTAGGCCATCATCCCGTGAAAGCCCTGGGGAGTGTTTCATCAAGCATTTTGTCAGTGATATTTACTGACAAATTTGCTCTCAGCCAATCATATGCAAGGATTTCAGTAGCTAAAAAACAGTTGTCGGATAAAATATCTGACAACTTCCTTTCATGAAACGCTCCCCAGGAGGCTGCTCCACTAAGGTTTGTAGAAGTAGAAGTAAAAGAATTTACAGGAGCCCATGGGGACACGTGCCCCTTTAAAAATTAGGTACTCAAAAATTTGTGCACCCCCCCCCCTCCTCCAGGGAACCACTTGATTGCCCACCATAGCTCTCCATGCGAGTCTGCTGATTCATTATATAAACAAGTCTGCCAGCAGTATCATATGGCAGGGCTACTGGTCACAATTGGACCATGGATACAATATACATGTACTAAAATATCATAAATGTAAACAGATCTATACAATATCGATTCCAGCGAATGAAACGGAATACCCAGCTTCGTGCATATTCTTGATACACTATCGATCCCAGCAGAAATCCCAGCACTTAAAGTGGAAGGTACTTGTGTTTTCATCTTCTATTCTCTACATGTATTTCACGATTTCGCAAACGGCCTTGGAAAGCAATATTTTGCCATGGTAACCATATGCTGAACATCGTTCCATAATTAACCAAAAAGGCTCGGTTCAACATGAAAACAGGTATAATGTGAGGAAATAGCAAGCAATTACAAAATTCCAAAATGAAATAGTAGTAGGCTTTCAAAGTAGTGTGGGAATAAAAAGGGAAAGGAAACTTACAAGATGTTGAAGTAGGAAGTCATCACAAACGGTTAAAGAAAAGTATCCTTCTTAATATAATATACTATTAGGTGAAGAGGTTAAGAGAAAGTGTCTCGTCTAAAAATACTGACAAATAAAAATGAATCTTTTTACACCGAAATGTAACGAGTAACCAATCTCACAAATGAAGATTGTATTTCTAAATTGCAAGTCTTCTATTTTAGTCGTTGATGGTTTTCCTATCATGTCGATGGTCACTGGACTACAGACAATAGTGATCACAAATTAATTTCATTATTCTACAGCTAAAATTCTATTTAGATCGTCCTCAATTATTATCATGATTATTATCTCCCCCTTTTCACTTTTTGTTCAACACAATAATAGCATCTGCTCAAACAAATCGTGATCATATCATTATCATAATCTCCAAATTATGCTAAATCCTTGTATATCGGCCGAGAATGGAGAAAATCCAATCCCTCGTGAATGGCATGTGCCCCATAAATCTTTTCTGGAATGAGATTGTATCTGCGATTTATTGTCTCAGAGGTAATTATCTGAGAGCGGTTACATCGGTGTTAAATCATCGGACGTTATGCTCCAATAAAATTGAATACATCAGAAGAAGGGTCCCAGGTCCATCAAAACACTTTTATCATTATCAAGGCCCTGGAAACAAACTTTATATTTGTTTTTTTTTAATGGAAGAATGTTCTCAGCTTCACTTTTACATAAACGTACATTTTGAAAAACATGAAGATGAAAAAAGTATGTCTCTGAAACTTACATTTGTTTTCTGATAACTTGTGTTTTTATATACCTGGTCCCTTCTTCCTCCTATATTGAAATTACGTGTGACACGTAATGTTTTTACTTTGAAACTAGGACAACAAATACGAAAAGCAAGCACAGTGTGAATGTACATTAATATTTAAAAAGCAATCATTTCACACGTTAATACAAGACAAAATAATCAAAACAGTCCTATCGACCCTTGCTGCTGGGAATGGGTTTCCATATTCGATTTATCGTCTCAGAGGTAATTATCACAGAGCGGTTTCGTGGGTGTTAAATCACCTGACCTAATGCTCCAGTAGAATTTAATACATCAGGGGAAGAAGGGCCCCAAGTCCATCAAAACATGTTTTTTTAATAATCAAGAAAAAGCTTCATATTTCGAGATATGTTTTTTTTTAAATGAAAGATTGTTGTCATCTTCATGGAATCATTTACATTATTTAACGCATAAAGATGAAAGCATTATGTCTCTGTATAAAGATATGATTTTTTTTTTGTCTCGATGAATACAAAACTGTTATGATGGACTTGAGCCCTTCATCCTCTCACGAATTAAATTATGTGTGACACGTGACAAGAGGCAGATGCTTTTTCGTTGTTTATATTTTTTTATTTTGAATATACGGCAAAGACAACAATCATTTCACACATTAATACAAAACAAAACATATAATTGTTCTATGAATCTTTGCTGGGAAGGAGATTTTTGTCTCCGATTTAATGTCTCAGAGGTAATCATCTTAGAGTGGTTTCGTGGATATTAAATCACCAGACGTTATGCTCAAATAGAACTACATGTGGCACGTGCCATGTAGCAGATGCCTTTTATTTATGTGTGTGATTGTGCGGGGGTGTGTGCGTTTGTTTAGCATTATGTCCGAGGACATTTTCGGACAGAGAACAAAAAAAAATCATGACAACAATGGTCCTCGGAAGGCGGACAATAGTCCTCGAACGTCGAACAATGAATTTATGCCTTATTCCGTCGACTGTCCGAGGACGAGTAACAATAGAGGAACAATAGTTGTCCTCGGAAGTAAAGCCATGTAAACGTGTGTGCGTCTGTGAGTGTGTGTGTGGTGGTGCGTTTGTTTAGCATTATGTCCGAGGACATTTTCGGACAGAGAACAAAAAAAAATCATGACAACAATGGTCCTCGGAAGGCGGACAATAGTCCTCGAACGTCGAACAATGAATTTATGCCTTATTCCGTCGACTGTCCGAGGACGAGTAACAATAGAGGAACAATAGTTGTCCTCGGAAGTAAAGCCATGTAAACGTGTGTGCGTGTGTTTGTGTGTGTGTCTTGCCTTTTTTTTTAATTGTGAAAAAAGACAAAGTACAATATTTTTTGCTGTTGCTTTTGTTGCTAATAAATATTAACAAGCATTATCTTTAAATGAACTATTCTACAGTGAACGTTATTTCACGATATTACGTGGCATGTCTGTAAAATCAGTTACAATGATAGTTTGGCTATAGTAATCCCAGATCCTGGAACTCGATATTCCTCTTCTAATCACGACTTAATAGCAATAGCTCTGACAGAAGGGATTTTGAACTGATTCACATGAGGATACCTTTTTTCCGTTTTGCTTCATTAGAGGATTTATTTTACATTCAAATCTTGCAAATCGATAGAATACTAATCATACACAAATGACACAAAATTAAAATCAGATTTAACTAGCACATATCGGTATCAAATTTTCAAATGAACATCAACTAATCCTGTGGTAAGTCAACAATTCCTTTAGTTTGTATTCTTTCCTTTCTGTTGTATTGTATTTCTATTCTTCTTCTTTTTTTCTCTCTCTCTTTCAAAAAACGAGTTTCAATACAAGATTTATTTAATCTTTTCAAGTTTTTTTTACGCTCCAAAATAACTTTGTATCACTTTATTACACTCCCAGTGGCGTAGCTACTGGGGTCAAGGGGCATGTGCCCCCTATGGAATGGCGAAAAAAGAGAGAAAAGGAAACGGAACAGGGTAAAGGTCGAAAAAAGAAGGCGCAAAGACGACTAGTCTTCCCGCATCATTCCCCTAATCATGTGTCCTCCTAAAGTCGAATATAATTTTCCAAGAAAGACCGGTGCCCCCCCCAATGATGCCAGTGCCCCTTCAATGGCTGGACTCACGCTACGCCACTGTACACTCCAGAATGTTCTGGTGAGAAATACATTAGACTTGCAATTATTCTCTATCCAGAGGAGGATTCTTAAACGAATTAAGGTCTGCAGGATTCGCTATGGCTCTAATTAAGCATTAGTGGAGTAATTTCGAATTCATTCCGATGAGGATACTCAATAAGTCTAACATGTGAAGGACACGCGAGTAGGTGCTGCATTCATCGAAATGGATTTATTGGATTATTTCTTCTGGAACACGTGAAGATGTGAGCACGTGGATGTATCATTGTTTGATTCCGATGGTATGATGGGGGTTGTGTATCCGGACACTTAAAAAAAAATTCAATCTGTCAAGTTTGCCGTCTGGTTTTACGCAAAATAAGCACTTAACCAACACTAAAATCGGTTAATAGAAGAAAATATATTGTTAATATATCTTGTGCATTATTAAAGACGGTTTGCATGAAAAGTTGTTCTCTTTATTGTTTAAAAGTGACCAGTCCTAATAACCAACCTGTCCGGACACACAACGTGTGGGTATAATGTCAGACGCAAATTGAAGTGTACGCTCAAGAATAAAATCGCGGAAAGGAGAATGGTTAGAGATGGGGTTAAGGTCGTCCTTTGCTAAATCTTCAGCGATTCTCTTCTCCGGAATTCGGAAAAACAAATAAGATCTCTGCCTCCATCTCTCCAAAAATATTTGTAGTATTGAACAATGAAAAGAAGGGGCGTTATATTTTTCTATTTTTATTTTCGTCTCACCTTTTTTTCCTCTATCATCTTTACGTCTCCGAGATATCTAAGCCTGTTTTGTTATTGGTAAATGCACGTTATCTTTAGTCGGAATTTAGCTCCAAAATAACTGATCACAATAAATTGTTTCAATTATTCATAAATCGTCAAGTGTCAACCTTTCTTCTCTTAGCCATTCTTGTGGAAAGAAATGAATAATGAAATTAAAATATCTTGTCATCATGAAATGCATTTCTAATTTTGATTTCATGAATTAATTTTATATATTCATCTGTTCATTTCTTTATTACATTACCTCAATTTATAATGAATATACAGATTGACACTTAAGCTTTGGCGATCTAAAACCAAACAACAATGACCAACGTGTACCCGATTACAATGCCAACTTAACCAACTTTAAATTAACAAAAGCTACTGTTGAAAGGGTATCGGATACGCCACAACGTACGTGCATGAAGGGCTAATTCAATCGATCGCTTAATTTGTTTTTCCTTCGTTTGACTCGGTTGCAATAGTCATGAAATCTAAATTGTTAATTCTTAGGCATATCTATATATAGTGTATAAATATATTTTATTGGGCCCTTTTTGTCAACAACTTACATTACTTGTATATAATCTGATAATTTATATTTCATAAAAGAAAGAGCATCTCCAGTTGATCAATTATTATGAGTATTTTGTTTTTGTTTTTGTCCATGTTTTGAATGCTACACTCACATGTGTCACTGTCACTCATTATTGTTATAATTATTGATGTTATATTCGAACAAAATATTGATGGATGTGTCAATGAAGTTCAATGAATAAATACATACATATACATAAAAATAAGTTAACAGTAAGAAACTGTCGGCTATTGTGAGCGTTCCAGTAGTAGAAGAGACTTTAACCAGATCCGAATGTACATGTAGTTCGACGACTGATCACGAATTTCATCGATTTCCAGCTGATGGGGCCCTTTTCCCCAATTGGAATTACTACGAATAGTTTTATAGATCTAAACGAAAAAGGAACCCCTATATTCATTTTACAGTTTATACATTGTACATGTATAACGATTCGTTGTTTGAATTTAAAAGTTTCTAAATATACTGGTAGTGATGGTGATAGCTTAAACTATTTTTCATCGTATGTACACTTTGTTCAATAATTAATTGAGAAAGTTATCATTTCTCTATATTCTTCTCTTCTGGTAAATTCAAATGCGCATGAAAGAAAGGGCATGAACGATAAATTACAAGTTACAGGGCAATGTCTATGGTCCTCTATCACTTCTCTTCGTCTTATCTCATTGCAAAAAAAAATATCTTGTCTTTTTTTTTACCTTCATCTCTCCATCATCAACTAGCCACAATTTATCACTTTCTTCATTATGAAACCCTGCACGCCGTGACGCAATAAATATTTGATATTAGAAGACTTCGATTATTCATCCCCTTAGAGACAGTAAAATGCCCATGGGTTACAAGAAAACGGCGCCTGAAGACATTTTATAGACCACGGAGAAATAACTGACTACCGCGTTTAAAGGGAGTATTCAATTCTTGGACGCAACGCAACGTGGTCTTCTGTCTGAGTTGATTCTTCATCTTGGTACCAGTTTATTCAAATTGGAAAATAACAAATACAACAAGAAATATTAATTATCTTCTAAATGCTGGAACAAATTCTGTCACAGAAGCATTCTGAATTTATTAATGAAATAACTTGCTCTTGCATCAGCATCAATTCATAATCTTTCGCCTACATAGTAAATTTATCAGTGGCAAGTTTTTAGGGTTTAAGATCTTATTTCATTTCAATCCCATTTTTCAAACTATATAACAATAGCTATATAAACAATTGACAACGAAACTAAGTGCAGATCATCATTTTTTATTATTGCAAGCGTAATAAATAGCATTTACCTTTGAGTTGTAAGGAAAAAAATAACAACAGTGAAGACTACATTAGAGTAATTAAATGAAAAATTTGAATGAAAACAGAGATCAGCAAAGAAGCATAGCTTGGAGGAGCGCTGGTTCCTGCCAAAAGGTAAATGATAAATTATGCAATACATAAAAACTAGACTGGGCAACATGCTGTTACAAAAATGAGTTCTTTATTATTTACTGGACATTCTAGCATTGCAGTAATACTTACTTTATAGTCATTATAACACCAATCAATAACTGAATGTGTTATCTGAATACTATCTCATACCTTCTGAAATGCAATCTTATTATGTGATATATGTGATAGTTAAAAGGTGAATAGTTAACTATTAATGTGATGGAAAAGGGGTTCCGCTTTTCTTGATTAATGGGAAGAGCCTACGGAAGAACAAGTCAATTATTAACTAAATGACAGATGACTCTTTGCAAGCTATTAAATATTTAATAATATTGCTCACAGAGCCACAGCGGATTGATCATCATACACCCAGGTAAAGGTTAGAGGTATCGATCTCTTCGCCTTTAATTTTTCTTTTTCTTCTTTCTTTTTCCTTCCTCTACTTCTTCTTCTTCTTCTTTCCTCTTCATCATCTCCTTCTCGTTCGCTTTATTTTCTCCCTAAAACTCTCTGATTTAATTTTCTTTATTTTCTTACAAGTAATTCCCATTTTCTTCCACTTTTATTTTATTTCCTTATCCTTGTGCAACCTTCTTATTCTTAATTTGTAAACAAATCTTTCGGCATATTACTCCCAGTGTTAAAGATCGTATGCTCGATCTATAATGAAAAACACAAGTCAGAAAAAATTGGAACCAGCGGGATTCGAACCTGTCATCTACTGCTTGCCGGGCAGCGACTTAACCACCAGGCTATTCTGGTTCACGGCCAAGTCACGACGAACTAGAATCAAATACCCAAGATCCTCTCCTTTCTGACTCATTAATATTCAAACGGTCCGCCGTGGAACAATGGTTAGTAAACGAAGAAGCTTGACTGGGGAGGAATTTTTAATTTGTAAACAAATCTTTCGGCATATTACTCCCAGTGTTAAAGATCGTATGCTCGATCTATAATGAAAAACACAAGTCAGAAAAAATTGGAACCAGCGGGATTCGAACCTGTCATCTACTGCTTGCCGGGCAGCGACTTAACCACCAGGCTATTCTGGTTCACGGCCAAGTCACGACGAACTAGAATCAAATACCCAAGATCCTCTCCTTTCTGACTCATTAATATTCAAACGGTCCGCCGTGGAACAATGGTTAGTAAACGAAGAAGCTTGACTGGGGAGGAATTTTTAATTTGTAAACAAATCTTTCGGCATATTACTCCCAGTGTTAAAGATCGTATGCTCGATCTATAATGAAAAACACAAGTCAGAAAAAATTGGAACCAGCGGGATTCGAACCTGTCATCTACTGCTTGCCGGGCAGCGACTTAACCACCAGGCTATTCTGGTTCACGGCCAAGTCACGACGAACTAGAATCAAATACCCAAGATCCTCTCCTTTCTGACTCATTAATATTCAAACGGTCCGCCGTGGAACAATGGTTAGTAAACGAAGAAGCTTGACTGGGGAGGAATTTTTAATTTGTAAACAAATCTTTCGGCATATTACTCCCAGTGTTAAAGATCGTATGCTCGATCTATAATGAAAAACACAAGTCAGAAAAAATTGGAACCAGCGGGATTCGAACCTGTCATCTACTGCTTGCCGGGCAGCGACTTAACCACCAGGCTATTCTGGTTCACGGCCAAGTCACGACGAACTAGAATCAAATACCCAAGATCCTCTCCTTTCTGACTCATTAATATTCAAACGGTCCGCCGTGGAACAATGGTTAGTAAACGAAGAAGCTTGACTGGGGAGGAATTTTTAATTTGTAAACAAATCTTTCGGCATATTACTCCCAGTGTTAAAGATCGTATGCTCGATCTATAATGAAAAACACAAGTCAGAAAAAATTGGAACCAGCGGGATTCGAACCTGTCATCTACTGCTTGCCGGGCAGCGACTTAACCACCAGGCTATTCTGGTTCACGGCCAAGTCACGACGAACTAGAATCAAATACCCAAGATCCTCTCCTTTCTGACTCATTAATATTCAAACGGTCCGCCGTGGAACAATGGTTAGTAAACGAAGAAGCTTGACTGGGGAGGAATTTTTAATTTGTAAACAAATCTTTCGGCATATTACTCCCAGTGTAATAGATTTGTTTACAAATTAAAAATTCCTCCCCAGTCAAGCTTCTTCGTTTACTAACCATTGTTCCACGGCGGACCGTTTGAATATTAATGAGTTTACAAATTAAAAATCTATTACACTGGGAGTAATATGCCGAAAGATTTGTTTACAAATTAAAAATTCCTCCCCAGTCAAGCTTCTTCGTTTACTAACCATTGTTCCACGGCGGACCGTTTGAATATTAATGAGTCAGAAAGAAGAGGATCTTGGGTATTTGATTCTAGTTCGTCGTGACTTGGCCGTGAACCAGAATAGCCTGGTGGTTAAGTCGCTGCCCGGCAAGCAGTAGATGACAGGTTCGAATCCCGCTGGTTCCAATTTTTTCTGACTTGTGTTTTTCATTATAGATCGAGCATACGATCTTTAACACTGGGAGTAATATGCCGAAAGATTTGTTTACAAATTAAAAATTCCTCCCCAGTCAAGCTTCTTCGTTTACTTCTTATTCTTAGACTATCATTACCCCACCCCATCCCTTCCCCTTTCCTATCTCTCTCTTTCTCTCTGTCTATTCATTTTTATTTTTTCTCCCATCTACACTCCCTATTAAAAGAAACATCGCACCAGACGAATCAGAGTCATGTATAAATAAAGAATAATTGATTCTTATAGAACTTAGTCTTTCTCTTCGCTATAAATACAACTCGTGGTTATATTCGTCAAATTGCCCCACGGCGAAGGCAACACCCGTAATTTCATAATTGTTTCGAAAATCCACCTGTACACGAACAGCGATGCATAATCTATTAATAAGCACATAGGCAAATATCAAGCAATAAACCTGTTATTTGGGCATCACTGAATATTCAATACAAAGAAAAACAGTCTCATCTCAATCCTTCTAAAAATACATATTTTTCCTCTCTCGGTTTATCTGCCTTCAAAATCAACCGTGCGTTGATTATCAGTATCGTTAAGTATAATGCCTTGCGTTCACAATGGGTATTAATTATCCTTGAACTACGTGATGATTTAGAGCAATTATAAGTTTCAACGTTAGATTGGTTAAGTCAGTTATCACCCAGTCTCTCTCTCCCTCTCCATTATTTTTTGTCATTTTTCTTCCTCTTCCCCTCTATATTTTCTTAGTCTCTCTCTCTATATCTTTTATTTCTGTCTGTCTTTCTCTTTCCTTTTGTCTGTCTTTCTTTCTCTTTCTCCCCTTCCTAAATCTATGTTTTCTTTCCTCTTCCCGTCATCTCTTTCTTCTTCTTTTTCTTCTACTTTGTATCTCTGTAGTCTCTCTCACATTCCTCAAATTTTTCCCTTTCTTATCATTCTCTATTTCTCTCTCTCTCTTTCCCCTGTGCTAAATATGTTTTTCTCTCCGCTCTTCATCTCTCATTTTCTAAGTCTCTCTCTTTCTCTGTGTCTCTCACACACACAGAGGCCTGCACACACATTCTCTCTCGCTCTCTCTCTCTTTCCTTGAAGAACTTCTTTTGTTCTTTCATTCTATACAGCACGTAGGGAGGGACCTGGGAGATAATATTTCCCTTAGTGTAAAAGCAACCTGATTAATATACCTCCTTTACGTAAATATCAGAAAAATTAATGCATTCATATTTTTGAACCTCACGAAAAAACAGTGTATTGAACAATAAGTACTTAGTATAGAACAACCTTCCCCTTGTCGTCATATATGACCTTTTCGAACAACATGTTATTCAGAGTGTAATGTAATAAACACCTATTTCATGTTTTATACGACTATTATAGAGCCCTTTCACACTCACTCCGTTAGAGAGCTCTAAGAACCGTTCCCCAGGAGCAGTTCTCAGGTGAGTGTGAATGCTCAAGTGATCCAGGAAGCGTTCTTCTAGAGCGCTCCAGAAGACCACCTCGCGAGGTGGTCTTGAGGAACGGTTCTTAGTTAGACCGCTCCAGCGTGCAGTGTGAAAGCGAAGATGGCGAAAGCGATCCTAAAGCGTACTTCAACCGGAAGTGAGTGTGTGTGTTCCGTGGAAAATGTCGTGTGATTTCCCTTGATTGTCCTATATAAGTGCAGGCCATGGATAGAAAGAAAACACAAGGAAAGATAGAAGAGGAAATGATAGAAGATAGAAAGGGAAAATGATAGAATGAATAAAAACAAAGAAAAGATAGAAAGATAGAATGACAGAATGATAAAAACAAAGAAAAACAAAGAAAAACAAGAAAAGATAGAAGAGAAAATGATAGCATGATAAAACAAAGAAAAACAAAAGAAAACAAGGAAAGATAGAAAGTTAAAACGATAGAATGACAGAAACAAAGAATAACGTAAGAAATCTAAAGAAAGAAAATACAATAGGATGATGAAAACAAAGAAAAATAAAAGACAAGGAAAAGCTAGAAAGATAAATGAATGATAAAAACAAAGAAAACCAAAATAAAACAAGGAAAGATAAAAAGATAAAACGATGGAATGATAAAAACAAAGAAAACATAAAAAATCTAAAGAAAAAAAAGACGATAGGATGATGAAAACAAACACAAACAAAAGAAAAAAAAAGAAGCCTTGGAAAGATATAGAGATAAATGCATCAGGCAGGCGGTACGCTATGCGGTTTGATTTCCGCGCGAAAAATTGACCCGCTTACATGAGCTGCCATAGCAACAAGACCACTTTGACTCGTTGAGCGATTTGAGACATAGAAAATGCGCGGAGTGTGAAAGCAAACACAGCGTTCTTCAAGAACCGTTCCTCGAGAGCGGTCTAACTTGGAGCGGTCCAGCAGGGAGTGTGAAAGGCCTCATTAATTTAAATGAAACATGCTACCGGTACTAGTAAGCTTCATCTTAAAAGTGCAGTGTTTACCCAAGTCCTTATGTTTGACTGTTTTATTGATATTACCTAGGAACGGTATTCTCATAAATGGATGCTTTATTTTTTAATAACAGTATGTATCATTATTATTATTATTGTTATTATTATTATTATTATTATTATTATTATTATTATGGTTATTATTATTATTATTAAGTATTTCGCCTAACCTGTGGCTGGGAGGGGAAAAGCGAACTGAATCACTGTAACCCTTAGGTCTCTCCTCCCGATATATAACTGATTTGGATGTGCAGGTGTACCACTTCACCGGGGTTTCCCCCTACTCTAATTATACGAATAGCGCAGTGGGTTCTTAACGTGCAAATGTGGCGACTGTCCTCTACACGGGGCCTCCAAATAACGTCCTATCCGAGGGAAGGAGTGTTTTCCACTGTAACATAGCCTGCGTCCATGAAACAAGGGAGGGGCACGGTAACACACAACGCAGGCTTCGAATTCGAACCCACGATCTTTGGTTCGACAGGCAGACGCTTTGTAATACCGACTGAGGTAACTCGCCTCCTCAAAATTTAGCATTTTTATAGCACCTTTATTTCACCGATACCACTCGCTTGCTCCCAACCCTGCAACAAATACAAACGATTTGCAACATTCTCAAAAACATTAGATAGCAAATTAAAAAAGAAAAAAGGATGTGTAAAACGGAGTGAATAAGAACGGTTTAGATAGATGTAAATTGCACTGTCATCGCCAGTGAAAAAAATTGATGTGCCATTCAGTGTTAAACTATGATGATTTTGCATCGATATTTTAAAGAAATGCCATTAATAAGGCTTGGTTTATGAATAGATTTTGGAGACTGTTCCTTTCATACCAATATCACGGGGTAAATAGTGATTAATAATTGGTCTAATATCTATCGTAAGCATGGTACAAATCTAAATTTCAATGAATGGTATATAAATTGGAAATTTTTTATTTATTTTTTTAATTTGAAATTGAAATCGAAGAAAAATTTAATAACATAGAGTATTTGTAAAGCGCCAATTCCACACAACTAGTGAGCTATAGGCTCAGAGAAGAAAAGTAAGTACGCGAACCCCCCCCCCCCCTAAAAAAAAAAAAAACAAACAAACAAACAAACAAACAAAACCAAAAACGAAAACAAAGACAAAAGCAAATACAAAAACAAAAACAAAAACAAAAACAAAAACAAAAACAAAAACAAAAACAAAAACAAAACAAACCAAAAAAACAATTGACCTGTTACTTGGGGAATAATTTGTCATGTTGCATATTAAATTAGCTTGTGAATAGGATAAGGGACAAGGATGTTACGTGCAAGATAATAATGCAGTTCAACCCCTTCCGAGAAAACAAGACCACTAAAAGTGGTGCCAGGAGTGGGATATGGAATCGAGTTCAAAAGAACTTGAGAAGACAGAGGGAATGTGACAATGAAATCATTCTTCCCAGGGATTGGGATTGCACGCTGTGTGAGGGCTTAAAATAGTGGGGGGTTTTTAAAGATAGCAAAGAGCATTATATACAGAGTATTAATATTTCATCACATTATCCTTCCTAAGTAGGAAACATCATTTTATGATAAAAAGTGACAATACATCAAGAAAGCAGACAGACGCCATGCTACTCTGATGTCTATTTTTGGAAATGAGCTTGGTTTTCATCAACGTAGAACAAAGGGTCTGTTCATGTTGACGCTATAAAAAATTACACTAAAAGCTTTTAACTTTGAACAGTACAAATTGATATGTCATTATCCATCAAAGAAGCACGTTTTGTGGGCCGTTTGGTTCCATTACATTGACTGCGTCAGTCGACAATCTACCACAAACTTCAACGCTTTCGATAAATTACTATTTTGAGCTATTACAGCAAATTGTTACAAAGGCTAAATGTTTATTCTCCCTCCCTCTCTCATTCACCTTTTTTCCTTTCTCTCTCCTCTTTTCTCTCTCTCCCTCTCTTTCTCTCTCTCCCTCTCTTTCTCTCTCCCTCTCTTTCTCTCTACCTCTCTTTCTTCCACTCATACAGATCCATTCTTTCTCCCTCTCTTCTATCCTTTACCTCCTTTCTCCCTTTCCACTACATATATTTCATTTGATTTTGATTTGATTTATTTATTTCTCTTTATGATCCCTTTTTTAACATATTTTACAAACTGATTACAACATAATAAACAAATGTTAATACATTATCAAATAAAGTAATTACATTGTATATTTAACGTAAATGAATCATAAAGAATTAAGGATTGTCACATAAGCAAAACTTGATGGCGTGAGAATCCTTTACACAAAAAATAGGAAATACAAAAGAAAGGGGGATATTAAAAAAAAAAAACTTTTGCTGTATTCAAAATAATAAGTAGGAGAGGATGGTAAGTTGAAAGGTGAAATGTGTAGAAGAGATATTAGAGAAGAATAAGGCAGAGGGAAGAAGTGAAAAGTGGGAAGTGTAGGGAGTGCAAAGAAAGAGAGAGAGAGAGAAGGAGAAGGGGAGGATGAAGAAAGAAAGCGGAGAGAAGAAGATGTAGTGTGTCATTTACGCCCAGAGTCATCATACTGTTTGATGAGGTACTTTTTGGCGGTTGCCTTGAAGGTATAGAGAGTAGTGTGTGATTTGACGGTATCTGGTAGTGAATCCATAATTATATCGGGACCGGTATGTCAAATAGATTTGTGTGCTAACAAAGTTTAAGGATTGTGGTAATTATTAGCGTTACGGCTTGTGTATAGATGAATACTTATGTTAAGCATAAACATATCACTAAGTGGGGATGGAACTTAATGTATAGAGACTTTAAACATACGTAAGGCTATTTGGAGTGTATTTATGTCAGAGACTTTAAGGGTGTTGAGTTAATGGAATAATGAGTTGGAGTTCGCTCTATAGTGTGTGTATATATATATATATATATATATATATATATATATATATAATTTTTTTATGTATTTATTACGTCTTATTTAAAAACAGGGTTGTCTTTTCAGAGCCTATAAAGGTCTGCTTTAAAAAGAGCCATGTGACCTAAACATATCAATTTATATTGAAACGGTGCATGCCCCCAAGACTTACAGTCACATAATAGAATACGGTCAAATAATTTACGTTTTGGTACATGGTAGCGAAAGTATGCTTACGTAGGTTTATATTAAAAGAGAGAGAGAGAGGGAGAGGGTTAAAGAATAAGAAAATAAACAGGAACGTGAAGTTCCCTTCTCTCCCGGTCTTCGTTATCTCTTACACGTATTATATTAGCTTATCTCCCGCTTCACCTCTCCCATGCACTCCTTTTACAGTTTTATTTTTTAAAATCTAAATCTATTCAACATCATACATCTTTATCGTATTCAAAGTTGAATACTCCAGATTTTTGGCACAAACCCGCTAATTACATCCTAAAGGGTACCAAACACCTCAAAAATAAGTTAGTATGTATAAAATCATCCCCCGAAACTTTACCCTGCATTTGGGGGGGGGGGCTAATGGACGAAAAAGAAGAATAACATAAAACCCTGTCCACGGAACCCGAATGCAACCTGGGGTACGGGTACCAATCGCCTTTAACTATTTTTGTCCTGTCTGTTAGCGGTTCCTTCCCTCCATGCTTTATTCAAAATACGAGTTTCGAATGTCTAATGTTTCTAAAACTTTATAACAGAGAGATACGGCGCGTCAAAGGCCATTGGCTCACGCAGTCTTACGTCACATGACGTCACGTATCCGACGGGCATAAACTCAGTCGTGGGAGGGGGGGGGGGGGATGAAGGATAAACTTCAGTAACGTACAAACAATGATGAATGTAATTGCGACAAACAACCAGAGAGACCTGAAAAGTGGAGAATGTGGCGAGTTCATCACCATGATCATCATGAAGCAATCTTTTACCACAATTTCTTTTTAACATTTTTTTTTTCTCTCAAACTCGTTTGATATACTGTGTTAGAAAAATAAATTTTATACCTTAGCTTCTTAATGGAAATCAAATTGTTCTGAGATGATAATGCATTAAACTACTGAAACACAACAAAAGAAGCAGCGTTGGGCGAAGCATGAATCATCCAAATTATCGCTAATTACTTGACATAATCATATACATCTGAAAGTATCAAGGTTGGAGCAAAAAAAAATGTATGGTGCTCTCTCAAATAAAATCGAGTGGTCGTTGACGTGATTCCAGGAGGAGTGGAAATATTGTGAACACTCTTTTCTTTTAAGGGAGCACACGATATTAACTCCTAAACAGGTGATCTCTGATGTGATTCCCAGGGGAGTGAAAATAGAATGAAAATTCTCTCTTCTTTTTTTTTAGAGAGAGAGATCGAGTTTACATCCAATTGCTGCATGTTTGTTTGTTGTTTTTGGGGGCGGCTACCTAAGGATGAAATTTCTCAACGAAACTATAGATGATAATGAATTAAAATGCGAAAAAACAACCAGGGAGCCTATCAAAATCAAATTATTCATTTGCCCGTATTCTGAACTCCGGTTCAACTGAAACTCCAGCCAAAGGTAAACCGGATCTAAACTACCCCGAGCTGCATCATCATTATCACAAATTACTCCATACATTTGAAACAATGGAGGTTATAACGATATTGTTTTCATTGTATTGTGGAGAGGTGGAGGTCCTTGACTGCCTCATTTGGAATTTTCTCTTAACGGTATGATCTTGTTTCATCAAAGGACACTGTCAGGGGCATAACCCGGATTTTCAGGACTGAGGAGCATGGTTTCCGAGAAGATTTCTTTTCCTTTGCCCCATATTTCTCTTTTCACCCTTTCCTTTTTTATGACTTTGGACCCTGCTATGACAAATCCTAAATACGCCATGCTGATTGGTTGAAAATAAGTTGCATTTGATTTTAGTTGCTCTTCATATACATCCAAGGACCCTTTACGGCACTTAATATCTATAGTAATTCAAAGTTATGCAAAAATAATTTGAAAAATATCAGCATATTTTGAAATTCAATCTCATGTTAACGCTATCTATAATGACATGAATTTATCAACAGTATTGTGGATCAGGGATTCTCTGACATGGCCCAAAAACAGTTATCACATTTTCTGGTGCCTTTTTTAGTCTTAAATTGCTTTCAGGTACACAATAAATTAGGGGGCTAATCTTTGTTCATTTTGCATGTAACATGTGTACTTCAAAATATGCCACCTAGGTTATGCCAGGTGCCAGGGCAGTGCCCCTTTCCTCAGATCAGCTACTGGTAGTTTACTTGCATACAATTACAATTATAGATGATTTTAGTCCAAACTTATAATAATATAATAATATTGGATATTTATATAGCGCTCATATCCACCATGAATGGTGAATCAATTCCTTAAATAACTTACCTGTCCAAAATTGGAAGGAAAAATCCTGCACAGGCCAATTTTCATACCTCTAACTTAAAGGAGAATTATCCCCAGGCTTTTAAATGTAAATAGGGTCATAGTGAATAAAATAACATTTAATTTGATATAAAAATCACCGTTTTAGACCAACTGATGCCGTTGTAAGAGCAGAAAATAGAGACCACTTTTTACGATGTCTACTCCTACTGGCGGCGTCCATTTTCTCTAAATTTCCCATAAAACCTTGCGCGTGATGACGTAGGGGATGGAGAACTCACTAGCTAGTAGCTAGCTTGCATGAAGCGCGCGCTGCATATACACACGGTAAACATGGTGTATTGTCAAGCGTTCGGCTGTTGTAACTGTTCCAAGAAAACGATAGGGAAATCATTCCATCGGTTCCCAGACCCGCTTGATCGGAAAAATGATGTGATCTGCAGTGATCATTTCACGGAGGCCGATTATCACGTAGATCTGCGGGCTATAAGCTTATGCCCGGGCGAATCGTATAATCAAGCTAGTGTGTCCTAGCTGGAACACGTTTTACTTACGATGATTATTTTACTCTAATAAATGTTTTTCAAATGTGATAGTTACGTAGATAATATCAATTGATTTATTTAATTTAATTATGAAACTCTTGCGTAATTTATGTTATTATTAATAATAATAAACTCTTTTTAAAATAATATTGGTGAACTATTGCGAGCCATGCCCTACGTCACACAGCCCGATCGCACCGGGAACATGGCGACGCTGCTTTACTCTTGAGAACAATAAAAATCGGAGGATTCAATCGACAATTCCTATCCTCTCGATTCTCGAATATACGATGTTTTTACTTTATCAGAAACTGTTTAGAATTCTGTTTTAGGTCAATGATAAAAGTCTCGTGGGGATAATTCTCCTTTAAGTGAGCACTGCTCATCGATGCATGAAATTTTTGTCATTTCTTTCATATCATATGAAAGGTGGGTCCTTTAGCTTTGCATACATCAACATTTTACCATAAAAATATATATGCCTAATTTCGCAACCATTTCAAAAGTGTTACGTTTTTTTTTTGAGCCACTCGGTATGTTGGTATTGCAGTGGGCAAGGTCAAGAAACACGACACAAATCGTCTCTCTTAAAATGATATTTTTGTATTCCCGCATAATCTTATTAGGGTAATCTTTTATGGAGACATGCGTGTATTCATTCTTACTAAATTTAGATTAAAAGCTAGAATTACTGTATTATAAATATAGTAGGCCTACAATTTCAGGGAAAATATAATCTAAAAATAGAATAAGCCTAAAGAGATTTATTGCCCTAAAATCCTGACTGGTAGCCCTAAAATGGGAAATATAAATATCTGTGTTATTCCTTAACTTAAGTGTATTCTAAATATCGACTTAACATTATATATTTTTAGAGAATAGACAGGCGTGCGTGTTGGGCCGCAGCCACCCAACCACCCCCCCCCCCCCCCCCACCCACACACACACACACAACCACACCCTTCCCGAGAAATTTGAAATGACAATAAGCCATGCATAGGCCTATTAAGGCGAAAGTAACCTCATATTCAGGCAAGAAACTAGCACCACCTAATACGGTAGTGAGTAGCGCTATTTTTTTCTTTTTTTAAAACCTTTTATATCTTATTTAGTACGCTAAACTTATATGACAAACTTACATTTCCGTTTAACAGCAAAACGTGTAATTTTTTTTTTTTTTAGTTTCGCTCGCAAATTTTGAAATTTGAAAATGTAATATTTAGGGCAAGAGACGTCTTCCACAAGGGGAATTTATGCCCGCACGTCTATTAGTAGTGATTTTGGAAAAGATCTTAAACTCAGCTGGAGTTATTAGACAAGCACAATTATCAATCATATAGATTTCGGATGAAAATATGAAAATATTCAGGGCTTATACGGCAATAATACGTGCAACAATTACCTGTAGCCTAATAAAGTCCGATTTCCTTCTTCATGAAATCCAAAGTGTCCAGTTCCTTGCACGGAAAATTCACAGCGATGAATCCATTATCTGTTCAGAATTAGGCTATGTTGTACTAGCGTGGCGGATGCAAATGCATGGAATGGTGTATGTAACGGGACACGATGCAAGTAGATCTTAATTTCGCTCGCGAAACCCAAGGTTGATATGGTAAAAGGCCTACGATGCGAGGCGAGATCAACACTTGACGAAGGAGATTAAAGACGGCGAGCGAGGTCTCCAGCGCTCGTGCATGTACGGTGAGCGTGTTATTAAAAGCGATACGGTGTTTGTTATGGCGGGCGATGCGACTCGCTTGTTTCATATCTCTCGTAGATTTCGTGCGTCTGGCATTTGGGACAATACTAGTAATAGGCGCCATGGATGGTAAGGATAGTCTAACAGCTCAGCCCCTGTTTCGATCCGCCATCCCCTTCAAATAGGGCAAATATGTGCGGCGGGTTACTGGTGGTATGTGATCAGACCAATTTTACATTTATCAATAATTAATCAATACTTTATCAATACCTAGACCCCACCTATAGACAGGAAATAAACAGGAAATTCATATGTTTACAAACTTCACACTTTATTCAGAAGTATTACTCATACAACTTCCAACTAAAGCTGACGCAATTGTCATTTTATATGGCCTTCTTATTCACAACATCTCTCCTTCCAAATACTGCAGCTCCATTCCCTAATACTGAGTAAAAGTTATGACGTACTTATGGTCAATTTAGGACTCAATGTTGACCAACTCCCAATAGAGGGTTTACCCATTAATACAAAAAAGGTTCATTTCTACAGGCAGATAGAAATGAGAATAGGCCTACTTTCGAGGCACATTCAAGAGAGACAGAGTTACTTCAGAATAGATTCCAGACATCATGAGAGTATAGTCATCATAAGACTTGCTCTAGGCTTCATCGTTATATTCATCTGTATCTTCATGTTATAATTCATCTGAATAAATCTCTCTATATAGCTTCTAACTTCAACTGACTTTGTGTCACCAGTTAATGATACAGCCATGTATTATGTACTCTCTCTATCATTGTTGTGTCCGAGTCCAGCCAATTCGAGTCTGAGTCCGAGTCCGAGTCCAGCCCAGCCGAGTCCGAGTCCGAGTTCGAGTCCGACATAGGGTTCTACACAGTGGCGTAATGAGCCAAAAATTTGAGGGGGATGAGCAGGCATACGGGGCCCAATTTCTGAATACTTGCGAGCGAGCAAAAATAATCGAACTTTTTAAAATGAAATTGTAATTTTGTCATATATCTGGTAGGTAATTAACCCCCCCCCCCCCCCTCTTATTTGAAACTTTTTTTTTGGGGGGGGGGCTCATATTGGTATAATATTCATTAGAAATTGAGACATCTCCGGTTTTGGCCATGGCAGCACCCCAAGTTTTTACACTGTCACACATAATATGTAGTCTGATATGAATGTATATCTGTGTTTTTAGTTTGTACTCTGTCAACATGCCAGGTTTTTTCTGCTCATCCTAACATCAGCATTGTGTATGTTATTTTTCTTAAATTCTGCACAATTTAGAATGGTTTCTTGAACATTCCAAGTGGAATTCTACTGCAAATTGCAGAGCCAGTACTTCACAGTACATTTATTGCACGTGAAGTCAAGTACCAGCAATAATACGGCTCCATGGCGTATATATTATCAATTCATCACCATTTAACAGTTAACTAACAAAAAAATATGATTGAAAATATAGTAAACAAACTAAATGTGGTATCCCTATTCCTGAATCTAAGTTACCCTTTTTCGAGAAAAGTGAATCCTTTGTCAAGTAATAGACGTAACACAAAATCAATGGAGAAAGTAAAAGAACGTAACAATGGCATATCCCGGGCTGGTATAAAAACAACCATTAACTGTAAATTAAGATGAAGTACATGTACATGTATAAGACAACACACTAATTAATGTGACTGGCAAGCAGGAATGAAAAATGCCATACGTACGGAAGCGTTAAAGTACCATTCTACTTGACGACATGACGAGATATTTCATCTTGTCCAGTCGACTTAATATCCATATCATGTCGACAAGTAAATATATTTAACTAACCATGTCGACTTTTTGGGAAGTCGGCTTGGCAAGATAATTTATTTCGCCAGGCTTAGTCCTGGAACCGCTGATAATAATAATAATAATAATAATAATAATACACTGTACTTAGAAAAAAAAGTCAACGCACCCTTTCGGCAAAACTGGGGGGGGGGGGGGCTTTGGACGAATGGTTGCGTTCGCGTCAACGCGACGCTACCCACCCTTTCGGACTAAGCCGGACAACAACACCAAAATAAAGAATGGAATTTACAATCACAGGCGACTCGCCTGTGATTGTAAATTCCATTTTGCATGCACCTTCCTCTCCACATACCACAGATATAATTTGCAAATAAGTTAGTGAATGATATGTTTCAATCATAATATAGGCCTATACATTATTTAATTTAAGTCTCATCATTTTCAACAGATTCTTTTCGAAGATTGTTGAAATCTGTCGCCAAATTTGCCAGCAGATACCTTACCCGTCTTTCTAAGTGATAAAAAGGTTTGGAAATAGCAGAGGCTAAGAAATGATAATGATGATTGATGATGACGATAATGATGATTATAAATATGATGAAAGTTGATGATCTACTGCTAGTACTAATAATGAATAATAATGATAAAATAACCACAATAATGATGATAATCAGATAATGATGATGATAATGATGATGATGATGATAATAATAATAATAATAATAATAATAATAATAATAGGCTAATGGTAAATAATAATGATGATTATAACAATAATAATGATAATAATTAAATGAATTTAAATAATATATATATATAAATAGACGATAGGTCTAACGTGATTAGTTACATGAAACTAATTCGACACACCCCTACAAATTGTACTAGCATGCTATTTCTAACATCAGCTGAATTTGCATGAACTATACATTCGACTCATATCAGCCTAAAAATAGATATATTTAGATGATAGGGACTTAAAAGCACAAAATGCAATGTTCCATTAAAAAATTACATAAAATCGTTTCCATTTAGTTTACGTAGGCCTACTTTATGTCTAGCTCCCTTGCTTTCCATCATCGTTTCTCTCTCTCCCACAGTTTTCCTTTTTCTGTTTCCCAATAAAGTCTACCAAACTTCAGTTTCATTACCATTTCAGTATCTCCCTTTGTCTCTCTATCTCTCTTTCTCTCCTCTCTTTTCCCCTGCCCCCTCCCTCTATCTCCTTCTCTTTTTCTCACCTCCCCCCGGCGCTCGGACTCTCTCTCTCTCTCTCTCTCTTTCTCCTTCTCTCTTTCTTACCTGCCCCTACCTAGCTGCCCCCTCCCCCTTTCTCTCTCTCACTCACCCTCACTCAAGATTGTCCCCGCCCTTAGTTATTCCTCTCCTTTTCCTCTCATGGACAATATTTTAAAGGGCTGGTCACATTTGTCCGATAACCATCACGATAACGATATTTTCAATTAAAAAATAGACACTATTATGATGTGTACGTATTTGTAATAGTGCGGCAGCTCAAGGGTGTACCTTTAATAATTAAAAAAAAGTAATAAATTTCGGTATTGCTATCGTTATCAGACAAAATAATGTGACCAGCCCTTAATATACAGCAAAATAATGATCCTTGTAATATTTGTTTCTAATTTTTTACCAGCTAGCCACCGTTGTATAGCGTGTCTTCAGTATTCGAATACCAAAGTAGTCATCACAAAATGTATCGATGGTTGCTAGGCAACGAGTGTCGGACTCCCGGGGAAACGATGACATCACAAAGAACATGTTCTTCATCTCCGTATAGTTTTTATGCTTCACGGGTATTTTTACTTCATTTTATTATGTGCCGTCTGCGTTGAGAGCGAGTCTTGCATTGTCTTGCCGATAGAAAGCGGCACTCCAGTCAAGGAGAACAGAACCGTACGTGAAATCATGAGCATTGACAGGAATAAAGATCATACGGGTGTGTGTGTGTGGGGGGGGGGGGGGGGGGGGTCCGAGTATCCCCCAATGTTCCATTAATATATCATTTGGTAAATTCATTAAGTTTTAGTGTATAAAAGTTATTTGATTTTCATAGATAAAGATCGTGAATAATTTGATTTGTTGCAGTGTGTAATGATGCTTCCTACAGAGGCAAGCCAGGGTATATAGGCCTATACAATGTCAAAAATAGGAGGCAAGTAAACAGAAAGAACAAAACAAAACAAAACAAAAATGCTATGTCACACCCAGTGGCGTATCTAGGTATTCTGGCGCCCTGGGCAATCTATCAAATCTACCCCCCCCCCCCCCAATGCCAAAACTCGGATTATTGAGCGTTTTTAAGTTAGAAATGAGTGATGAGTTTTGATGGACATAACTTGGGTTTGTTAGCCAAAATTTGATAAATCATTAATAAGCGAGGGAGCAATGCCACCGAGCAGCAGATTTTTCTTTTCTTTTCACCCCTGAAACTGAAATTTATTACGTATTTTACTATTAGAAAAAAAATCCACTCGAATACAGCGATCTAACGATATATTTTGTTAATTTGAACATTCCTATTTGGGCGGCGCAAAATGAATTAAAACCATGAAGAAATATATATAATGAAAATATCAAAGCAATTGCAAGGCAAATTTATGATTTTTTTTGCATTTTGAAAAGTGCTTTTTATGCACTTATATCCCACCTGGGGGCGCAAAATTTAACAAGCTCCTGCCTTATTGCGGGAGGGGGGGGGGGGGCCGCAAAGTAACTAGAGTCAATTAATAGTTAACATTTTAAAAAAGCCATTGGGGTCGCGAAATGGCTAGATCCTGAACATAATTATGCGAGGTAGCAAAGCGAATGAGCTCTAGAATTTTTTTTCGCATTTCAAACTCTATAAAACTCCATATCTTACACAATTTGTCCTTGACTGGGGCGCAAATAACCTGTACTTTTCTCCCTTTTTTTCACCCCTTCATGTGCCGCCCGGGGCACGTTCCCCCTCTGCTCCCCCCCCCCCCCCCCTTAGATACGCCATGGGTCACACCCATGAAAAGCCTCATCACATCTCTAAAAAGAACAAAATTTGCCCGAATAGCGAAGGGAAAGGCTTCGAATAGTATGAAAGTATAATAGATTTTTTTTCGGGGGGGGGGGGAGGGTTGATCGGGTGGAGCACGATACTATTTGGGCCCCTTCATCCTCAACTATTCATAGAGTTTGATCAGCTTGCGTGTGTTCATTGTTATCGAATTAAGAAAAAAAATAATAATAAAAAGCAGTGACGGATCCAGGATTCTCTTGCAGGTTGGGGGGGGGGGGGGGGGGAGGGGGTAAATTCGACAATTTTCTAACAAGCAAATGAAGGAAATATATAAATAAGGATTCTATTTTTCTTTTCATAAGGTTTTTCGTAAGGTATTCAAGATCTGAAGAGTTAAAAGTTTAGATTATTAAGAATGTCCCCTTTAATACAGTGAAGTAAAAACAAAAAAAGTGTTGGAATAAGAATGGGGTATAATGAAATTCGTGTACATAATATTCTGGGAAACAGTTCTCTCCCATTTCGTTAAAAAGGTGAAACATTAAAGGGCAATTAAGCTCATACTTGATTTTTAAAAAATATTTATGAAAAAGTGAAACATAAAAGGGCAAGCTCATACTAGTTTTGAATTATTTTTGAAACCAAGATATCATATATTTATCTGAATGTCATGATCTAGAACC
Source organism: Heliocidaris erythrogramma (assembly GCA_025617745.1). Lineage (NCBI taxonomy): Eukaryota > Metazoa > Echinodermata > Echinoidea > Camarodonta > Echinometridae > Heliocidaris > Heliocidaris erythrogramma. The sequence goes on along the minus strand of CM046854.1, from coordinate 15,432,511 downwards.
CCTTTTTTCTGTAACCAATCTAACAGTTATAGACTTTTAAGATCGCATTGAAACCCACAATTTAAGATCTTTATTATAATACTTCCTTCATAATAATTCATTTATTTATGTTTTCTTATTTACTTATAATGTGAAAGAGTAATAAACATCAGCCAAGGGCACTTGTATTTAAGTGCTATAATGACATGGATCAGATTTCTATTTTGCCGCTAATGTCAATGTTGCCATAGTTACTAAGTAGGCCTTCTATCTCGCTTCAAAACGATCACTTTAGATTTGTCAGACCTGCAAGGGCTACCATTTAAATTAAGTGTCATTAAGGTGATCGTGTTTTAAATTGTGTTTATATTCCTGGTTTCAAGGAGGTAACGACTCATATATAGATTGAACTCTCGCGGTATTGTGATTTGGTCACGTGACTTTCATTGGAGAGGTTGTGAATGCGAATCTCATCAGGGGCAGAGAATGACCAGTGCTAGAGATGAAACTCTTGAGGTATGGTGGTTCATTTGCTTGGCTTTCGCACTTGAGAGGTTGTGAATTCGAATCTCATGTAAAACCTCCTAGCTGTAACTTATAAAGAGGGATCTCTCGCGGTATTGTTATTCGCTTAACTTAGCGTGACTTTCATTCTAAAGGTCGTGAATTCGAATCTCATGTAAAACCTCCTAGCTGTAACTTATAAAGAGGGATCTCTCGCGGTATTGTTATTCGCTTAACTTAGCGTGACTTTCATTCTAAAGGTTGTGAATTCGAATCTCATGTAAAACCTCCTAGCTGTAACTTATAGAGAGGGATCTCTCGCGGTATTGTTATTCGCTTAACTTAGCGTGACTTTCATTCTAAAGGTTGTGAATTCGAATCTCATGTAAAACCTCCTAGCTGTAACTTATAGAGAGGGATCTCTCGCGGTATTGTTATTCGCTTAACTTAGCGTGACTTTCATTTCTAAAAGTTGTGAACTCGAATCTCAGGTATCAGAGTAGGATGACCCAAAATAGACTTTAAAATCTCCATAATTATGGTGGCTCGTTCACTATATTTAAGTTCAAAACCGTTTGAAATTGACAGTTGGGAAAAGTCTCCCCAATTTAATATTTCAAAATATTTTAAAGATCACATTGCAAGAAAATTCCATCAAAATAAATATTGGCTTAATACTTATTATTGCATAGATGGCATAAATTATACAAGGTTATCCAAATTCAACGCTTGGAAACATTTGAATTAATGATTATTATCAATTATAAAACGGTAAAATACAGCCCCCGATATAGCAGCTGAAGAGCTCCTTGAACGCTGCTGAGATGTGTGACGACACACGAAGGACCAGTCCTGTCTAAGCAGACGATGTCCCATAACATCTTACACATTTTTCAGTGCCTGTTTTGTCATCTCCTCTTCACTTATTTCTCTTACTTGACTAGCGTCAGTCTTAATGTTAGTCTGTTGCCTCACTCTTAACTTCGAATACAATCTGTGATATTATTCGGAGGGCTTTTCAATTTGAAAGTGGGGTTTATTTCATTGATCATTGACCCTTCCCCTGTGTATTTACTATCAAACGGTTTTAGTTATCAGAATCAGTTCACTTTCCCTTTTAGAATGGTGTGAAATAAGGTCATGTTAAATATACCAAACTCTTTATAATTTGATAAATAATTGCATTGCAATTACGTTCATTCATTATAGGACGTCGTCTGCTTAAGCAGGATCGATCCCTTGTGTGACGACATCAAAACATCGCTATATTTCTGGCGAATCCTCGGATATTCCAGATGCTTAGAAGAGCTTTTATTTATGTTGTTTTTATAATCATCAGATACGCAGTTGACATAAAACTTATACGATTGCCATCTGTAAGCTTCCCAGTTTCTAGTGATACATTAATTGCCATATTTGTGATTTTCTTGCAATGTGATCTTTAAGGGAAATTTCAGACCTGTGAATAGGATCTCTTCTACCAAATGACACTAAAATGTCTCACAATATTTTACGCTTGAGTTAGCAAAAGCCACTTTTGTGAAATGGTGCAAAATCAATGCTTGACAAATGTTTGTTATTGTTCTGGCTGTTGAAAGTCATGACAAGACTTCAAAATTTATATTGTGATCATTGAAAGACTATTTATGAAAGAGCAGACTTTGTTCAATGTATTTCCTGATATATCCCATCAAAACTTTATGGTTGAGTGAGCAAGCCTGGTGAAAATAAAAGACTCACTAAAAGTAACATTTTGAAACACTCAGCAAAGTACATGTAGTTAATTGCTCACTCAGGCATACAATTTGATGGGTTGTGTAAGGATATACAATAGCCTGCTATTTCATAAATAATTGTGTTTTATTGATCAGAATACGGAAATTTCTAAGCCTTAATGACTCGCAGCTCGGCTGATACAGCCAGAGCCAATATCAATTCTTGTCAAGACTGGATTTTGCACCCTTTCACTAAATTGGCTTTCTCTCACTCAAGCGTAAAATATTGTGAGATAGTTTGGTGTCATTTGATAGAAGAGACCCTAAGCTATCCACAGGTATGAAAACTTCCTAAACATATTTTGAAACATTTATTCGGGAAATCTTTATCCAACTGTTAACTTTTTATCTTGGACGCACTGTAGTGGTTCGTTCGCGTGAATTTCAATCGACAGCTTATCGATTTAAATTTCACAGATCCTATCAGAAAGAGAATTATATACCCAAGGTAGAGATAAAAATTCCGATGTTCTTTTCATTTACTTTCAGTCTTGAGGTTGTGAATTCGAATCTCAGGTACATGTACATGTATAAGGAATGACCATACTAGTGACTGTACTCTCGCGGTATTGTGGGCCGTTCACTTGACTATTATTCGCGAGGTTATGAATTTGAATTCCATAAATGGCCTGTCAAGAAGAGAATGGCCAGCGAGATAGAGATGGCATTCTTGTGGTATCGTGGTTTATTCCTTTGACTTTACGGTGATTTCGAATCCTAGTATTAAAGAAGAATTAAGCCCTGATTACAAATTTACTTATATTGGAAGGTGTAATATATTCCTATTTATTGGCCTAAATCATTTTCTAATAAGATATCAGAAAAGGGTATAAATAAAGATATTCCAACACCCGGTATCGTCTCCTACTCATTTACATGGGGGCTGCCATTTTCTTGCTGATTTGGAGTTGTACATGAACCATTGAGAAATGTTCCAGTCAGGAAGATATTTTGAATCCAAATCCTAAATTGATTTTCTTCATTACCTAAAATCCCATATGTGACGGAAAATATAAAGTGGGTGTTTACATGTATTATAAAAATTAAATCTTTATAATGATACTTTTAAATTGTCTGGTTTTGCTTAACAAAAATCTATTATCTTGGGTTTGCCAAACAGAGCAGAACATAATATATGCAGCATGCATTCTGACTTTTCAAGTCCATTATCCGAAAGCAGGTGAATGCATAGTTTGCCGCTATAGATGCTCAGGGAAGAAGCATCCATAAAATTTGAATTAATTTGCTCCGTCCCATACGTCCAGTATCGAGAAAATAGATTTCTATTAAGCGAATATCGATTTTCAACAGAAATATATAAGGAAATCTTCAGTTTAAAAATAAATTGACATATCTATTCTATATTTTTAATCTCAAATGGGTTTTTAATTTTGAAAAAGGCAATTGAGCATTTGGATTAAGAAAATCTTCTTATACACTTAAACAAAATGGCAGCCCCCATGTGCTGCTAGCAGACGATACATATTGCTAGCAGATGGTAAATTTTGCTCAGAAAAATTTGATTCGTATCGATCTCGTATATTTTGACGCGAAGCCATATAGTCTAACAAGTAGGAATAAATAACACCTTTGAACACTATCGTCTTTATTTTTGAGCGTAATTCTCCTTTAATGTCATTTAGCCAGCGAGACACTGATCTACAGTTTCCACACTCCACCCGGGTGATGTAAATCAGGAGTGATATTCCATGAAAACGTGAGCTGGCTAGCTATAAAGGGAAATAATATTTTGGCTATTATATAAGCAGTATAGTAATGTCTCTTTTTGTTATGCAAGGAAATTATGTTCAGCACATTGTGTTTCTTTTATAGGGCCTACTTTATTTCCAATAATAGAATATTTTAATGCTCATAATTCGAATATCATCTATTAGGTCGCATCGTTCTAAATGTAAAACGCATTAATGAACACATAATGATTGTTTGACTGATGCCTCATGCGGCTTTTTTTCTTTGTTTTTGTTTTACTTCTCTGAAATTTTAAGGATTCGCTCCCCTCCTCTTTGCAGAATCCCCGTTCCGCCCTCGAGCTATTCACATTGTTGGTGCAGGCTTAGTCCGAAAGGGTGGGTGGCGTCGCGTCGCGTCGCGTTGACGAGAACGCCACCATTCGTCCAAAGTCTCCCCGGTTTTCCCGAAAGGGTGCGTTGGGAGCGTCGGGGGCGTCGGGTCGTGTTGACTGGAACGCCACCATTCGTCCAAAGCACCCCCGGTTTTGCCGAAAGGGTGCGTTGACTTTTTCTAATATTGTTATTATTATTATTATTATTATTATTATCAGGGGCGGATCCAGGATTTTGTAAAGGGGAGGGGGGGGGGGGGCACGGAAACGCAGGTCTGTCAACAGGGGCGAATCCAGGATTTTGTAAAATGGGGGGGGGGCACACAAATGCAGGTCTGTCAACAGGGGCGGATCCAGGATTTTGTAAAGGGGTGGGGGCACAGATATGCAGGGCTGTCAAGTCGACATGGCGAAATGGCTTAGTCCGAAAGGGTGGGCAGCGTCGCGTCGCGTTGACGCAAACACAACCATTCGTCCAAAGCCCCCCCCCCCCCCCCCCCCCCCCCCCCCCCCCCCGGTTTGGCCGAAAGGGTGCGTTTGGAGCGTCGGGTCGCGTCGCGTTGACTGGAACGCTACCATTCGTCCAAAGCACCCCCGGTTTTGCCGAAAGGGTGCGTTGACTTTTTTTCCTTCTAAATACAGTGTATTATTATTATTATTATTATCAGCGGATCCAGGATTTTGTGAAAAGGGGGTGGGGCACAGAAATGCAAGTCTGTCAGGGGCGGATCCAGGATTTTGTGAAAAGGGGGAGGGAGATCTGTATTTAAATTGCTCAGCAGTGGGGGAGGGGGGGGGGGTGACGACAATTTTTTTGCAAGCCCTCCAAAAGTCCAATTTTCCTCCCATAATTCTCTGACAAGCAACAACAACAAAAAAAAGGTTATCAGTTCTAAAAAGGGGGGAGGCATAAAGCATACTTTTCTTTCAAATGGAGGGGGCACGGGCCGGGATCCGTAAATCTGCCACTGTCACGAATATTCTGTTAGAAAAAGTCCAAACGCACACTTTCGGCAAAACTGTGAGGGGATCCTGGATCCGCCCCTGATGACCTACCTGCATTTCCATGCCCCCCCCCCACTTCTACAAAATCCTGGATCCACCCCTGACAGACCTGCATTTCTGTGCCCCCCTCCCCCTTATCACAAAATCCTGGATCCGCCCTAGTTCAGATTCTGATCGATTTTATTTTAAGAGCAATCTCCAAATGCGCGATATCCCACTACTGCTGCCAGGCCGAGAGATGGCGTGACCCGAATTTGTACGGGCGAGGAATTTTTTCCTCGCCCGTACAAATTCGGGTCACGTCATAAATCGTTCAGAATCTGAACTAGATCCGCCCCTGACAGACCTGCATTTCTGTGCCCCCTCCCCTTTCACAAAATCCTGGATTCGCCCCTGATGACAGCCCTGCATTTCTGTGCCCCCCCCCCCCCTTTTACATTTGGAATGTTCAAAATTTTAAAAAACAATCTTTTGCTAGGTCGCTGTATTCCCTTGATGTTTTTTTTTCTGTAAAGGTAAAATACATAAGAAATTTCCATTTGAGGGGTGAAAAGGAAAAAAAAAAATCTGCCATTCGGTCGCGTTGCTCCCTCGCTTATACAACAACTCATCAAATTTGGGCCAACAACCCCGGATAATTATGTGCATAGAAACTCATTTTCATCATTTCTAAATTAAAAACGCTCATTAATCTGAGTTTGGGCATGGGGGTAGATTTGATAGTTTGCCCCGGGCGCCTGAATACCTAGATACGCCACTGAATATCAGGGGCCGCGGAACGTCTTGGAAAGTGGAGGGACTTAATGGGGGGCTGCGTGTACACATTTTTGCACTGCCATACGTTTGCAGGTGTTTACTGAAAAAAATGGGGGGGGGGGGGCTACATCCCCCCCCCCCCCCCCAACCCCCGGTTCCGCCGTCTCATAATTATGAAAGACGTCACTTTAATTTAGCGGAGAATTGGCCTGGAGCAGACATACTAGTAGGCCTAATCGTTTTTCTTCACTTCAGCATGCCATATTCCTTGGTCAATCGCGATTTTATTCCCAGGTCAACTCAGGTTATCCCAGGTCAAGCCAAGGCGTGCGTATTATCCTCAACAGGTGTTCGGAGAGTATTTCATGCGGTTCCTAAGAACTTTTGCAAGAATGGTAAGTATAGGTTGTTCATGTCTCTAATTCTATGAGGTACAATGTATAGTTATGATGAATTAACGTCCGTATTTTGTGAAAAAATGGAAAACGGATACGGTTGAAATTTGTGTGTGGTCCCATGTGCAGAGACTTGTGTTGGTATATTATTAACTTCGTTTTTCTAACCCCCCCCCCCCCCCCCCGCCCCCACCATGACAAGTCATGTTGGCCCTACCCCCTCATAATGTACAAATACTAGGTAAATAGACATGATATCTTGCTAAGTAATGCCCTATATCAATATGACACCAAAATACTAGACTAGGGCTATTGAAGCTGAAATTCTATCTGTCTATGACTATGGCATCCGTGACAAGAACAACGGCTGGATTTCAAGCTTCCTTGATAACATTAACAAAACAGCTAGTCGTCCTTGATGGGTACCAGTCGTCAACTGTGGATGTCGTATCAGGCGTACCCCAGGGCTCTGTCCTCGGACCCTGCCTTTTCATCCACTACATCAATGACCTGCCGGACAGACTCTCATCTCCAGTAAGACTCTTTGCTGATGACGCAATCATCTATCTTGCTGTCGAGAACCAACAAGACACTCAACAGCTACAAGAGGATCTTGACAAAATCGGTGAATGGGCATCAAACTGGATGATGGAACTAAATACCCAGAAATGTGAGGTCATCAGAGTCTCAAGGAAGAGGAATGCAGCCAACCATATCTATACCTTGAACAATTCGACACTGCATCCAAGTATCTCAGTGTCACTATAACAACGGACCTGAAGTGGAATCGACATGTAGGGAACCTCTGCCGCAAAGCCAACACCTCCCTTGCCTTCCTTCGTAGAAACCTCCACATCAATGCACCCAAACTGAAAGCCACTGCCTACAAAGCGCTAGTACGGCCTCTTGTCGAATACTGCTCTGCAATCTGGGATCCATCAGCCAAACATCTGATCCACCAAATAGAGATGATCCAGAGGCGGGCAGCCAGATTTGTGCTGAATAGGTACCACAACACCTCAAGTGTAACGTCCATGCTTGAGCAACTTGGATGGCCTACACTCCAGAAACGTAGCTAGGATTCCAGACTACATGTAGTCCTCATGTACAAACTACACCACAATCTTGTCAGCTTTCCGGTGGAAGACTACGTCACACCAGTAAGAACCCGTTCACAACAACAAGGGCATGGCTACGCAATACCACACGGCAGGACAGAGCACCATCGACAATCATTCTTCCCAAGGATGCTAAGGGCATGGAATGCTCTTCCCCCCAGCATAGTTAAGGCCTCTTCTCCAATAGCCTTCCGCCACAGATTGGCGGAAGGCCAGAGCTAAACCAGACAGGACTTTTTACTTGCACCTGTATATTATCTGCACACTGCACCTGAATCCACCATTCACACACACTCCAAATAAACCATCTGCAAGAATCTTCAACCCTGAAGGAGGCAGATGTAATCTGAAGAAGAAGAAGAAGAAGGGCTAAGGGCGGCATTATTATTATCGTGGACATGGTTGAGGAAACCACCATTCACTCCATACTGTGCACACAGAAGCGCTTCATTGCGTTACACACATTGGTTTCCACTTTCCTCCTTCCCCGTCCATAGACTCTGCATTTTATTTTTGCGTGCTAACGAATGAGTGGTTTCCTTAACCATGATATAGCTGCTATTAAAATGAATGAAGTGAAAATTGAAATTGAAAATTTATATGAATTAACGTGTCGTTAGATCTAAGTAAGTTAGGATTAAAAATCTAATCTTGATTGATGACCTTCGCCTTGTATGTTGTATAAGTGGATGACGAGATGAATTGAACCAGAAGATGAACATGGTAAATGATGATCTCGCATTAAAAGTATGTCCATTTTATATTCATCTTTCTTTGACTTTAATAAAAATTTCATACAAAAATTTGAAAGATTCTAGATACACTGAAATACAATCATCAGTCAATATTTTGTTATACTCACTTTTTTAATCAAATAGTCTAGCCCCCACTCCCTAATTTCTATTTAACATGACTTCCCAGGAAGTAGGCTTTGACCTTGTGCAGATCTTTATGTGCCCTTGGCTTTCCTTGTGCATGGGTTTGGTTTTCAAGACCCTACATCATGTATAGCTGTACAAGCTCCTTGGCTTATCAATCTGGTACTGGCCTACGGAGCTGTACATGGGATGCATACTGTGTGTGGAGGCAGATATCAACACAAAAAACTAGATCTAAATATCACCATTTCTCACATACTGTGAGCCATGCAAACCACCCTCGGAGTTTTAAAGGGGTTACCTGCCAGGATCAACTAAGATTGTAGAAATTGAATTAATAAAATTTAGAAGAAAAAAAATACAGATACCGAATTCTGGTAGGGTTAAATATCTACAGAAAGAAAGAATAATGTTCATGTTTTTTTTCATTGTTTATAGGCATCTGAAGCAAAGCGGGTGAAGCTGAGCGGGGATGATCGTGCTCAGAAACTCTCTGCCCTGACTGCCGCAGGATGGAAAGAAGTTGAGGGCAGAGATGCCATCCAGAAAGAGTTTACCTTTGGCAACTTCAATCAGGTAAATCTGCACTTCTTCTCTGTAGCATTTCATCCCTTTCTCCATTTTTCACTCCCCCCCCTTTTTACTCTCTTCCCTTCACTACCTCAATCAGATTAATATGATTGCTGTATAACTAAAAAAAAAAACTTTCAGTAACTATTATATCATTATATGTAACAACAGCTTTTTTCACAATCATGAAGTCATGAAACCTAAAACAAATCTCAACCACTCACAAATTTTGTGAAAGCTTCCTGCACCCGAAAATCTCTGATTTTGCAATTACCTGTCACTCTCTGTGGTACATACATGTCATCCTTCCCTCCATACGTTACATCATTTATCTATCTCTCTCATTTCCTTTCCTTTCCTTTCCTTTCATTCTCTTTACTATCATCTTTACCTCTCTATCTTCATCACTCTCAAAAACATTCATTTTCCCTCTTTCACTCATGATTCGGTCCCTCATTTTATTTTTTCCTCTTTATCTTGTCATCATCACTTTCCCTAAAAATAGTAAAATACATCTGTTTAATTTGTGCTTTGCACTTGCTAGGAAGTTATGATTGAAAGTGTGATGCTGCTTATTACATCTGTCTGTAGGTACAGAAATTATGTCAAGGTCATGGATTTGCACAAACTAATCTTTGTACATGTATGTGTAGTTGGCCCAAGAGCAAATGAACAATTTTCTTAAATGGGTTTGAAAGAGGGGTTATCTGTCTGGCCAGACATACCTGTTTTCCAATGAGAATTAATATTTAGTATTCCGCTTTTTATATAGCGCCTAATACATCGGCGATGTCTCTAAGCGCTTTACAGATATATTATTACCCCAGTCATTGGATTCTAGCTTGCCCGCACACAATGTATGCACATTCTCCACTCCCTGGGGAGTATTCCAGCAATTGGCCGTGGCGCTCACATTGCTGAGCAAACGACATTAACTTTCGCATCCCAGCTTTTTTTATATTTTAGATTTATTAACACAAATAGAACATATTTTATATGACTTTTGAGTTTAGAAACAATTTCATCTGTAAAATATTCATAATTGATTAAATCACCCAAAATACAAGATTGTTATCCTTTCTTTCTCTCTGTAGGCATTTGGTTTCATGACCCGAGTGGCGCTCAAGGCTGAGACAATGAACCATCATCCCGAATGGTTCAACGTCTACAACCGTGTCGATATCACTCTCAGCACGCACGATGTCGGTGGACTCTCGGACAACGATGTCAACATGGCTAATTTCATCGAGAAGGCAGCGACATCGGCCAAGTAATTCTCCAGTCGTCACCGTCCTTGCAGCAAGGTTGATGCTGCAGTTACTATTTGCTAAACTAAATTACCTCCAGTTTGCTCTCAAATTTAATCATGTGTGGTTGCTTCCTATCTCTGACAATATAGACCTTTTGCATATAATGTTGCAATGAAACGCAACTGAAAATGTATTACAAACAATGAGAAACACATCTGGGACTACCATTGGATATTTCGAGTTCGGTATACCTACAACTTTTTTATGCAAAAGACCCCATTTCACATATATACTTTAAAATTTCTGGATATTTCTTTTCATGAATCGTGGTTCCCTTGCCTCATTCTTATCTGCCATAACAACAACACAATAAAAGGAATACATCAATTCATTTATAAAAAAACACGGATGATGGCTGGTCTGCCAGCAGCCAATCAGGTTTAAGCTTTGAAAGCTAGGTGAATCTCTATTAACAGCTAGATTCTGATTGGCAGAGTGATGACCTGGAGTTGATCAGTTGAAACTTCATATCTGCAGTGCTCAGGGTTAAAGATTACTTTGTAGAGTTCTGGTCATGCAATTATATTGTGAAAAAAACTGTCTCAAAGGAATTGAGAAAGGTTGACCTTGTCTACATAAGAATTGTTTTATACTGTGTTGTTTTGGAATTATCAAAATAGATAAGAAATTGACCCAATCTTGCTGAAAAATGATGATGATGATGATGATGATGATGGCTTCTTCTATAGCGCCGGTATCCGCCTCAATTGGGCACACGTAGTGCACACAGAAATGGGTACTGTATATGGGACTACACACACGAGTGGCATGAATGTTCGGCTCGGACATTTCAGCTATTTCTAGTCATATTTCGAATGCAAGAGCATTTGAAGAGCAATCATTTTCAGGGGATGTTTCTACTATGATGTTCTTCCAAACTGACATAAAAGGAATGAGCAAGCTCACAAATTATTTTTCACCTTTCCCAGAACTCAAGATTCCCTTTAAACTGTGACAAGCATTCTTTTTCATTTGGATTTTCAAAGGCTACCAAAAAGACAGTGCCCAGTCTGTAACTGCTAACTTGTCAATGGTAACTGTTTACACATACATCATTTTAAACAAAACAAAATTTCAAGGTAAAATTTCAAAGAAAAATTATAATAATAAAAAACATTATTTCTTGTGCCATATTAATTATTTTATTAATGTTTCCATTTTTTCAACAGTCGGCAAGTGAAAAACAATTTTAAAGGGATATGCCACCAGGCGACCGTGGGGAATTTCATGATTGCGTAAGCCCCATTCACTTGTTCACAAAGTTTGTGCATCGAACGCGACCGTGTGACTAGTGTAATTATATTTTGGAATTACATTTCGCACGAGAGCTCGAGCTCAGGCGGAGCATGCATGTTGCGCGGCGACCAGTCTGCCCTAAGTTTTTGCCCCACGGGGCAAGGGCATGATCACTCAGGTTTATGATCACAGTGCCCTCTCGCGGCCAAAAAAGTCCACAATCTGCGGTTGAGTATCCCTTTAATAGTTCATATTGATCTCCCCAACGGGATGCATTGGGCCATAAGGACTTTGCCTCACTGTTGAAGGGTATGTGATACCTACCGGTAATGCCCTTATGCCTCCTAAAGAGATAAATGCTTTTCAATAGCAGTCAGCAGCATTCCACCCTTTAAATGAAAAGTTTGGGGATCAACTAAGACTTAATTTTTTCCTTTGCTTAATACCGAACTTATTCTAAGCAACTTGATTTTACTGAAATTTTACTAGAATTTTTATTTTACTCTAGCCCTTTCTGAAACAGAAAAAGATTACATCAATTTCATAGTAAAGTTTGATTCTAAGGGAAATGTTTTGTTCAGCGTACTTTGAGAATGAACCAAAGGACAATCTGTAATTTAAAATATTAATTTGGAAAGTTATGGATGTGAGATGCCTAAACTTAAATGGCAGAGTATACATGTATGTTAAATAAATTAAATTATACATTATGCTGCAAAACAGCTGCAATAACAAAATCTCTATTGTCCTGTTAGCAAATCAAACTTGTACAGGTACATGTATGCTCAAAAGAAGTGGAAAAATGTATGTCTCTTTGTGCATGTAATACTGGATGTGAAGCTGGTTTTAGTGCATATATGCTTCCCAAAGCGTTCATCATTTAACCTCCATTGTGTATGAGTGTTTGTAACAAGTGAAATGCATGTGTGACTCAGGGATGCCACTTTTCAGACAAAAGTAGGAATTCTTACTTTTTCAACATATTTTTAGCCATAGAAAAACACTTTTTATGTACACAAGGGCCCATTCTAGATGATTTTTCCTACTTTTTGATCAATTCTAAGTGGCATCCCTGATGACTACAAGATGTACATTCACATTGTAGTTGCATCTACATAACAGTTGGATATAAAAAACAGGGACTGTTCCATGTTATGTTCTTGTGTTTAACATGAAAATACTCCTGATTCAAATTTGGATGAACATGTACACTTTAATTGATATTTATATAGCACAATCATGAAGAAAATAAGAATGTTCAGCAGACAGCACGGAACTGCTGAAACAGAACTGCTGAAGGTTTTCAGTGGAGACAAAGCTAATTTTGCTTTGTGGTAATGAAGTTAAATATGGAGAGAATCTAGCTACAAGTAATTCTACATGTACATGTACATATAACATGTACATGCAGGTGATTTAGGCAAACCAAAACCCTTTCGAGACAATCTACCACATTTTGTGGTTTGGCTCAATAATTCAGAGCCCTAAAAAATATACATATGCATGGGTGGAAAGAGCAAAAATTTCTGCACACACTATGTCCATTTTTGTTTCAGGGCCATATTGTGTTTGATGCCAGGAATTTTGAAAACGAATATAAGCTTTAAAATCCTTAAATTGGCAAATCATTTTTTTTAAAATCAAAATTAAACTTTTCGTCAAAATTCCTAACCATGTGCTGTATATAATGTCAAAGACATTGCACGTTATTAGAACCATGTAGCACTGAAGGAAAATTATTGTTGCCAATTTAAAGGGGGAAAATGTGATCAATTCCCTTAAATGATTCCTGTCTGAAAGGGTTAAAAGAACATGTGCAGAAGGTCACATTCACGAATGAGACAGCATGTTCTCAACATGGGTTGGGACGCTTTCCATGATCTTCTAATCCGCCATTAGTCGTTACATATTTTGTACCAAAATCATTTAGCAAATGTCATTTATTAATACACCGTAGGTACTGTACGTGTATGTACATCCAATGTTTATCTAATTTGATTCTGTACGAATTTATATTGTGTCTTTACCTGGAATGCATTTGTCACAATTTGTACTAAATACACTTCTAGTTTTTTGGTTTTTGGCCTTTGGTATTTTCTGTGAAAACATCTAATTGTGAAGTAAAAATGTGTGTATACATAACATGTATATGTTGCTTCGTCAATTATCCAACAGAGAAAGACTGTAAGTTATCGTTCTGATAAAGATAAATTATTTGAATCATGTGTAAAACAAAATCCTAAAATGAAGAACCAAAGCTGAAATAAATATTCACCGTTATGTGTGCTTTAGTTTTTTTTATCCTGTACATTGTCATCAATGTCTCCAACATGTTTTGTTCTTGTTCCAGAAGAGTCTTCTTGTAAACCCATGTGATGGTATAAATAATGATAATCAGTAAAGCAGGGATTATGTTTTTGAATTCTGTTGTAAATTGTATTCAATAAAAATTCAGGAAATTGAAAGGAATAATCTTGTATACTACAGCTTCATTTCCATTTGCATGTACATGTAGTTAACTTTGCATAAGTCGAATCTGTTGGGACCACAAAAAAATAATTTGACTTATGCAAAATTTGACTTATGCAAAATTTGACTTAGGAAATGTAAATAACACATATTTTGCATAGTTTGGTCAAAAAAATTGATTCGACTTCAGGAAAGTTTGACTTATGCGACTTCGAGTTATGCAAGGCTAACTGTATATCAGTGGCGGTTCCTGGGGCCCGTAACACAAAGATTTGCAATCAATCGCAAAGTTGCAATAGCCAATCAAGATCTTTGTCTCATATCATGCACATCTCGTTCGAAAAGCTGAACCTGGACCAATCAGAATGGTCGTTTCAAATTTGTAACTGATTGCAAACCTTTGTGTTTGTTTGTTTTTTATCTCCAGGAATTATGCAGACTCTTTCTCTTTATTCATTCGTAATGAATGAAAACAATGAAAATGGTCTGCTTCAAATCTTGTTCCTGGTCTTGTGGTGTTCCTTTTCACCTGTTTTAGGGTAATTATAACTGATTAAATTATGTCTAAGCATACAATACAAACAGTAAACCTAGGAAACAGGAGAAGTTTTTGTTTTAGCTTTTTATTTTTTAGAAATATGGCAAGAACTTGTAATATACAGCCTCATTAAAGTTGACAAACTAAAGCATCCGAGATAACTCTAATAGCAAGGTAAAACTTCATGTACATGTACAGTCTATTTCCTTTTTTTTTTGGGGGGGGGGGGGCAAAGAATTGATTTCCAGCAAATGAACCCCCATAATGGTATTCAATTATCTTTTATTTCAAGCCTCTTTACAGGGATACCACTTTTAAGACAAAAGTAGGAATTCATACTTTTTCAACTTAGTTTGAGCCATAGAAAACCACTTTTTATGCACACAAGGGCCCATTCTAGATGATTTCTCCTACTTTTTTATCAATTCAAAGTGGCATCCCTGCTTTATTGCACCTTGGTAGAATCAAGTTAATTTCCACGTACATGTATTACAATACATGTATTAAAACATCACACATATAATATATTGAATTTATAAACAATATAAACTTCCTGAGCTTCCAGATAATACATGTACTTGTACAGTGCATGATATTGAAAAAAATGAAATACTGTAAAAGTGGAATGACATTGGTGCGAAAATTAAAACACAAATTTTTTGGTTTAATATGTAATTTTTTGCCCAAGATCCTGGTGAAATTAAAATGAAATTCACTTATTCGGCCAAGCAGGAAAAATTAAGTGAGTGAAAATTTCCACTTTTACTGTATTTGCTACATGTAAATGTAAATGTACTTATCCTGTCTCTACATGTGGCTTCAGTAAAGAATCCTTATCATGCAATCTCTTTCAAAAATAAGAAAGATACATAAGAATAATACATGTATTCTGGATATAGCACCTAGCTACTCATCTACAATGTCTTGTCTCTTTACACTTTAAGTCTTTACAGACATATTATTACCCCGATCATCAGATGCATGGCTTGCCCGCACACAATGTGTGCACCTTCTCCACTCCCAGGGGAGCATTCCAGCCAGGCGCCTTTTGCATACACTCAAAATGGTGATCAAACTTCAACGACTTTCACATCCTACTGGGTGCCCATTTAACTCTTACTGTGCCAAGGGTTATAGCTCTCTTCAAAATTTTACCAAAACGTGATCAATGCTTCCTCATCATATGTCTTCACTTCATTAACCATCTATTATTTCACAAAATATTGTGTACAAAACTTGTAGGAAATTTATTACCATTTCTTATGATACAAAACATTATTATTTTACCCAACTTTATGCATAAGAATTAGTGAAAATTACATTGGAATATCTTTTTTGTCCATTATATTTTGGCTTCTCATTTATTTACTATTGTTTAATGTCAAAATAAGGTACTATCTTTTTAAAAATTTGCAATTTTCGCTGAAAATTTCTATGGTAGCACATAATTATAATCATATATTTAGAATGCTTGATTTATGCTCAAAATTTTGATATACATGTACATTGACCACCATATACCTTTCCTTCAATCGAGCGATTGGTGAATGAAAATGACAAGTCTATTTGTCACATATATGTGCCATCGGCACTGAAAGAGTTAACACCTGGGTATAGAGAAGCAATGTACATGTATATCAAATGTCTTGCTTAGGGACATAAGTGCCGTGCCGGGGATCAAACCCACGACCTTCACATCTCCAATCAAGTGTTTAAACCACTGGACTACGACACCTCTACATACATGTCCAGTGGAAACCCACTATAACGAGAACCTTCAGACCATGACGATTACCTTGTTATATCAGGGATCTCTTTAATATCAGGGTGAAAAAACAAAACAGTAACACAGACCTGGGGCCAGCAAAATTAACTTGTTAGATCAGGAATCTTGTTAATATACTGGAACTCTTTATAACAAGTTTCCACTCTATTAAACTATGACGAACATATCGGATGTCCAGTATTTGTCTTGTTGAATTTTATTTTTTGGCACAAATGAAAGTACGCACGACATACATGTATGTAACCTGTACATGCCCAGATCTACCAACTGGTTCATTGGTTTTACACTCATGTTTCCATAGTTCTGTATTTGTCACTGTGTAAGTGTAAGTTCATCATAAAATGTCATCGCAAACATGCATTTAATATGAATTCCACATTGCTTTGGATATAATGTGTTGCATACAAAGATAAATGACACTATTGTGGGAAAATAAGATACTTGTACATGTATTAGCCCCACCAGTACTTTTAGATGTGCTTTTGAGAGACATGTACTTGCAGGGTTGAGTCGATTGATTATTAAATGGTACCTTTTACCAACAGGTCCACTGGCATAACATCGTTAAGATACACATGTACAGTGTATATTTTGATATATCAATATCAGGGGAAAATTACTGATATTTTCAGGAAAATAGTATGTTGAGGTCAACAAGACCAACCAATTTTCAAATGAGAGCCAGTTACCAAAGGCAACATAAAAATTTAGGAAAAAAAAAAATTTAATTTTTCAAAGAAGGTCGATTTTTAAACTCCTGTACTACTAGTTTCATTTTTTTTTCTTCTGAATAGTTTCATGATGTATGACTCAATTTAATTTTCAATAATCACGAGGAGCAATATTACTAATACATGTATTTTTATTTATACAGAAGCTATTAAATAGAGAGAAGTTGTTGAGTGGAATCTAAAATCAGAGAGTTGCCAATTTGTGTTTGCTTTTCATGATTTAAGAATACATGTATATAAGTTTACTTGTCCTTTAATTGATTTTCTATCTTTTTTGCGCCATCATTCAAACCAACTTGATATCAGGGTGGACTTCTGCTTTGATAGAGCAATGGATAATGCAACAGAACAATAAATAATGCAAGAAATAATGCTACTACTCCTACTCTCCACCCTCTTCACTTTGGTTATTGGCATCTCCTACAATCATTATCATCTCATCCCTTACATCAATCTCTGTAAACCCCGATTCCAAATAATCTTCTTCATCTCCAATGTCTAAGACCTCTACCTTTAGCCCCTCTAGGAGATCAAAGTGCTTCTCTTGCTTATGCATTACCACAAACTTGTCCTCTGGGAACACCTCCCCGCATACGTCACACCCGTACTCCGCAATCCTGTGCTTTCTTTTGTGCTCCTCAAGGCGAGTCTTGATGTGGCATGTGAAACCACACTTGGAGCATGTGTTTGGGTCCTTGATTGGCTTCATCACCTTCCCTTCTTCTGAAAGTTGAGAGTGCTTTTCCTTTTTGTGCCTTTGGAGGCACTTCCTCGTTGTGTACACATTGCCACAATCGATGCACCCAAAGGGATGTGTGAGGTGCAGGATAGCATGGTCAGCTAGGAAGCCTTGGTCTGAAGACTGGAAACCACACCTAGCACAGGCATTCCCACAAATCTTCAGATTGTCTGGAAGGTCAACAGTCTCGACGGACTTCTTGCGGCGAGGTGTTTTCATGTATCCACCATTGTGCTTCTCTCTTTTATGTCTATACAATATGTTTAAAGCTGAATATGTGTTTCCACAATCCATGCAGCCATGTGGATATTTTTTGTGCTTTTCCAAGTGTTCTGCTAGGACAGACTTGTGTGGAGTGTAATAACCACAGTGAGGACAGGGTTCCCTGTTAACTTCAAGGTTATCACCTGATGCGCCCATTGATGAGGAGCTTGGAGATTTAGGACTGCTCTCATCATCAGACACCGTTCTGTGCTTGCTCAGCATGTGCACGGTGAGTGATCTTTTACACTTATATGTGTTTCCACATTTCTTGCACCCAAAAGGAGATTTTCCATGACTGTTGATATGAACCCCAAGAAGTGCGCCATCCAATGTTTTGAAGCCACACCTCAGACAGGTGTTCTCATTACTTTCTTGGTGCAGGGCTTTTGTGCCACTATTGAGGTTTGACTTGTTGGCCTCCAATGTGCTGTCCTGAGCACCCTGATCATTTGTGGTACATCTATGAGATCCAAGAGCTTCTTTCAATCTGAAAACCCTTCCACAATATTTGCAACCAAAGGGGGCATTCTTGTGCTTGTATACATGTTCGTTAAACTCGTCTCTGCTAACACAGGAATATCCACAATCCTTACAGCAGTTGCCATGGAGGGCTCTCTCAGATAGGTATTTCAATATACTCTCTCTCCGGTAGGGTGTAAGGAACTCCTCTTTTAGGACCCCGTGTTGCTTGTGTAAATGCTTATACAAGTAGGTCCTTTCCAAAAAGACAACTCCACATTGCTCACATCCAAACGGTTTGTCTTTATGCATGTCCAGGTGGACACGGAGGTCAAATGCGGATAGTGCCAGAAAATTGCAAACGTTGCAGCGGTTAGCTTCCAGAGGATCCCCATTTTCTGAGTCACCCGAGGCAGCAGAGACAGCTGACTTTAGCTGAGGAGTGTTGGATGCAGTGAAACCCTGAAGGAAGACATTTACGTTGCGCCTGGGACGGATTGCTGCTCCATGCATTTTCCTCCTGTGTCTATACAAACCCACCTTGCTCATGTACAGCTTTCCACACTTGTCACACTGGAAGGAATGTGCCTTGTGTTTTGCTTGGTGTCCTTTGAGTTTGTCTTCATCAAAAGCGAAACCGCAGATGGAACAGCGAGGGTCCTCATCATCTTCAAAATCTCCTGCCACCTCTCTTTCATCAATGCTATCATCCTGTTCATTGACCACTTCATCTACATCATCATCCAGTTCTTCTTCTCCCTCTTCATCTAAATCGTCCTCCCCTCCCTCCTCTGCATCATGAAAGGACTCGTGCATCACCAGTTGGCTCAAGCTTTGGAAGTTCTTACCACATGTCATGCAGATCAATCGCTGGGTCACCTCTCCATCCCCCAAACTTTGATCACTTTCATTGTCCTCCAACCACTCTGCCCCTTCGCCGGAGCTCCGATCAGACTCCAAATCCTGCTCATCTCTCTCTCCAGTCTCCAATGATACTCCACTTCTCTCTTCCTCCGAGCAATCCAATTCAAGAGTGGGATGACCACCTAGAGAATGCATTCTCTTCCTGACCTTGTCTCGAGAAGCCTTTGAGCTACTCTGAGGATGTGTGAACTTGTAGTGACGGACCATGCTCTTTGAGTCCTTCACCCTGATGTTGCACATGGTACAGGCAAAGTCATCCATATCTAAAAGGAAAAGAAAGAGAAAACTCTTTATTTTCTTCAGTATAGTCATCAATGACAAGAAATTTCTACAGAATTGAAGAACGCCTCCTCTCTAAATTGGCAACACAGAAATTTTCTCAACACAACAATTATGAAAGACAAAAAGATAAGGCACTTACTATTTCATTCACCTAATCAAGGACACAAATATGTCTATCTTAAGGACTGACTGATCGGCTCTTGCTCTTCAAATAGGCAACTTTAATATATTCCTTTGAACTAGACATTATTTTAACAAATTGCCATGTATCTACAATCAAATGAAAATTGGAAAATAAGTAAATTTTATCAGGTATTTTCTTGACATAAAATATGGATGTAAGCAAGCAACCGCAATCCCCCAAATGACAAATTAATGTTGTTTTCCCCTTGTTTGCAAAAAAAATCAAGTTTTTTTAATTTCAGTCCCACAAGTTTAAAATTGACATGTGTTATCATTCATGATCAGGAGGCCAAAATAATGTTTTGTCTTTACTAATGCCTGTTTTCTTACTATACCTTTATCATAATTCAAGGCAGTCAAGTCATACATAAAGCCACAGTTCTCTCTGTAAACATCACTATAGAAGACTCTCAGCTCAGAACCCGGCTCAATCCTTCTGATCACCGTGAAGTGAATCCGTCCATAGACCTGACTCGCCTCAAGATTACACTCTTCAGGAAAGCGAGCACTGCGGACGTAGCTCATCCACTCCTTCCTTGGGTTTGGGACCACATACGCAGCAACGTTCCCATAGAAGCATAACTTGTGAGTAAGTATAAAAGAAAGCAAATTCATGTCTTACTTTAGGGGTTCAATTTGCAAGCAGGTTTGGAAAATTACGAGTCAAAATTGACAATTCAACAGAAATGTTTGATCTATTTGTGACAACTGAGATGATGATGGCCATTGTTCACAACTGTGATTACTTCTGTATTGCAAAATTACAGTATCAACACAAAAATTCTGCCCTAAATAATATTAAAGAAGACTTGTACAAGATATTAGACATGCCTTGAATACAATTTCAAACTTTAGATTCAAGACTGAAAATATTGCAGTTTTCAGGTTTTCTACAATCTGAAATCATAGAAAATGTGCGAATTATAGCAAATCGAAATAGAAAATAAGAAAGGTGATGGGTGCAGTAACTACATAACAAACTGCAAGTAGATAAACACTGTTGTATTGCGCAGTATCAAGTATCAAATCCAATGATAAAAAAATCCAATCATAATTTTTCTTTCAGCACAAATATGTAGTGGGTATTGACAGGCGGTATTCACAGGTATTGAAAATTTTAACAACATGGAAATTGGAAAGATAATTAACAAATGTTAAAGCTTACCTCCCAAGCCCGTGTGTTATGGAGGCAATCCAGGGTCTTCACATCTCCTTGGACTGGCCGAAAGACATGACCCTTATCAATGACCTCTGTGGTGATGACACAGACATCCATCTCCCTTTTGCCACAACGTTTATAACTCATACCATTTGGAAGGTGACCTCTATTATCCTGCAAGTGGTGTAGTAAGGGAGTTTCTGCAGCTGCCTTAGCCCTCCGATGGGTACTTGATAGTGGATAAGTTCTCCTTGAATGATGCGTTGGAGGGGCACTTGTTCTTGAGTGGATGGCATCTCGCTGATCAGTAGTACTGAGTTCTGGTGAAAATAAGAAGAAAAAAATCTGATTGGATCAACATTGCTCTTGTTATAAAAGGAGGTTACTAATTATTTCAAACTCAGGGAGAACCTTAAGATTGAATTCAGTGAACTTCCACAAATTTTCAAAGCTTGCTTCTTGTAGAATCAAATAAAGGGCAGGTAGACACTGTGCACCAGGCATTAAAACTTAAAAGATGCCATTTTAAGAAAAACATTAACTTAGAACTATGTAAATTTTGTCAAGACTTTTGATGAATAGCGTAGATCACCTAGAAGAAATTGGTGCATGCAGTTCTCACTAAATTTTCCCCAATGCTGGTCACACGATCTTCAAGTCAGAATGATTTTTGAACAGTTTCACTCAACATAAACAAACAACAACAACAAACCTCAAGCTTACCTTTACTACTAATTTGCATAGAATATGCAGAAGGACTCGATGATGTCTTGGAGGCAATGTCAGTATGGTGGCTACTGTTTCCGCAGCTTGATGAAGCATCCAATGATATTACTGACCCAATAACTAAGGAAGGGTGTTCGGTTGGAGTGATCTGTGATGCTGGTGGATCTGCTTTTGATGGACCAGGAACTTCCTGGAGATGGTCTGCAGGTATGGAAGAAGAGCTGGTTGCAAAGTTTGAATGCAACATGTGAGGGTTGGTGGACAGAGCTTGCTTCTTGGATGAGCTGGTAGGAATGTGATCCTGTGAGCTACGTTTGTTGCTGACAATCTGACCACCTTGGTGAAAGCCTGTAGACATTACAAGATCGAGAACGGGCTTAAAGACAATTACAGTTTTGGAAAGCCTGAAAAGTATTTTCATCAGGTTTCTTTAATTTCATTCAGCTAGTCAAATGCAAAATGTTATGGAAAGTCTATTTCAATATTCAATTCAATTCAATTCAATTCCACACGCAATAAAAATGACAAATAATAGAATTCAGTACAAAACATTGGAAATATACAGAAATATTAACAACAATAAAACAGGAAAATTGAACAACAATGAAAGGTATAAATTGATAAAATACAATATCAAGTAGTTACAAACAAAGGCCAATCAAAGGTTTGCCCCGAATATAATAACACATAAAATAAAGCCCTCAAAAGACAGTTTGGAAACTCAGGTGTAGTGTACATGGTGTTATTGCCACCTCACAAACTGTAATACTGCCATCTGTCGTTGGATAATAAAGTTGTCTTGGATATGGCCGATAATAGAGTTTAGCTGCTTCGTCATTTCGTGTCTCAATACACCACATATTTGGCGACGAGGATGGGATAAAGGAGTCCGACGTCGGGATCGAAAGGACAGCTTATTGTGGTTCTCGTGGGTAGTAGAAACCTACATTTTATTCGATCACGGCTCAGCAATTGTGGTGAGAACTTACTGATCAAAAGTTTACGTTTTTACTTCACTGTCACGTGTATGAGTGAATGATCGGTGGTATGGCGAATGCAGCGGGGCCGGGATTCATTGGCCAGATTGGGGAATATGTTCCCAAAAGAGAAGAGTATGGGAACTATGTCAGAAGATTCCAGATATGGAAAAAAGCTAATAAGATAGCGGATGTGGACGAAGTAAATGTCTTCTTAGCCATAGTTGGGCCTGAGGCATTCGAAGCGGTGTCTAACCATTTTTGTCCAGATGACCCAAGTACAAAAACTTTCAAAGAATTGAATGAAGTATTGGATACCTATTATGGTTCAAGTAAAAACCAGATAGCACTCCGGTTGGCTTTTCGACAATGTCGTCAAGGGGCAAAGGAGTCGATCACAGAGTACATCCTTGAACTGAAAAAGCTTGCAAGGCATTGTGGGTATGGTGAGCATCTGGATACTAACCTCCGAGACACCTTCGTAGCTGGTCTGCGAAATATCAAGATACAGGCGAAGCTCCTGGCCAAAGGAAATGATCTGACCTGGAAAGTTGCAGTCGACGAAGCAATTGCAATGGAGTTGGCAGATGCTGATAGCTCAAAACTACAGCAAGGGTCCAGTGCCAGTCAGCGTTCAGCAGAGGTACATCGTGTAGAAAGATCTCGACCTAGGGCCCCCCAGCGGGAGAGCAAATGTTACCGATGTTTAGATTTTCATCAACCATCTACTTGCCCCCACCGGCAGACGACCTGTTATAGTTGCGGGAAAGTAGGGCACCTGAAGAGAGCATGTAGAAATGCAAAGTCGAGTTCCAGTTACAGTAAAGCACGCAGGAAATCATTGCAAGCAAGCCGCGGGAAATCAAACGAATCATCGCAAGGACGCAGTAGAGGTCCAGGTCCAGGTCGCGGCCGTGGGTATGGTCAGCCAAGTACAAGTCAAGAGAAAAAGGACGGAAGATCAAACACACATATGATCGATACAGAAGTCCAGGACGATAATCCTAAATTGTTTGCAGTTGATGAACAAGATACAAGTATTGATTCAGACTCGGTTCCTATTGTTGAACTTTGTATTTCAGATAATGTTGTGCCATTTGTTGTAGATACAGCAGCAGCTGTTTCAGTGATTTCAGAGAAAGAGTACAAAAATTCTCTAGGTCACATTCCACTACAAAGGTCAAGTATGAAATTGACAGGCTATGGTAGAATACAAATACCTGTTTTAGGGAGGATCCAAGTGAGAGTACAGTACAGAAATTCTGCATATTACTTACCATTAGTGGTTGTAGCAGGTGACAATGTCGCCCTGATGGGTAGGAATTGGTTGAGAAGAATCAGGATAGATTGGGGAGAGTTGTTTGAGGTAGGGCTTACTTCAAAAACCCCAGATCTTCAAGAAGTGTTGAAACATCATGAAGATGTGTTTAAACCAAGTGGTCCAGGTGATAGGATTAAGGAATTCAAAGCAGAGGTAAAAGTGAAAGAGGAGGTGCAACCCACCTTTTGTAAAGCTAGACCTGTTCCTTATGCCCAATTAGAAGTAGTAGAGAAAGAGCTTGATAGGCTAGAAAAAGCAGGGGTGATCAAGAAAGTGAAGACTAGTAGATGGGCAGCCCCAATAGTCACCGTTCCAAAGTCTGATGGGTCAGTCAGAATATGTGGCGACTATAAACAAACAGTAAACAAGGTATTAGAGGAAGATATTTACCCATTACCCACGAGTGAAGATCTGTTTGCTAATCTCGCTGGTGGTAAGGTGTTCAGTAAGATTGATTTGTCAAATGCTTACTTGCAGCTAGAGTTGACTAACAAGAGTAAGGAATTACTCACAATACATACGCACAAGGGGCTGTACCAGTATGAAAGGTTACCATTCGGGGTATCAACTGCTCCAGCAGTGTTCCAAAGTGTCATGGATCAAGTCCTAGGTGGTATGAAGGGTGTGTGCTGCTACCTAGATGATATTTTGATCAGTAGCAAAAACGAAGAAGATCATATCAAAACACTGAATGAAGTGTTAGGGAGGCTTCAAGAGTATGGTGTCAAAGCAAAGAAGGAGAAGTGTTCCTTCATGGTGTCTAGAGTAACATACCTAGGTCATGAAATTGATGGTAAGGGTATCCACCCTACAAAGGAAAAAGTAGAAGGGATCTCTGATGCAAAGAGTCCAGAGAACAAGGATGAGTTGAGAACTTTCATCGGCATTGTTGTGTATTATGCCAAGTTTATCCCAGATTTAGCTAGTAAATTTGCACCACTATACCAATTGCTCAGAGATGATGTAGAGTGGAATTGGACCACTGAGTGTCAAAATGCATTTGACAGGGTAAAAGAAGTGTTGTCAAGTGATGTGGTGTTGGCTCATTACGATCCGAAGAAGCCGTTGATACTGGCTTGTGATGCATCCCCGTATGGGTTAGGAGTAGTTTTGTCTCATCTCATGGAAGAGGGAGAGGAAAGACCAGTAGCTTATGCATCACGTACCCTTACCAAATCAGAGCAAAATTATTCGCAAATTGAAAAAGAGTCTTTGGCTATCATCTATGGGGTTACCAAGTTTCACAAGTATTTGTATGGTAGGAAGTTTACATTGTTAACTGACCACCAAGCCCTGACTATCATCTTTGGATCTAAGAAAGGGATTCCATCCCTGGCAGCAGCAAGGCTGCAGAGGTGGGCATTGATTTTGATGGCTCACCAGTATGAAATCAAGTATCGGAAGTCTACAGAACATGCAAACGCTGATGTTTTGTCTAGATTCCCCGTCAAAAAAGATTCATGTTTGGCATGTGAATTACCAGTGAATTACTTCACATACACCAATGATATGCCCATATCGGCAAAAGAAATCAGTGAAGAGACCAGGAAGGATTTGGTGCTCAGTAAAGTGTTGTATCATGTGATGAATGGGTGGCCAAAACATTGTGATGATGACAAATTACAAGAGTATTTCAATAGGAGAAAAGAACTGTCTGTAGACCAAGGTTGCTTACTATGGGGAATGAGAGTGATAATACCCCCAAAGTTCAGAGAAAGATTGCTCGAAGAATTACATCAGGAGCACACGGGAGTAGTGAGAATGAAAGCTGTAGCAAGAAGTTACTTTTGGTATCCGAAGTTAGATGCAGACATAGAAAAACTATCACAAAGTTGTGAAGCATGTCTCAGGATGAGAAATGACCCCCCAAAGGTACCATTTGTGCCATGGTCCAATGCACATAAACCATGGGAACGTGTACATGTAGATTTCTTCGAATTGGAAGGAAAGGAGTATTTGGTTCTGGTAGACACATACAGTAAATGGGTGAATGTAGAGTTGATGACAAGCACTACCAGTGCAAAGACGATAGAGACTTTGAGAAGTTGGTTCGCCACTTTCGGCTTACCTGAAACCCTAGTGTCCGATAATGGTCCTCAATTTACTTCAGAGGAAATGGAAGTTTTCTTGAGTAAGAATGGGGTAAAACATGTGTTGGTTCCACCATATCACCCAGCCTCAAATGGGGCAGCAGAGAGAACTGTTCAAATAGTGAAACGAGCATTGCAGAAGTATTTTATGAGTGATAAGTTGGGAAGAAACCCCCATGTGTCAATCCGACACAGGTTGGACAATTTCTTGTTCTCATATAGAACAACCCCTCAAACGGTTACGGGAGTTTCCCCGTATGAATTGGTGTTCAAATTCGCACCACGGATAAGGTTTAGTTTGCTTAAGCCAGACTTGAATACCAGAGTGACACAAAAACAAGAAAAAACAAGACAGTATCATGATACACCAGGCATGAAACTGAGACAGTTTGAATCAGGTGAAAGAGTCATGGTAAAGAACCACAGAGGTGGAAAGGAACGTTATGTTCTTGGAGTGATTGTGAAGAGGCTAGGTTTCTATTCATACCTTGTGAGAGTAGGAGGAAGATTACGGCAGTGTCATGTTGATCATTTGTTGGAAAGGGGTCCAGAAAAGTTAGAGAAGGAAGAAAGGGTCTCTGTTAACCAAGATCACTTAAAGTCAGGCACAAAGCTGTCTGAATTGCCATGGTCCAAGGTACCAAATGTGTCAGTGTCTGGAAGTAAGACTAGCAAGTCACAGGTTGAGCCTAGTGCATTGAGTGGTACTAGTAGTGGTCAAAATCAAGATGACCTTCAGAAAGAGATGGTAGAGGTCGATGAACGACATGATGAAGAAAACAGTGTTAGGAGGTACCCAGACAGAAAGAGAAAGAAACCAGATCGGTTGATAGAAAATATGTGAAAGGAAGAAAACAAAAAGGAATGAAAGTCCATGTCATATTTTATGTACCAATTGGGTATTTCATGGTTTTGCCACATTTTCTAAAGTATATAGAAAAGTGAGCAGTGAACATTGATTTTTGTATTAAGGCACATGCATATCACATGTGTATGATGGATTGTACAAGTTAAAACAAACAACACATGACACAACTGGATAAGGGTAAATCAGTTTATTGCAGCAAAATTTTCTGTATTTGACACATTTAAGAAAAAATATTCAAGTGCGCAACAGGGAGAATAAATTAGGGTATACATTGATTTTTAGAAAATTTCAACTGAGTACCAGACTTGGATTTTGCTGGCAGTCAGAAACAAGTCAAATTTTATCATTCTCTGTAGGGAGTATTACCTAGTGTTGCATGTCAGCCTAACCCCATCAATTTTTTCGTGGATATTCAGTTATGAAACCAGGTGCAGTCAGTGAAACAAGTTTGCCCATGCACTTGTTTACTAAAGATCGGGACAGTTTCCATGTATGTTTATGTTTGTATTCATGGACATCACGCATTACTCATTTGGAATGACTCCTCTGATCGTTTTATAGCAGGACTTAGCATCATCAGTTATTTGGCATAAAGTGGGCTGACTGCTAATATATTTGTTACTTTCTTGTGGTTTTGTAACATTACGAAAAGAAAAGAAGAGTGTTTCCCTTTGGTGTGTTCTAAAGGAAAAACCTTCATTTTTTTTAGTGGGGGAGGAGTGTAGTGTACATGGTGTTATTGCCACCTCACAAACTGTAATACTGCCATCTGTCGTTGGATAATAAAGTTGTCTTGGATATGGCCGATAATAGAGTTTAGCTGCTTCGTCATTTCGTGTCTCAATACACCACATCAGGCACGACCGATTATATCTCTGCTACCAGAGCACAATCATCACCATGCTTATTAGTATCACTAAAAAGTGCGCCTACATGTACTCCTCCCAAAAACGATACATTTGCCATGATCATGGAGTGACAAAACGTGCAGTACATCAGAATAAGGGGCAAGGTCAAAGGTGAAAAGTTGCAAAATGCACTGCTCTTGTTCGGCTATGCATTCCTCTTTCTTTAAAGAGACGTAGGGCTGCAAATATAACAGGTGATACAGTGAAAGGGGCTCCGACATGTGCGTATGACTTGAAGTTCAAAGCAATTAATTTACATGATAGATTTTATACCTTTCTTGGTAGCCTCTTGAGAGGTGTGCCAAGATTCCCTGAGAATTTTCTGTGATTTTTGAAAGAAAACACTGCCCTCCCTATCTGGCCAGCATTTTGAAATTGCAATATATATTAAAGACTAGCGAAAGTTTGAGCAAAATCCGATAAGATTTTTGAAGATGCTATCAATCAAACACAAAATGGTAACTCTGTGACGTCACATACATGTATATACCTTGCGAACTCCTCTCATATGCTCTGTACAGAAAATTTCATGAATCTGAATTTTCTTACAAGTCTGTTGATGAAGGAAAAGATTTGTTTCTTGCAAGTTCTGTGTAAATAGACATGTGCAATGATTATATCTAGGATGCATGTATGATTAAATAATTCTGTACAGAAAATGGAAATTCACAATTTTTTTTTTAAGTACAGGGCAAATGGGAGACGACCTCGGAAGATACGTCACAAAGCTGCCAAGTTGTGTTTGACTGACAACAACTTTAAAGGCGGTCAGGCGGTTTCAATGGAGAAATACATGTATCTGTGTTTGCTGATGCTGCAAAATAGTTTGTGCGCATACGAAACTAGGTCTAGTCGAAGGTATATTGAGGATCAGCAAAATGTCCTTCCCCTCCACAAAAATCTGCATAGATCGCGTAAGTTCATGTGTACGAATACGGAAATCTTTGAACTCGCCTTCGCCTGGACTGCATAGAAACACACGGGCACCGCCGACTGACCGCATTTAAACCATCCTAACTTTCTTATTTCTTACCGGATTTCATTCAAACTTTCATTGATCTGTTTCTTTAATTTTTCTTCTTTTAAAATCAACTTGAAATCAGGGTGAACTTCCACTTTAAGGAAAGTCCCATGTGTGCCGACCCATTCGTTATATATACATTCATGTAGTTCCTAAATGTTGATAGAAAAGATAGGTTTAAATACTCAAGTGCTATCAAAATACTTTTTCTAAAATATCACTTTTTGGTAAGACTTCACTTTCTACCCCCCACGCCATAAGGTTAGGTTTAGGGTCACTCACGGAACCATCCCTATTTTTAGCTGGGTCAATTCTGGTGGTGGTAGACCTCCAAGTTGAAGCGGCATAAAAATACCAGAATAATCAGAAAATATTTCCTCTTACTTTAGGATGATAAAATGTCTTATTTCCAGCTATTCCTTCAATTGGATCTTTATCACCTGTAAATTTTCAGACTGTTTTTGGCTGGAGATATATACTGCGGACTTTGAAACTCTCACATAAGCTTGATAATGCTCACTCGCCTATGCGAGGCAATTTAGGCGTTACAGAGGTTCGGTTTGTGAGGTATTCATGAATAAACTCATATACGGTTACATGTATGTGTGAGGGGGTTACGGTTAGGGTTCGAATCATAGGGTCTAATTATAGATTTAGGGTAATGAGGGTTGTATAAAAGGAAGTCTTTCCATATTTTTTGCATTTTTAACCAAAATGCTGAGAGTAAAACATTTCAGATTATTGTTAATGTGTTTGTTCTATTGCTATCCAGCATTTCCACATAGGGCGCCGAGTTATATTACAGAACTTACCATGATGTTGTGCATCGGTGTGTAGCTGTAGTGGAGCTGGATAGCTTCCTGGAATGATGTTGGTAGGTTGGTAAACCTCACGCAATGTCGGTGTGGGAGGAGGAAGTGTGTAAGGATGATGGGAGGAGGAGAATGAGGAGGATAAGGCCAAAGATGATGATGGATATGGGTAATTTTGAGATGAGGATGCAGGAGGCTGGTCCGACAGATGCTGTTGTTCCTCCATCGGAAGATATGGAGCACACTTTAGCCCGACTCCTCAAGGGTCAAAAACTGTATGAATTTAGAGAAGAAAAAGCATGTTTTAGAGTTTTAGACAGTCATGTACATTACTTAGCAGTTCATCAAATTTTACCAAAAGAATATCTATGCATCAAGTAGCATTAAATTCAATCAATATTTTCTATAAATAAAACTGCCATGCTTTTGTTTTTTGAAAGATTCAGTCAAACTTGCATGAAAATGCTGAAATTTTTTTTGAAGTAGTTTTTGAAAAAGATTCTATCCAGACACACAATGCACAATGGAAAAATTACCTACATGTACATTTCTTACAGTACTTGTAAGCCACTGCAAGAGAACCCCTCGTTAAGACATTTATTGAATTTAATGCCACGAATGTCTTAACCCTTTGAAGACAATTGACCACATTTTCTGGTTTGTCTCAATAACTTTTGATGCAGGTCAAGATCAGGCCCTGAAAAATGGGAAGAAAGAGTAGAAATTTCTGCATTTATAGCTGTGTACATTTTTGTTGTGTAATCATTTGACAATTGACTCTAGATTAAAGGATTATGGCCAAAGTCGTTTTTATGCCCAGCTGCCATTAAATCCGCCTGAACAAGTGAGTCAAGTTTCTTAATTGGTTTTCATTGTTGAAATTCAGTTATTTATAACGGAAAAAACGCTATCGTTATCGATTCATAACTGAAAAAATTATCAGCAAGAAAGAGCGGGATTCGAACCCGGGACCTTAAACGCGAGTGCAGTGTAGAAAGAGAATACTCTGACAGTCTGACCAGACGCCTTTACCACTAGACCATGAGCAATAAGCCACTTCGGAGATGCAATCTGAGCATGAGCAGATAAAGGTCATCTGTACCAAATTCTAAAACCCACTGACACTAATATTCGATATGTGCTCATGAATGTCATGTAATCATTATTCAATTATGCACTAATGGTGCATTCCATGATATCCAGGTGGAAGTATTCTTTTTAAAGGGGAAACAAAAGCTATTCATGAGGCACCTCTATCACTCCCAAAGTTATTTTTCTGAAGTGCACATAAAGGGACCCTCCATGTCTAAAATATCTGTGGATATTTGGGGTAATTTGTACCATGCGCTAACCCCAAACTGGCTTATTGACAGCGAATCTGATCTTGCTGCTTACTATACCTCCGCTCCATACAAATCCTACCTATACCTCCGTTCTGCTGTTTTTTTGATATCCTAGGTAGGATTCTTGCCAATTTGAGGATTACTGGGCATATTAGCTATAATAGCCAGGATTATATGGTTAGTAAACGAAGAAGCTTGACTGGGGAGGAATTTTTTAATTTGTAAACAAATCTTTCGGCATATTACTCCCAGTGTTAAAGATCGTATGCTCGATCTGTAATGAAAAACACAAGTCAGAAAAAATTGGAACCAGCGGGATTCGAACCTGTCATCTACTGCTTGCCGGGCAGCGACTTAACCACCAGGCTATTCTGGTTCACGGCCAAGTCACGACGAACTAGAATCAAATACCCAAGATCCTCTTCTTTCTGACTCATTAATATTCAAACGGTCCGCCGTGGAACAATGGTTAGTAAACGAAGAAGCTTGACTGGGAGGAATTTTTTAATTTGTAAACAAATCTTTCGGCATATTACTCCCAGTGTTAAAGATCGTATGCTCGATCTGTAATGAAAAACACAAGTCAGAAAAAATTGGATTATATGCACTGAAATCCTTCAATTGGCAACATGATTAAAACTTTTGAATTGCTGATTTTCCATGCAAATTGGCAATTTGTCACTTTTAGACATTCGTTCAGTCAATCAACTCAATGTATTCATTTCAGATACATGACTTTCGAATAGAAAAATATAGAAAACAAAGAAAAATATCAGCAATGCTAGGGGGTCAATGCCGTATTAATTTGAACCATGTGCAAACTTTTTTCTGCCAAGAATCCTGGAATGATGGAGACTCACACTTTCTTTAGCCTTATTTATAATAACCTCGCACAACAGGCGATTTGACAGTGCCCCTACTTCACAGCCTCGTTTGGTCATATTTTTAAAATTGAAATCAATAGACCTACCTTCATTTACATGTATTTATGTTGGCTGAGAGTGGAATAAACAGAACAGAGCAAACACGATGTAATGAAAATTGAAGAAAAAATTCAACCAAGCCAAGGCCAAGCCCAGCACCCTAATCCAAGCAGGGCCAGGCTCAGTGGCAGCTGCAGGACAGGGTATGGTCATGCCAGGGTCCTAAAGCTAAGCAGGTCATAAAGCTAAGCACACCGCAATTAATACGTGCAATAATGCGACAAATTTCTGCTGTGACTGAGAAACAAGAATATCTTTTGAGTTTAAAAAAAAAAGGAATTAACAGTAAGAGTCTAAAGTAGGGATGGTCTTTATTTCTGTGATATCATATTACTATTAGTATTACATTATCAGTTTTATCATTATCAATTTTAGAAATAAGGGTGAAATTCCACTCTAGGCCTTTGCCTACATGTATGTGGGACTGCATCCAACATTTACTGTTGCAGCAGTAAAAACAGATAACAAAATTGATCTAACTCTAAGCAAGATTTAATTTTCGTAAATTTGCTAGATTACCTGATTCAGTTCAGGGACTCTTCAACTCTTACTGTGCCAAAAATTTGGGGTTTCAGAGTTGCAGGTGAAATTTTAAATAATTATTTTCCTCTCATGTATGAATGATCTAGAAATGTAGAATGGAAAAAGCACTCACGGGTACATTCCTGTAAAATAGTTGGTATTTTCTGTCGCATGTACTAAAGGTATGGGGGGAAAATAAGATAAATATTTTAAATACCTTGCTTTCAAATTCAGCCCTTAAAAATCTCACTCCTACCTCAAATGGCCGTTAGGAAGAACTTTTGATATTTTCAGCAAAATCCAAAGTCAAAATCTTGTCCAAAACCGGAGAAATCCCCGCCGATTTGTTTCGCGATCGCGTGTTGTTTACATACTGCCGATGTCTTAGACTAAAATCGGCCAATAAAATGTTTGTCCACGAAGAAACTCGGGATCGCAAGCGCACATATCAGAAATCTCAGTAATCTCAGAAATCCTGGCCACTACAAGAGGTTCCTCGCCCATAATCGCTGGAGACTTCAACGTGGATCTGCCCAATGCATCCAGGAAGCGGACACGGCCTATCCTGGAGAGATTTATGGAGCTTGAGTCACTCTGCAGTCTTACCAGTCTACACTGCACATCAGAGAACTTCACCTTCCGTTCTGATGATGGTCGGCAGAAGTCCAGCATTGATGGCTTCCTCGTTCTTGGGAAGGACCTGCCGAAATTCTCGGAAACCAGAATCGATGGAGAGGACCCACTGAACACTTCTGACCATCTCATCGTTATCACAACACGCTCTTGCCACCTCGAGTCCAAGCATGCTCCTCAACAAAAGCAAAGTGTCAGGTGCTCGACTATATCTCGGCTGAAAGTAAAGTGGCAAGATGCTGGTCCCGAGTCCATCCAGAAGCTCTACACGCTCCCGATGGAAAAAGCGGCGGCATCTCTATTCCAAGGAATCAAGGACATCAGGTCGGCAGACTCCTCAAGCAATGATGAGCTACTGACATCCTTATGCACAGCAATGGAGACGACCTCGCTGTCACTTCCTCACACCTTCCCAGCCAGGAAGCACAAGGGCAAACCCGAGTGGTCGGACTCCCTATCCGTACTGTACAAGACATCAAAGGAGGACTGGAAAGAGTGGGGTTTTCAGAGTGGGGAGAAATCTGGAGCCCTCTACATCCAACACAAAACCTCAAAAAAGGAGTTTAGACAGGGTCTTCGGCAATCAAGAGCGTGTCTCCGCAATAATGTTGTGATGGAGATAGAGGAAGCATCCCTCAACAACCAGGCTCTCTTCTACAAGCTTGTAGCCAGGAACAGATGCGACAAAGAACAACAGCATCAAACTTCCTCCTTACTCTACAAAGACCACTGTTACGAAGGTGAGGAGGTTCTGCTAGGCTGGAACCTTTACTTCAGCGACCTTGCGGATGATCCTGACTCTAAGCTCCACCATTCAACGGCTGCGTCCAACTCGCCTGGTGAGAATGCTACGGCCTCTCCCCATCTTCATGGCCGACGTAGGCCCAGTTGCCCACAGCTCAGCCTCTTCGATCTCAACCAGGCGATCAGGAATCTAAAGCCAGCAAAGGCCAGTGGCCTGGATAACATCTCACCTGAACACTTGAAGAACCTGGGGAACACAGCACGCCGTCTAATCCTCTTCATCTTGAACTCTATCCTGTTGAGTGGAAAGTGTCCTAACTCCATCAAGCAAGGAATCATTCTTCCTCTCCATAAGGGAAAGGGAAAAGACGTGCAGGATCCAAAGAGCTACCGTGGGATAACTCTAACCTCCACGCTAAGCAAACTCCTCGAGCTCTGCCTCAAGCCTCATCTGGAACTCTACCTAACAGCTCAGGGGATTCCCGATGAACTGCAGTTTGGGTTTCGAAAGGGCCACTCATGCATGCTGACCTCTTTCACCCTGGAGCTTGTCATTGAGTTAAATACATCCAAAAAGCACTCCTCGTTCCTAGCGCTGCTAGATGCCGAAAAGGCCTTCGACCGCGTATGGCACCAGGGCCTGATGGAAAAGCTTCGAGCTGCACGCGTCGAATCGAGCATCATCCAAGTAGTCGAAGACCTACACATCGGGATGGAGAGTCGGGTACTCTGGAATGGAAAAACTTCTCAGCCATTCAGGATCACCCAAGGCGTGCGGCAAGGAGGAGTACTGTCACCCGGCCTGTACACAGTCTTCGTAGATGGACTCATCAAGCAACTTAGGGACTCTGGGCTCGGCTGCACAATTGATGGCTGCTACTGTGGTGTCATCGTCCTTGCAGACGACGTGGCCCTTATTGCACATTCTGCGGACGAGCTCCAACACATGCTGGACCTCAGCTTCAGGTATGCGGACTCCTGGCGGTACAACATCAACGCTTCAAAAAGTGCCGTCATTGTCATCAATCCAAAGGAAGGGGAAGCTAAAGATGAATGGAGTACACCAATGGGAACGTCAATCGAGCGGAAAGAACATCATCCTCACCTTGGCATCACCAAGTCGAGCAGTCGCACTGACCCCTGTAGTGACATCATCACGAAGGGCTTAAAAACATTCTATGCCCTCTCTGGAGCCGGTGCATACACAGGAGGCCTCATACCAACTCTCTCAGCCCATCTGTGGACAACCTATTGTGTTCCCAGGATGTTATACGGTGCCGCCATTCTGAAACTCTCTAAGCAAGTGACATCAAAACTTGATCAATCTCAGTCACAGCTCTTCAAAAAGATAGTCGGCATCCCTCTAACGGCAGCCTCTGAAGCCATCTTTCTCCTGACCGGACTGATTCCACTGAGCAGACATCTCGATGTAGACAAGCTTCTTCTCGTGGGGCAGGTGATCAATCTCGAACCAACTAGACCAGAACGCCGCACCCTCTTGCGTGCCATTGAGTGTCAGACTCCCACAATAAAATCACTGAACCAGACACTCAGCAAATACAATCTCTCAAACCTGGAGGAACTTGTTGTAAACCCTGTCCCCTACAAGGCATGGAAGCGCTCGTCGAAAGCAATGGTGCTATCAGCCGTGCAGCAAGAGTCTGAAGAAGCTGTCTGCTCTAAGTCCTCTCTAAAGTTCTGGATCAACAAAATCCCACCAAGCCCGAAGTGCCTGTACCCGAGCAGCCCTCAAACGGACGTTATCAGAAAAGCCCTCAGTGTGCGAGCTCAGCTCCTGACCTCTACGTATCTGGTACAAGTGAGGCTTGCTAAACTGAAAAAGGGAACGGACGTCCGCTGTCCATTATGCAAGGCTGAAGAGGAGACCATACAACACTTTGTGGCAAAATGCAGCGAACTCAGTCAAATACGTCACTCATTTCAGGAAAGGATTTCAGACTGCCTAAAGGAGTTCCCTGTCTGTGCCTCCCAGTACGATACACTCTCCCCCATCTTGTTCACGAGTGCAACCCTGCTACCCTTTGACCCGAGTCTTCCCCCTGAAACCAACAATAGACTACTGCTCTTTACCCTCTTCTTTCTCTATAAATTACACTCATATCGCTCTAAGGCTACTAGTGCATAATTCATCATGTTCGTTGTTAGAATCATAGAGCTTCATCCTAAATAACTAGAATCCAGACTCTAAGCTTTCAACCTGCTATTACTTGTGATTGCCAGACCGCGACTCTGTCGCTCATCTCCGAAAGAGCGGAGGCGGAACCAGAAGAAGAAGAAGAAGAAGAAGATCTTTACGATCGCGCACACAGAAAATCGGGACTTTCCGTGTATGCCACATAGGGACCGAATTTTTAAGGACAAAACTCTTTTGGGGAGATGTCAGCGCCCGCGGCGACCAGGAAATGTACACATTGACTCCGATAGCTCGTTTCGCGAGAATCAACAGTAAATTACGGATTTGATTTTTGGAAATATCTTTTCCAACATCGGTGAGTTGAATTTATTGTATTTCTTGGATATTTTGTTGTCGGTTTTTGTAAACTAAATGCCGATTTTGAGTGAATGTTTGTGACTTTTGTGCAGTGGTGTTTTAAAAAGTTGAGGTGTATGACTGCCTAAATTATACACACGAAGTATAGGAATGTAGCTATGAGTGGGAAAAAGGCCCGCTGATACACACAAAATTGTTTTGAAGCCTATTAAACGTTACATGTATTCAGCCGTCATGGCCGTGAAAACTATATTATGGAGTACAAGCTTATGTTTAGATATTTAATCAGATAAGCTTGCATTCACATCAGCCAACTTCAAACTTTAAAAGTCACGATTTGCATTCATTTATTACGTGTGCGTAGGTTTACTTAGAGTTAGAGTTAGACTTAAGTTAGGGCTCTTTCACTTCAGTACTAGCAGTTTCAGTTTGTTGTACAAAATTTGACACGGGCACATGCAGCCATATCCATCGATCATTCAATTATTTTATAATTTATAGTTACTAGTGAAATTGTACTAACAAGTTACTGTTACTATACGTACAACTCTACCTGTCTACAAAGTACAATTGTACAATGAAACTGTACTTTTGTAGTAAATTTGTACTACAAATACAAAATTACAATCGTTCATCAATCATTCACCCACTTTTCTCAACGATTCAACTTTTAAATTGTAGAACCAAGATGAAAGACATTCGCAAATGATAAACCACTGAATTAAATGTTTTTAGCCACTGAAAACAAAGTGCAAGGTTTTTAACCCCCCCCCCCCCCCCCCCCCCCCCCCCCCCCCCCCATCACACCAATTAAGCCAGGCCCAGGCAGGTCACCTGGCTTGAGCCGAGGCTTACCTTGAGGCTTGACTCGGCGAGCTGCGCGGGCGGAGGAGGCATCCGTCAGGGCCCCAATACAGTCTGAACTTGGTTCCGACTAGCTTCCGGTGAGCGATTACTGAAAACGATAAATGTTCTAAGAAATTAAAGATAATATTGTGAGTAAAATTGTCACAGGTATTATTACATTGGTCATGCTAGTAGACTATTGCCTGGCCTAGGCCCGTATTCTCGAAATTAAAACGGCCGCCTAGCCTGAAATTAAAAAAGCGCCTGTAGATGTCCGAAATATACGTCGGCCGCAAATTCATGGAAGGCCAAGTGTCAACCCCTGAGTTCCGAATAAATTATTACATTTATGCAACAAAATGTGAAAATGTGTGAAATGAACGTTGGAAATCAATTTCATCATGACAAGTATTTGTATCTGCATTTAGTTCCGGAACTATGGTGAATTGTATGGGATTAAGAGGTTGACATTTGGCACTCCATAATCCAGTGGCCTCGTAAAATGGCTGATCTACATAGGGGGAAAACCGGCTCGCGCCCCCTCTTTTGAAACCCAACGGGCATAGGCCTACCTTAAGTACACTATGAAAAAATGTCCCCTTAATTGTGTACTTTTCCGGCTCTGTGCTCCCTCTTTTACAAAATCTTGGATCTGCCCCTGCCTGATCAGATGTACATGTAGACATTGGCGGATCCGGGGGGGGGGGGGGGGGGGGGATGCACTTCCGGCCCGTGCCCACCCCCCCCCCCCATTTGAAAGGAAAGTATGCATTTTGACCATAGACGATCCGCCCTTTTGTCGATTGTGCCCCCCCCCCCCCCCACTGAGCGACTTTTCGAGGAGCTGGCAAGACCCCCCCCCCAAAAAAAAAAAATAATAATACGGGTCTACCTTTTCCAAAAGTTGACAAACCTGCATTTGTGTGCCCCCCCCCTTATACTAAATCCTGCATGTAGATACTGTAGGGTAGGTAATATAGCAAAACAAAGTATATCATATGTAATACAAAAATGCACAGTAGTAACGATACAAGGAAGGCAGTAGTGAAAAACTTCATCTAAAATACATGATATATGATACAGGCCATATTTAAAGCTACTAGCAGAAGCAGCCCACGGGCGCTAGCTGTGTTTATGATTAATCATCGTACCGTATATTCAGTGGCGGATTTTTTAGGTGATCTGTCGTAGTCGACAGATCACCTCTTATATTCGTCAGAATTTTCTTTCTTTATTAGGTGATCTGTCGTAGTCGACAGATCACCTCTTATATTCGTCAGAATTTTCTTTCTTTATTTCTTTATTATTTATTTTTATTTTCTGGCCCTTTCTTGTTGCAACGAAATCTCAAAAACTTTTCAGTCAATTTTCATGACATTTCCGTCAGTCATCAGGTCATTTAAGGTCAAGCTCCAAAATCTTTTTCAAGGTCATCAGGTCATCGTGACGTCATCCAGGCGCCATTTTGTGAAATCACATTATCAATCATATCTTCATAACGAGTCATCAAAAATGAACCATATTTGACACACATGAACTTCAGGTCAAGGGTCAACATAAAATGTCATCCAAATCCGCGCACGCATCATGACGCGCACGTACGCGCGCGTCAAAATTTAGAAATGCTCAAAATCACTTTTTAATCAAATTAGAGTACGGTTCAGGACATTTTAAGCATTTAAAAATTTTCCGTCCGTGCGCGTCCGTGTGCGCGTTATGCGCGCGCGCAGCGCGTACATATCGTAAAAATGCCATTTTTTCGCATGGTTTGTCTTCCTGACACTATTCTTAACAATTTCCAACTATTTACAGTCATTCTCGACCTTCCATAATGCCACACGCGTGCGTGAAACTTTCAAATTCGTGCGCGCGTCAATGGCCATTCTAATGTAAAAAGTGGTAAAAACATGCCTATCTAAAATCCGCCATAGCTCGGCAGAATGCCTGGAAACCCCCCAATTTCTTTACATATTCTGAAAGCCTGAGAGTTGTAGATTTGAATTCATGCAGAACTTTTGCCGATCTCATGTTCTGACGTCATCCTATTTGCATATGAACTAAAAAAAACTGATTTTGAAAAAATGACGTCATCATTTTTGTAATCATTTGATAATAATTCAGTAATAGGTGGTCGATTTTCTCCCAAATTTTGATATGTTATAGCTGAGACAATTCTCTACCAGACCAGAGTCCACGGTTTTTCATTTTGATGACGTCATCACAGTGAAATTTTCAATTAAAAAACGACATGTCAGAATTTCCCCTATTTGCGTGTTATGTCTATGGAAGAGGATTTTTTTTCGAATCATGAATCTACATGACATCGTTCTTTGAGCAGTATCTCGGTTATTTTTCGTCTATTTCCTTCCAGATTTTAATATGTTGTAGCCTGATAAATACTCTTTCTATGAGGGTTCGGTTTTTTCAATCTGATTTCGGGATCATTGTCAATTTTAAACTACAAAATGTGATTTGAGAATCCCGTTTTTCGTTTACGTGTTATCTCTATGGGAAATATTTTGGTATATTGGTCAAAGCACTTGACTCCCATTCCGGTGACCCAGGTTCGATCCCCGGTGGGTCCATAAATTTTTTTTTTTTGCTTCTTTTTGCCTGTCATTTTACCATCCTCTTCGACTATTATAACATAAACAATCACAAACCATGCAATAAACTGCCTTATTTTCCGTGTTATATCTATTAGAAAGTAGTGTGCAGTAGTTTGTGTATAACCCTATGGAAATTGTGATTCCCTGTCGTGTATTAGAGCTATGGGATTTATCTCCCAGTATCCTGCAATATCAAATAGTCCTATTTGATATCACGATTTCTCAAAATTGGCTTAGTCAATTATCTTCACATTTTTGTCAGTCATCAGTCCTAATAAGGTCAATTTCCCGCATCTTTTTCAAGGTCATCAGATTATTGTGACGTCATCCAGGCGCCATTTTGTAAAAATCAACTTATGATCGTATCTTCTTCACGAAATGTCATCTCTCTTTCATATTTGGCATGGCTAAGGTCAATGTCATTTCAGTCATGGTCATCACCATTATCATTATCATCATCATGATTATCATCAACATCATTATCATCATCACTGTGGTGATATTCATGATGATGATGATTATCATCAGCATCATTATCATCACCAATCATCATTATCACCATCATCATCATGATTATCATCGTCATTATATTATCATCATTATCATCACCATAATCATCATGATTATCATCAACAACACAGTATCACCATCACTGTCATAATATTCATGATGATGATGATGATGATTATCATCCACATTATCATCATGACTGTCATGATGATATAATGATCATCATCATGATTATCATCAACATCATTGTCATCATCACTGTCATGATGATATTCATCATGATGATGATGATTATCAACATCATCATCATCACTGTCATGATATTCATGATGATGATGATTATCATGATCATCGTCAACATTATCATCATCACTGTCATGATGATATAATGATCATTATCATCAACATTATCATCAACATCATTATCATCATCACTGTCATGATGATATTCATGATGATGATGATTATCATCCACATCATTATCATCACTGTCATGATATAATCATCATCATGATGATTATCATCAACATCATTATCATCATCATTGTCATGATATCCACGAATCATCCAAAATTCATGTTCACACACTTTATGCCCCATTGAACGAAAGGGGGCGCTATTTCACTAAAATATGTAGTAGCTACAGCCTACGAATTGAAAATGCTAGGAAAAGGCTGAAATCATAAAAATCTTGATTAGATTCATTATAATGAATGTCATCGTGATATCAACGTCATCTTTCACATTATCATTTTGTCATTCGTCTTCGTCAAAAATATCAAGAT
This sequence comes from Heliocidaris erythrogramma, assembly GCA_025617745.1. NCBI lineage: Eukaryota > Metazoa > Echinodermata > Echinoidea > Camarodonta > Echinometridae > Heliocidaris > Heliocidaris erythrogramma. Next base: position 15,391,158 of record CM046854.1, on the reverse strand, counting down.
CAAGACAGATCACCTAATTCGTCTTCAGTGACGAATTCAATGTCTAGTTTCTTTATTATTTCTTTATTTTTATTTTCTCCCACTTTCTTGTTGCAACGAAATCTCAAAAACTTTTCAGTCAATTTTCATGACATTTCCGTCACTCATCAGGTCATATAAGGTCAAGCTCCAAAATCTTTTTCAAGGTCATCAGGTCATCGTGACGTCATCCAGGCGCCATTTTGTGAAATCACATTATCAATCATATCTTCATAACGAGTCATCAAAAATAAACCATATTTGGCACACATGAACTTCAGGTCAAGGGTCAACATAAAATGTCATCAAAATCCGCGCACGCATCATGACGCGCACGTACGCGCGCGTCAAAATTTAGAAATGCTCAAAATCACTTTTTAATCAAATGAGAGTACGGTTCAGGACATTTTAAGCATTTAAAAATTTTCCGTCCGTGCGCGTCCGTGTGCGCGTTATGCGTGCGCGCAGCGCGTACATTACGTAAAAATGCCGTTTTTTCGCATGGTTTGTCTTCCTGACACTATTCTTGACAATTTCCAACTATTTACAGTCATTCTCGACCTTCCATAATGCCACACGCGTGCGTCAAACTTTAAAATTCGTGCGCGCGTCAATGGCCATTCTAATGTAAAAAGTGGTAAAAACATGCCTATCTAAAATCCGCCATAGCTCGTCAGAATGCCTGGAAACACCCCAATTTCTTTACATATTCTGAAAGCCTGAGAGTTGTAGATTTGAATTCATGCAGAACTTTTGCCGATCTCATGTTCTGACGTCATCCTATTTGCATATGAACTCAAAAAAAATGATTTTGAAAAAATGACGTCATCATTTTTGTATTCATTTGATAATAATTCAGTAATAGGTTGTCGATTTTCTCCCAAATTTTGATATGTTATAGCTGAGACAATTCTCTACCAGACCAGTTTCCATGGTTTTTCATTTTGATGACGTCATCACAGTGAAATTTTCAATTAAAAACGACATGTCAGAATTTCCCCTATTTGCGTGTTATGTCTATGGAAGAGGATTTTTTTTCGAATCATGAATCTACATGACATCGTTCTTTGAGCAGTATCTCAGTTATTTTTCGTCTATTTCCTTCCAGATTTTAATATGTTGTAGCCTGATAAATACCCTTTCTATGAGGGTTCGGTTTTTTCAATCTGATGTCGGAATCATTGTCAATTTTAAACTAAAAAATGTGATTTGAGAATCCCATTTTTCGTTTACGTGTTATCTCTATGGGAAATATTTTGGTATATTGGTCAAAGCACTTGACTCCCATTCCGGTGACCCGGGTTCGATCCCCGGTGGGTCCATAATTTTTTTTTTTTTTTGCTTCTTTTTGCCTGTCATTTTACCATCCTCTTCGACTATTATAACATAAACAATCACAAACCATGCAATAAACTGCCTTATTTTCCGTGTTATATCTATTAGAAAGTAGTGTGCAGTAGTTTGTGTATAACCCTATGGAAATTGTGATTCCCTGTCGTGTATTAGAGCTATGGGATTTATCTCCCAGTATCCTGCAATATCAAATAGTCCTATTTGATATCACAATTTCTCAAAATTGGCTTAGTCAATTATCTTCAAATTTTTGTCAGTCATCAGTCCTAATAAGGTCAAGTTCCAGCATCTTCTTCAAGGTCATCAGATTATTGTGACGTCATCCAGGCGTCATTTTGTAAAAATCAAATTATGATCGTATCTTCTTCACGAAATGTCATCTCTCTTTCATATTTGGCATGGCTAAGGTCAATGTCATTTCTGTCATGGTCATCACCATTATCATTATCATCATCATGATTATCATCAACATCATTATCATCATCACTGTCATGATAATATAAATTGACCATTATCATCAACATCATTATCATCATCACTGTCATGATAATATAAATTGATCATTATCATCAACATCATTATCATCATCACTGTCATGATATTCATGATGATGATGATTATCATCCACATCATTATCATCACTGTCATTATATAATCATCATCATCATGATTATCATCAACATCATTATCATTACTGTTATGATGATATTCATAATGATGATGATGATTATCATCAACATCATTATCATCATCATTGTCATGATATCCACGGATCATCCAAAATTCATGTTCACACACTCTATGCCCCATTGAAACAAAGGGGGCGCTATTTCACTAAAATATGTAGTAGCTAGAGCCTACGAATTGAAAATGCTAGGAAAAGGCTGAAATCATAAAAATCTTGATTAGATTCATTATAATTAATGTCATCGTGATATTGACGTCATCTTTTACATCATCATTTTGTCATTCGTGTTCGTCAAAAATATCAAGATCAAAAGACAGATCACCTAATTCGTCTTCAGTGACGAATTCAATGTCTAGTATTAAAATTTACTTTCGCCAAAACGAGCTTTCCTTTTTCCGCCTACTTTTTGTTGCCACGAAATCTCAAAAACTGTCCAGTCAATTTTCATGACATTTCCGTCAGTCATCAGGCCCTATGAGATCAAGCTCAGAAATCTTTTTCAAGCTCATCAGGTCATCGTGACGTCATCCAGGCGCCATGTTGTGAAAATCAACTCATGGCCATATCTTCGTAACGGAAAGTCATTTCTTATTCATATATGGCATGATTGAAGCTAATATCAATCCGGTCAATTTCACAAACTTGGACGCGGGCGGACGCTTACCTTCGCGTGTAAGTGCCCCCACAACAATCAAATATGCCAACCCCGATTACTCCTAAACAAGACGGGCAATCTTTCTCAATCTTGCCACAATCATCCCATCTTGACCAAACATCATGCACAGAAGAAAGCAGATTCGTAGCTCAATTATATATATTTTTTTTTTTTTTTTTTTTTTTTTTTTTAAGTGTCGACGTCGTTTTCTTGTCCATCTTTTCCTTAATATCTCCTCCACCCTGCCATCTACAACGAAAAAAAGGGTTCAACTTTGGAGGAAATGTGGCACCATTTTACTTCCAACTTCAAGATTCTTCACATTTGGGCTTATTTTCCTCCCATTGACAAATGAAAAAACGGGGAAAAACGGGAAATTCCATGTAGCTTTAATGTTTTAACGGGCGTTTATAGGGTGAAAATGGCTTTCAAAGTTAAAACTGCCCATTTTGCCATAGACACACACGTTGTAGGTATTATATTAAAATTTACTTTCGCCAAAACGAGCTTTCCTTTTTCCGCCTACTTTTTGTTGCCACGAAATCTCAAAAACTGTCCAGTCAATTTTCATGACATTTCCGTCAGTCATCAGGCCCTATGAGATCAAGCTCAGAAATCTTTTTCAAGCTCATCAGGTCATCGTGACGTCATCCAGGCGCCATGTTGTGAAAATCAACTCATGGCCATATCTTCGTAACGGAAAGTCATTTCTTATTCATATATGGCATGATTGAAGCTAATATCAATCCGGTCAATTTCACAAACTTGGACGCGGGCGGACGCTTACCTTCGCGTGTAAGTGCCCCCACAACAATCAAATATGCCAACCCCGATTACTCCTAAACAAGACGGGCAATCTTTCTCAATCTTGCCACAATCATCCCATCTTGACCAAACATCATGCACAGAAGAAAGCAGATTCGTAGCTCAATTATATATATTTTTTTTTTTTTTTTTTTTTTTTTTTTTTTAAGTGTCGACGTCGTTTTCTTGTCCATCTTTTCCTTAATATCTCCTCCACCCTGCCATCTACAACGAAAAAAAGGGTTCAACTTTGGAGGAAATGTGGCACCATTTTACTTCCAACTTCAAGATTCTTCACATTTGGGCTTATTTTCCTCCCATTGACAAATGAAAAAACGGGGAAAAACGGGAAATTCCATGTAGCTTTAATGTTTTAACGGGCGTTTATAGGGTGAAAATGGCTTTCAAAGTTAAAACTGCCCATTTTGCCATAGACACACACGTTGTAGGTATTATATTAAAATTTACTTTCGCCAAAACGAGCTTTCCTTTTTCCGCCTACTTTTTGTTGCCACGAAATCTCAAAAACTGTCCAGTCAATTTTCATGACATTTCCGTCAGTCATCAGGCCCTATGAGATCAAGCTCAGAAATCTTTTTCAAGCTCATCAGGTCATCGTGACGTCATCCAGGCGCCATGTTGTGAAAATCAACTCATGGCCATATCTTCGTAACGGAAAGTCATTTCTTATTCATATATGGCATGATTGAAGCTAATATCAATCCGGTCAATTTCACAAACTTGGACGCGGGCGGACGCTTACCTTCGCGTGTAAGTGCCCCCACAACAATCAAATATGCCAACCCCGATTACTCCTAAACAAGACGGGCAATCTTTCTCAATCTTGCCACAATCATCCCATCTTGACCAAACATCATGCACAGAAGAAAGCAGATTCGTAGCTCAATTATATATTTTTTTTTTTTTTTTTTTTTTTTTTTTTTAAGTGTCGACGTCGTTTTCTTGTCCATCTTTTCCTTAATATCTCCTCCACCCTGCCATCTACAACGAAAAAAAGGGTTCAACTTTGGAGGAAATGTGGCACCATTTTACTTCCAACTTCAAGATTCTTCACATTTGGGCTTATTTTCCTCCCATTGACAAATGAAAAAACGGGGAAAAACGGGAAATTCCATACTAATTTCACCTTAATCCACCATTTATTATGCCAATTCCGATAAGTCCTAAACAAGACGGCCAATCCTTCTGAATCTTGCCACAATCATCCCATCTTGAACAACCCACATGCACACAAAAAAGCAGATTCGTAGCTCATTCAGTTTTTTTAATAAAAAATCATTTGTTGTCTTTTGGACCCCCCCCCCCCCTTTTACGGGGCAAATAACTCGAAAACGAAAGAGTGAATCTTTTTCAAATTCGACGCAGTCATGAGACCTGATAAGAAGAGTTCACAGTAAAACTTTCAAGTTCACGACGTCATTATGACGTCATCCAGGCTTCATTTAGTCATTTTTTGGTGAAAAATGCCCTTTTCGGACCTCGAACGGGGTATCTAACTTCAGTTTGCGTGGTGCTAGAGACTTGGGACTTGATTCAGATGATAGAGCAAAAAATTCTACACAAAAAAGGCCCGTGTAGCTTTAATGTTTTAACGGGCGTTTATAGGGTGAAAATGGCTTTCAAAGTTAAAACTGCCCATTTTGCCATAGACACACACGTTGTAGGTATTATATTAAAATTTACTTTCGCCAAAACGAGCTTTCCTTTTTCCGCCTACTTTTTGTTGCCACGAAATCTCAAAAACTGTCCAGTCAATTTTCATGACATTTCCGTCAGTCATCAGGCCCTATGAGATCAAGCTCAGAAATCTTTTTCAAGCTCATCAGGTCATCGTGACGTCATCCAGGCGCCATGTTGTGAAAATCAACTCATGGCCATATCTTCGTAACGGAAAGTCATTTCTTATTCATATATGGCATGATTGAAGCTAATATCAATCCGGTCAATTTCACAAACTTGGACGCGGGCGGACGCTTACCTTCGCGTGTAAGTGCCCCCACAACAATCAAATATGCCAACCCCGATTACTCCTAAACAAGACGGGCAATCTTTCTCAATCTTGCCACAATCATCCCATCTTGACCAAACATCATGCACAGAAGAAAGCAGATTCGTAGCTCAATTATATATATTTTTTTTTTTTTTTTTTTTTTTTTTTTTAAGTGTCGACGTCGTTTTCTTGTCCATCTTTTCCTTAATATCTCCTCCACCCTGCCATCTACAACGAAAAAAAGGGTTCAACTTTGGAGGAAATGTGGCACCATTTTACTTCCAACTTCAAGATTCTTCACATTTGGGCTTATTTTCCTCCCATTGACAAATGAAAAAACGGGGAAAAACGGGAAATTCCATGTAGCTTTAATGTTTTAACGGGCGTTTATAGGGTGAAAATGGCTTTCAAAGTTAAAACTGCCCATTTTGCCATAGACACACACGTTGTAGGTATTATATTAAAATTTACTTTCGCCAAAACGAGCTTTCCTTTTTCCGCCTACTTTTTGTTGCCACGAAATCTCAAAAACTGTCCAGTCAATTTTCATGACATTTCCGTCAGTCATCAGGCCCTATGAGATCAAGCTCAGAAATCTTTTTCAAGCTCATCAGGTCATCGTGACGTCATCCAGGCGCCATGTTGTGAAAATCAACTCATGGCCATATCTTCGTAACGGAAAGTCATTTCTTATTCATATATGGCATGATTGAAGCTAATATCAATCCGGTCAATTTCACAAACTTGGACGCGGGCGGACGCTTACCTTCGCGTGTAAGTGCCCCCACAACAATCAAATATGCCAACCCCGATTACTCCTAAACAAGACGGGCAATCTTTCTCAATCTTGCCACAATCATCCCATCTTGACCAAACATCATGCACAGAAGAAAGCAGATTCGTAGCTCAATTATATATATTTTTTTTTTTTTTTTTTTTTTAAGTGTCGACGTCGTTTTCTTGTCCATCTTTTCCTTAATATCTCCTCCACCCTGCCATCTACAACGAAAAAAAGGGTTCAACTTTGGAGGAAATGTGGCACCATTTTACTTCCAACTTCAAGATTCTTCACACAAGGGCTTATTTTCCTCCCATTGACAAATGAAAAAACGGGGAAAAACGGGAAATTCCATGTAGCTTTAATGTTTTAACGGGCGTTTATAGGGTGAAAATGGCTTTCAAAGTTAAAACTGCCCATTTTGCCATAGACACACACGTTGTAGGTATTATATTAAAATTTACTTTCGCCAAAACGAGCTTTCCTTTTTCCGCCTACTTTTTGTTGCCACGAAATCTCAAAAACTGTCCAGTCAATTTTCATGACATTTCCGTCAGTCATCAGGCCCTATGAGATCAAGCTCAGAAATCTTTTTCAAGCTCATCAGGTCATCGTGACGTCATCCAGGCGCCATGTTGTGAAAATCAACTCATGGCCATATCTTCGTAACGGAAAGTCATTTCTTATTCATATATGGCATGATTGAAGCTAATATCAATCCGGTCAATTTCACAAACTTGGACGCGGGCGGACGCTTACCTTCGCGTGTAAGTGCCCCCACAACAATCAAATATGCCAACCCCGATTACTCCTAAACAAGACGGGCAATCTTTCTCAATCTTGCCACAATCATCCCATCTTGACCAAACATCATGCACAGAAGAAAGCAGATTCGTAGCTCAATTATATATATTTTTTTTTTTTTTTTTTTTTTTTTTTTTTAAGTGTCGACGTCGTTTTCTTGTCCATCTTTTCCTTAATATCTCCTCCACCCTGCCATCTACAACGAAAAAAAGGGTTCAACTTTGGAGGAAATGTGGCACCATTTTACTTCCAACTTCAAGATTCTTCACATTTGGGCTTATTTTCCTCCCATTGACAAATGAAAAAACGGGGAAAAACGGGAAATTCCATGTAGCTTTAATGTTTTAACGGGCGTTTATAGGGTGAAAATGGCTTTCAAAGTTAAAACTGCCCATTTTGCCATAGACACACACGTTGTAGGTATTATATTAAAATTTACTTTCGCCAAAACGAGCTTTCCTTTTTCCGCCTACTTTTTGTTGCCACGAAATCTCAAAAACTGTCCAGTCAATTTTCATGACATTTCCGTCAGTCATCAGGCCCTATGAGATCAAGCTCAGAAATCTTTTTCAAGCTCATCAGGTCATCGTGACGTCATCCAGGCGCCATGTTGTGAAAATCAACTCATGGCCATATCTTCGTAACGGAAAGTCATTTCTTATTCATATATGGCATGATTGAAGCTAATATCAATCCGGTCAATTTCACAAACTTGGACGCGGGCGGACGCTTACCTTCGCGTGTAAGTGCCCCCACAACAATCAAATATGCCAACCCCGATTACTCCTAAACAAGACGGGCAATCTTTCTCAATCTTGCCACAATCATCCCATCTTGACCAAACATCATGCACAGAAGAAAGCAGATTCGTAGCTCAATTATATATATTTTTTTTTTTTTTTTTTTTTTTTTTTTTTAAGTGTCGACGTCGTTTTCTTGTCCATCTTTTCCTTAATATCTCCTCCACCCTGCCATCTACAACGAAAAAAAGGGTTCAACTTTGGAGGAAATGTGGCACCATTTTACTTCCAACTTCAAGATTCTTCACATTTGGGCTTATTTTCCTCCCATTGACAAATGAAAAAACGGGGAAAAACGGGAAATTCCATGTAGCTTTAATGTTTTAACGGGCGTTTATAGGGTGAAAATGGCTTTCAAAGTTAAAACTGCCCATTTTGCCATAGACACACACGTTGTAGGTATTATATTAAAATTTACTTTCGCCAAAACGAGCTTTCCTTTTTCCGCCTACTTTTTGTTGCCACGAAATCTCAAAAACTGTCCAGTCAATTTTCATGACATTTCCGTCAGTCATCAGGCCCTATGAGATCAAGCTCAGAAATCTTTTTCAAGCTCATCAGGTCATCGTGACGTCATCCAGGCGCCATGTTGTGAAAATCAACTCATGGCCATATCTTCGTAACGGAAAGTCATTTCTTATTCATATATGGCATGATTGAAGCTAATATCAATCCGGTCAATTTCACAAACTTGGACGCGGGCGGACGCTTACCTTCGCGTGTAAGTGCCCCCACAACAATCAAATATGCCAACCCCGATTACTCCTAAACAAGACGGGCAATCTTTCTCAATCTTGCCACAATCATCCCATCTTGACCAAACATCATGCACAGAAGAAAGCAGATTCGTAGCTCAATTATATATATTTTTTTTTTTTTTTTTTTTTTTTAAGTGTCGACGTCGTTTTCTTGTCCATCTTTTCCTTAATATCTCCTCCACCCTGCCATCTACAACGAAAAAAAGGGTTCAACTTTGGAGGAAATGTGGCACCATTTTACTTCCAACTTCAAGATTCTTCACATTTGGGCTTATTTTCCTCCATTGACAAATGAAAAAACGGGAAAAACGGGAAATTCCATGTAGCTTTAATGTTTTAACGGGCGTTTATAGGGTGAAAATGGCTTTCAAAGTTAAAACTGCCCATTTTGCCATAGACACACACGTTGTAGGTATTATATTAAAATTTACTTTCGCCAAAACGAGCTTTCCTTTTTCCGCCTACTTTTTGTTGCCACGAAATCTCAAAAACTGTCCAGTCAATTTTCATGACATTTCCGTCAGTCATCAGGCCCTATGAGATCAAGCTCAGAAATCTTTTTCAAGCTCATCAGGTCATCGTGACGTCATCCAGGCGCCATGTTGTGAAAATCAACTCATGGCCATATCTTCGTAACGGAAAGTCATTTCTTATTCATATATGGCATGATTGAAGCTAATATCAATCCGGTCAATTTCACAAACTTGGACGCGGGCGGACGCTTACCTTCGCGTGTAAGTGCCCCCACAACAATCAAATATGCCAACCCCGATTACTCCTAAACAAGACGGGCAATCTTTCTCAATCTTGCCACAATCATCCCATCTTGACCAAACATCATGCACAGAAGAAAGCAGATTCGTAGCTCAATTATATATATTTTTTTTTTTTTTTTTTTTTTTTTTTTTTAAGTGTCGACGTCGTTTTCTTGTCCATCTTTTCCTTAATATCTCCTCCACCCTGCCATCTACAACGAAAAAAAGGGTTCAACTTTGGAGGAAATGTGGCACCATTTTACTTCCAACTTCAAGATTCTTCACATTTGGGCTTATTTTCCTCCCATTGACAAATGAAAAAACGGGGAAAAACGGGAAATTCCATGTAGCTTTAATGTTTTAACGGGCGTTTATAGGGTGAAAATGGCTTTCAAAGTTAAAACTGCCCATTTTGCCATAGACACACACGTTGTAGGTATTATATTAAAATTTACTTTCGCCAAAACGAGCTTTCCTTTTTCCGCCTACTTTTTGTTGCCACGAAATCTCAAAAACTGTCCAGTCAATTTTCATGACATTTCCGTCAGTCATCAGGCCCTATGAGATCAAGCTCAGAAATCTTTTTCAAGCTCATCAGGTCATCGTGACGTCATCCAGGCGCCATGTTGTGAAAATCAACTCATGGCCATATCTTCGTAACGGAAAGTCATTTCTTATTCATATATGGCATGATTGAAGCTAATATCAATCCGGTCAATTTCACAAACTTGGACGCGGGCGGACGCTTACCTTCGCGTGTAAGTGCCCCCACAACAATCAAATATGCCAACCCCGATTACTCCTAAACAAGACGGGCAATCTTTCTCAATCTTGCCACAATCATCCCATCTTGACCAAACATCATGCACAGAAGAAAGCAGATTCGTAGCTCAATTATATATATTTTTTTTTTTTTTTTTTTTTTTTTTTTTAAGTGTCGACGTCGTTTTCTTGTCCATCTTTTCCTTAATATCTCCTCCACCCTGCCATCTACAACGAAAAAAAGGGTTCAACTTTGGAGGAAATGTGGCACCATTTTACTTCCAACTTCAAGATTCTTCACATTTGGGCTTATTTTCCTCCCATTGACAAATGAAAAAACGGGGAAAAACGGGAAATTCCATGTAGCTTTAATGTTTTAACGGGCGTTTATAGGGTGAAAATGGCTTTCAAAGTTAAAACTGCCCATTTTGCCATAGACACACACGTTGTAGGTATTATATTAAAATTTACTTTCGCCAAAACGAGCTTTCCTTTTTCCGCCTACTTTTTGTTGCCACGAAATCTCAAAAACTGTCCAGTCAATTTTCATGACATTTCCGTCAGTCATCAGGCCCTATGAGATCAAGCTCAGAAATCTTTTTCAAGCTCATCAGGTCATCGTGACGTCATCCAGGCGCCATGTTGTGAAAATCAACTCATGGCCATATCTTCGTAACGGAAAGTCATTTCTTATTCATATATGGCATGATTGAAGCTAATATCAATCCGGTCAATTTCACAAACTTGGACGCGGGCGGACGCTTACCTTCGCGTGTAAGTGCCCCCACAACAATCAAATATGCCAACCCCGATTACTCCTAAACAAGACGGGCAATCTTTCTCAATCTTGCCACAATCATCCCATCTTGACCAAACATCATGCACAGAAGAAAGCAGATTCGTAGCTCAATTATATATATTTTTTTTTTTTTTTTTTTTTTTTTTTTTTAAGTGTCGACGTCGTTTTCTTGTCCATCTTTTCCTTAATATCTCCTCCACCCTGCCATCTACAACGAAAAAAAGGGTTCAACTTTGGAGGAAATGTGGCACCATTTTACTTCCAACTTCAAGATTCTTCACATTTGGGCTTATTTTCCTCCCATTGACAAATGAAAAAACGGGGAAAAACGGGAAATTCCATGTAGCTTTAATGTTTTAACGGGCGTTTATAGGGTGAAAATGGCTTTCAAAGTTAAAACTGCCCATTTTGCCATAGACACACACGTTGTAGGTATTATATTAAAATTTACTTTCGCCAAAACGAGCTTTCCTTTTTCCGCCTACTTTTTGTTGCCACGAAATCTCAAAAACTGTCCAGTCAATTTTCATGACATTTCCGTCAGTCATCAGGCCCTATGAGATCAAGCTCAGAAATCTTTTTCAAGCTCATCAGGTCATCGTGACGTCATCCAGGCGCCATGTTGTGAAAATCAACTCATGGCCATATCTTCGTAACGGAAAGTCATTTCTTATTCATATATGGCATGATTGAAGCTAATATCAATCCGGTCAATTTCACAAACTTGGACGCGGGCGGACGCTTACCTTCGCGTGTAAGTGCCCCCACAACAATCAAATATGCCAACCCCGATTACTCCTAAACAAGACGGGCAATCTTTCTCAATCTTGCCACAATCATCCCATCTTGACCAAACATCATGCACAGAAGAAAGCAGATTCGTAGCTCAATTATATATATTTTTTTTTTTTTTTTTTTTTTTTTTTTAAGTGTCGACGTCGTTTTCTTGTCCATCTTTTCCTTAATATCTCCTCCACCCTGCCATCTACAACGAAAAAAAGGGTTCAACTTTGGAGGAAATGTGGCACCATTTTACTTCCAACTTCAAGATTCTTCACATTGGGCTTATTTTCCTCCCATTGACAAATGAAAAAACGGGGAAAAACGGGAAATTCCATGTAGCTTTAATGTTTTAACGGGCGTTTATAGGGTGAAAATGGCTTTCAAAGTTAAAACTGCCCATTTTGCCATAGACACACACGTTGTAGGTATTATATTAAAATTTACTTTCGCCAAAACGAGCTTTCCTTTTTCCGCCTACTTTTTGTTGCCACGAAATCTCAAAAACTGTCCAGTCAATTTTCATGACATTTCCGTCAGTCATCAGGCCCTATGAGATCAAGCTCAGAAATCTTTTTCAAGCTCATCAGGTCATCGTGACGTCATCCAGGCGCCATGTTGTGAAAATCAACTCATGGCCATATCTTCGTAACGGAAAGTCATTTCTTATTCATATATGGCATGATTGAAGCTAATATCAATCCGGTCAATTTCACAAACTTGGACGCGGGCGGACGCTTACCTTCGCGTGTAAGTGCCCCCACAACAATCAAATATGCCAACCCCGATTACTCCTAAACAAGACGGGCAATCTTTCTCAATCTTGCCACAATCATCCCATCTTGACCAAACATCATGCACAGAAGAAAGCAGATTCGTAGCTCAATTATATATATTTTTTTTTTTTTTTTTTTTTTTTTTTTTAAGTGTCGACGTCGTTTTCTTGTCCATCTTTTCCTTAATATCTCCTCCACCCTGCCATCTACAACGAAAAAAAGGGTTCAACTTTGGAGGAAATGTGGCACCATTTTACTTCCAACTTCAAGATTCTTCACATTTGGGCTTATTTTCCTCCCATTGACAAATGAAAAAACGGGAAAAACGGGAAATTCCATGTAGCTTTAATGTTTTAACGGGCGTTTATAGGGTGAAAATGGCTTTCAAAGTTAAAACTGCCCATTTTGCCATAGACACACACGTTGTAGGTATTATATTAAAATTTACTTTCGCCAAAACGAGCTTTCCTTTTTCCGCCTACTTTTTGTTGCCACGAAATCTCAAAAACTGTCCAGTCAATTTTCATGACATTTCCGTCAGTCATCAGGCCCTATGAGATCAAGCTCAGAAATCTTTTTCAAGCTCATCAGGTCATCGTGACGTCATCCAGGCGCCATGTTGTGAAAATCAACTCATGGCCATATCTTCGTAACGGAAAGTCATTTCTTATTCATATATGGCATGATTGAAGCTAATATCAATCCGGTCAATTTCACAAACTTGGACGCGGGCGGACGCTTACCTTCGCGCGTAAGTGCCCCCACAACAATCAAATATGCCAACCCCGATTACTCCTAAACAAGACGGGCAATCTTTCTCAATCTTGCCACAATCATCCCATCTTGACCAAACATCATGCACAGAAGAAAGCAGATTCGTAGCTCAATTATATATATTTTTTTTTTTTTTTTTTTTTTTTTTTTTTAAGTGTCGACGTCGTTTTCTTGTCCATCTTTTCCTTAATATCTCCTCCACCCTGCCATCTACAACGAAAAAAAGGGTTCAACTTTGGAGGAAATGTGGCACCATTTTACTTCCAACTTCAAGATTCTTCACATTTGGGCTTATTTTCCTCCCATTGACAAATGAAAAAACGGGGAAAAACGGGAAATTCCATGTAGCTTTAATGTTTTAACGGGCGTTTATAGGGTGAAAATGGCTTTCAAAGTTAAAACTGCCCATTTTGCCATAGACACACACGTTGTAGGTATTATATTAAAATTTACTTTCGCCAAAACGAGCTTTCCTTTTTCCGCCTACTTTTTGTTGCCACGAAATCTCAAAAACTGTCCAGTCAATTTTCATGACATTTCCGTCAGTCATCAGGCCCTATGAGATCAAGCTCAGAAATCTTTTTCAAGCTCATCAGGTCATCGTGACGTCATCCAGGCGCCATGTTGTGAAAATCAACTCATGGCCATATCTTCGTAACGGAAAGTCATTTCTTATTCATATATGGCATGATTGAAGCTAATATCAATCCGGTCAATTTCACAAACTTGGACGCGGGCGGACGCTTACCTTCGCGTGTAAGTGCCCCCACAACAATCAAATATGCCAACCCCGATTACTCCTAAACAAGACGGGCAATCTTTCTCAATCTTGCCACAATCATCCCATCTTGACCAAACATCATGCACAGAAGAAAGCAGATTCGTAGCTCAATTATATATATTTTTTTTTTTTTTTTTTTTTTTTTTTTAAGTGTCGACGTCGTTTTCTTGTCCATCTTTTCCTTAATATCTCCTCCACCCTGCCATCTACAACGAAAAAAAGGGTTCAACTTTGGAGGAAATGTGGCACCATTTTACTTCCAACTTCAAGATTCTTCACATTTGGGCTTATTTTCCTCCCATTGACAAATGAAAAAACGGGGAAAAACGGGAAATTCCATGTAGCTTTAATGTTTTAACGGGCGTTTATAGGGTGAAAATGGCTTTCAAAGTTAAAACTGCCCATTTTGCCATAGACACACACGTTGTAGGTATTATATTAAAATTTACTTTCGCCAAAACGAGCTTTCCTTTTTCCGCCTACTTTTTGTTGCCACGAAATCTCAAAAACTGTCCAGTCAATTTTCATGACATTTCCGTCAGTCATCAGGCCCTATGAGATCAAGCTCAGAAATCTTTTTCAAGCTCATCAGGTCATCGTGACGTCATCCAGGCGCCATGTTGTGAAAATCAACTCATGGCCATATCTTCGTAACGGAAAGTCATTTCTTATTCATATATGGCATGATTGAAGCTAATATCAATCCGGTCAATTTCACAAACTTGGACGCGGGCGGACGCTTACCTTCGCGTGTAAGTGCCCCCACAACAATCAAATATGCCAACCCCGATTACTCCTAAACAAGACGGGCAATCTTTCTCAATCTTGCCACAATCATCCCATCTTGACCAAACATCATGCACAGAAGAAAGCAGATTCGTAGCTCAATTATATATATTTTTTTTTTTTTTTTTTTTTTTTTTTTTTTAAGTGTCGACGTCGTTTTCTTGTCCATCTTTTCCTTAATATCTCCTCCACCCTGCCATCTACAACGAAAAAAAGGGTTCAACTTTGGAGGAAATGTGGCACCATTTTACTTCCAACTTCAAGATTCTTCACATTTGGGCTTATTTTCCTCCCATTGACAAATGAAAAAACGGGGAAAAACGGGAAATTCCATACTAATTTCACCTTAATCCACCATTTATTATGCCAATTCCGATAAGTCCTAAACAAGACGGCCAATCCTTCTGAATCTTGCCACAATCATCCCATCTTGAACAACCCACATGCACACAAAAAAGCAGATTCGTAGCTCATTCAGTTTTTTAATAAAAAATCATTTGTTGTCTTTGGACCCCCCCCCCCCCCCTTTTACGGGGCAAATAACTCGAAAACGAAAGAGTGAATCTTTTTCAAATTCGACGCAGTCATGAGACCTGATAAGAAGAGTTCACAGTAAAACTTTCAAGTTCACGACGTCATTATGACGTCATCCAGGCTTCATTTAGTCATTTTTTGGTGAAAAATGCCCTTTTCGGACCTCGAACGGGGTATCTAACTTCAGTTTGCGTGGTGCTAGAGACTTGGGACTTGATTCAGATGATAGAGCAAAAAATTCTACACAAAAAAGGCCCGTGTAGCTTTAATGTTTTAACGGGCGTTTATAGGGTGAAAATGGCTTTCAAAGTTAAAACTGCCCATTTTGCCATAGACACACACGTTGTAGGTATTATATTAAAATTTACTTTCGCCAAAACGAGCTTTCCTTTTTCCGCCTACTTTTTGTTGCCACGAAATCTCAAAAACTGTCCAGTCAATTTTCATGACATTTCCGTCAGTCATCAGGCCCTATGAGATCAAGCTCAGAAATCTTTTTCAAGCTCATCAGGTCATCGTGACGTCATCCAAGCGCCATGTTGTGAAAATCAACTCATGGCCATATCTTCGTAACGGAAAGTCATTTCTTATTCATATATGGCATGATTGAAGCTAATATCAATCCGGTCAATTTCACAAACTTGGACGCGGGCGGACGCTTACCTTCGCGTGTAAGTGCCCCCACAACAATCAAATATGCCAACCCCGATTACTCCTAAACAAGACGGGCAATCTTTCTCAATCTTGCCACAATCATCCCATCTTGACCAAACATCATGCACAGAAGAAAGCAGATTCGTAGCTCAATTATATATATTTTTTTTTTTTTTTTTTTTTTTTTTTTTTAAGTGTCGACGTCGTTTTCTTGTCCATCTTTTCCTTAATATCTCCTCCACCCTGCCATCTACAACGAAAAAAAGGGTTCAACTTTGGAGGAAATGTGGCACCATTTTACTTCCAACTTCAAGATTCTTCACATTTGGGCTTATTTTCCTCCCATTGACAAATGAAAAAACGGGGAAAAACGGGAAATTCCATGTAGCTTTAATGTTTTAACGGGCGTTTATAGGGTGAAAATGGCTTTCAAAGTTAAAACTGCCCATTTTGCCATAGACACACACGTTGTAGGTATTATATTAAAATTTACTTTCGCCAAAACGAGCTTTCCTTTTTCCGCCTACTTTTTGTTGCCACGAAATCTCAAAAACTGTCCAGTCAATTTTCATGACATTTCCGTCAGTCATCAGGCCCTATGAGATCAAGCTCAGAAATCTTTTTCAAGCTCATCAGGTCATCGTGACGTCATCCAGGCGCCATGTTGTGAAAATCAACTCATGGCCATATCTTCGTAACGGAAAGTCATTTCTTATTCATATATGGCATGATTGAAGCTAATATCAATCCGGTCAATTTCACAAACTTGGACGCGGGCGGACGCTTACCTTCGCGTGTAAGTGCCCCCACAACAATCAAATATGCCAACCCCGATTACTCCTAAACAAGACGGGCAATCTTTCTCAATCTTGCCACAATCATCCCATCTTGACCAAACATCATGCACAGAAGAAAGCAGATTCGTAGCTCAATTATATATATTTTTTTTTTTTTTTTTTTTTTTTTTTTTTAAGTGTCGACGTCGTTTTCTTGTCCATCTTTTCCTTAATATCTCCTCCACCCTGCCATCTACAACGAAAAAAAGGGTTCAACTTTGGAGGAAATGTGGCACCATTTTACTTCCAACTTCAAGATTCTTCACATTTGGGCTTATTTTCCTCCCATTGACAAATGAAAAAACGGGGAAAAACGGGAAATTCCATGTAGCTTTAATGTTTTAACGGGCGTTTATAGGGTGAAAATGGCTTTCAAAGTTAAAACTGCCCATTTTGCCATAGACACACACGTTGTAGGTATTATTAGGTGGTCTGTCGTAGTCGACAGACCACCTCTTAATTTCGTCAGAATTTTCTTTATTATTTATTTCTTTATTATTTATTTTTATTTTTCCACCACTTTCTTGTGAACACAATATCTCAAAATCAACTCGATCAATTTTCTTCAAATTTTTGTCAATTATCAGGCCATATCAGATCAAGTTCCCCTATCTTTTTTAAGGTCATCAGGTCATCGTGACGTCATCCAGGCGCCATTTTGTGAAATCACATTATCAATCATATCTTCATAACGAGTCATCAAAAATAAACCATATTTGACACACATGAACTTCAGGTCAAGGGTCAACATAAAATGTCATTAAAATCCGTGCGCGCCTCATGTCGCGCACGTACGCGCGCGTCAAAATTTAAAAATGCTCCAAATCACTTTTTAATCAAATTAGGGTATGGTTCAGGACATTTTACGCATTTTAAAATTTCCTGTCCGTGCGCGTCCGCGCGCGCGTTATGTGCGCGCACAGCGCGTAGAGAACGTAAAAACGCCATTTTTTCGCATGTTTCATCTTCCTGATACTATTCTTGACAATTTCCAACTATTTACAGTCATTCTCGACCTTCCATAATGTCGTACGCGCGCGTCAAACTTTCAAATTTGTGCGCACGTCAAAGGGCATTCTAATGCAAAAAGTGGTAAAAACATGCCCATCTAGAATTCGCCATAGCTCCTCAGAAGGGGCGGAAACCCCCCAATTTCTTTACATATTCTGAAAGCCTGTGGGTTGTAGATATGAATTCATGTAGAATTTTTGCCGATCTCATGTTCTAACGTCATCATATTTGCATATGAACTCAAAAAAGTGATTTTGAACAAATTATGTCATCATTTTTGTATTCTTTTGATAATATTTCAGTAATAGTTGGTCAATTTTCTTCCAAATTTTGATATGTTTTAGCTGAGACAATTCTCTACAAGATCAGTAGCCACAATTTTTCATTTTGATGACGTCATCATAGTGAAAATTTCAATTAAAGATGCCATGTCAGAATGTTCCCTATTTGCGTGTTATGTCTATGGAAGATGACTTTTTTTCGAATCATGAATCTACATGACATTGTTCTCTGAGCAGTATCTCAGTTATTATTGGTCTATTTCCTTCCAGATTTTAATATGTTGTAGCTGAGACTATAAGCTTTTATTAGTAAGCCCTCAGATTTTTGATCAGATGTCGGGATCATGCCCAATTTTCAGTACAAAATGGGATTTGAGAATCCCATTTTTCGTTTACGTGTTATCTCTATGGGAATTATTTTGGTCTATCGGTAAAGCACATGACTACCATGGTCAAGGTACCTGGTTCGATCCCGGGGCCGATTTTTTTTTTTTTTTTTTTTTTTTTGCTTCTTTTTGCCTGTCATTTTACCATCCTCTTCGACTATTGTAACATAAAAAATCACTAATCATGTAATAAACTGCCTTATTTTCCGTATTATGTCTATTAGAAAGTAGTGTGCAGTAGTTTATGTACAACCCTATGGCAAATTGTGATTTCCTGTCCTGTATTAGAGCTATGGTGTTAATCTCCCAAGTATCCTGTATCATCATCATTATTATCATCACCATCATGATCATGATCGCTACTATTATATCATCGCCATCATCATTATGTCATTATAATCATAATCACCGTTATCATCACCATAATCATTTTACAATGACCGATACACATTTTGCTACATTCCTGTCCTCAGGAAGCATCTCCATTCATGGCATTCTTGACATCCTGTCTTCTGTTTAGTATTTCCCCATTAATATGATCATCCTGATTACAATCATGATCGTGCCAATTTAAGGACAGACCACCTAATTCGTCTTCGTGACGAATTCAAGTCTAGTATTAAAATTTACTTTCGCCAAAACGAGCTTTCCTTTTTCCGCCTACTTTTTGTTGCCACGAAATCTCAAAAACTGTCCAGTCAATTTTCATGACATTTCCGTCAGTCATCAGGCCCTATGAGATCAAGCTCAGAAATCTTTTTCAAGCTCATCAGGTCATCGTGACGTCATCCAGGCGCCATGTTGTGAAAATCAACTCATGGCCATATCTTCGTAACGGAAAGTCATTTCTTATTCATATATGGCATGATTGAAGCTAATATCAATCCGGTCAATTTCACAAACTTGGACGCGGGCGGACGCTTACCTTCGCGTGTAAGTGCCCCCACAACAATCAAATATGCCAACCCCGATTACTCCTAAACAAGACGGGCAATCTTTCTCAATCTTGCCACAATCATCCCATCTTGACCAAACATCATGCACAGAAGAAAGCAGATTCGTAGCTCAATTATATATATTTTTTTTTTTTTTTTTTTTTTTTTTTTAAGTGTCGACGTCGTTTTCTTGTCCATCTTTTCCTTAATATCTCCTCCACCCTGCCATCTACAACGAAAAAAAGGGTTCAACTTTGGAGGAAATGTGGCACCATTTTACTTCCAACTTCAAGATTCTTCACATTTGGGCTTATTTTCCTCCCATTGACAAATGAAAAAACGGGGAAAAACGGGAAATTCCATGTAGCTTTAATGTTTTAACGGGCGTTTATAGGGTGAAAATGGCTTTCAAAGTTAAAACTGCCCATTTTGCCATAGACACACACGTTGTAGGTATTATATTAAAATTTACTTTCGCCAAAACGAGCTTTCCTTTTTCCGCCTACTTTTTGTTGCCACGAAATCTCAAAAACTGTCCAGTCAATTTTCATGACATTTCCGTCAGTCATCAGGCCCTATGAGATCAAGCTCAGAAATCTTTTTCAAGCTCATCAGGTCATCGTGACGTCATCCAGGCGCCATGTTGTGAAAATCAACTCATGGCCATATCTTCGTAACGGAAAGTCATTTCTTATTCATATATGGCATGATTGAAGCTAATATCAATCCGGTCAATTTCACAAACTTGGACGCGGGCGGACGCTTACCTTCGCGTGTAAGTGCCCCCACAACAATCAAATATGCCAACCCCGATTACTCCTAAACAAGACGGGCAATCTTTCTCAATCTTGCCACAATCATCCCATCTTGACCAAACATCATGCACAGAAGAAAGCAGATTCGTAGCTCAATTATATATATTTTTTTTTTTTTTTTTTTTTTTTTTTTTTTTAAGTGTCGACGTCGTTTTCTTGTCCATCTTTTCCTTAATATCTCCTCCACCCTGCCATCTACAACGAAAAAAAGGGTTCAACTTTGGAGGAAATGTGGCACCATTTTACTTCCAACTTCAAGATTCTTCACATTTGGGCTTATTTTCCTCCCATTGACAAATGAAAAAACGGGGAAAAACGGGAAATTCCATGTAGCTTTAATGTTTTAACGGGCGTTTATAGGGTGAAAATGGCTTTCAAAGTTAAAACTGCCCATTTTGCCATAGACACACACGTTGTAGGTATTATATTAAAATTTACTTTCGCCAAAACGAGCTTTCCTTTTTCCGCCTACTTTTTGTTGCCACGAAATCTCAAAAACTGTCCAGTCAATTTTCATGACATTTCCGTCAGTCATCAGGCCCTATGAGATCAAGCTCAGAAATCTTTTTCAAGCTCATCAGGTCATCGTGACGTCATCCAGGCGCCATGTTGTGAAAATCAACTCATGGCCATATCTTCGTAACGGAAAGTCATTTCTTATTCATATATGGCATGATTGAAGCTAATATCAATCCGGTCAATTTCACAAACTTGGACGCGGGCGGACGCTTACCTTCGCGTGTAAGTGCCCCCACAACAATCAAATATGCCAACCCCGATTACTCCTAAACAAGACGGGCAATCTTTCTCAATCTTGCCACAATCATCCCATCTTGACCAAACATCATGCACAGAAGAAAGCAGATTCGTAGCTCAATTATATATATTTTTTTTTTTTTTTTTTTTTTTTTTTTTAAGTGTCGACGTCGTTTTCTTGTCCATCTTTTCCTTAATATCTCCTCCACCCTGCCATCTACAACGAAAAAAAGGGTTCAACTTTGGAGGAAATGTGGCACCATTTTACTTCCAACTTCAAGATTCTTCACATTTGGGCTTATTTTCCTCCCATTGACAAATGAAAAAACGGGAAAAACGGGAAATTCCATACTAATTTCACCTTAATCCACCATTTATTATGCCAATTCCGATAAGTCCTAAACAAGACGGCCAATCCTTCTGAATCTTGCCACAATCATCCCATCTTGAACAACCCACATGCACACAAAAAAGCAGATTCGTAGCTCATTCAGTTTTTTTAATAAAAAATCATTTGTTGTCTTTTGGACCCCCCCCCCCCCTTTTACGGGGCAAATAACTCGAAAACGAAAGAGTGAATCTTTTTCAAATTCGACGCAGTCATGAGACCTGATAAGAAGAGTTCACAGTAAAACTTTCAAGTTCACGACGTCATTATGACGTCATCCAGGCTTCATTTAGTCATTTTTTGGTGAAAAATGCCCTTTTCGGACCTCGAACGGCGTATCTAACTTCAGTTTGCGTGGTGCTAGAGACTTGGGACTTGATTCAGATGATAGAGCAAAAAATTCTACACAAAAAAGGCCCGTGTAGCTTTAACGTTTTAACGGGCGTTTATAGGGTGAAAATGGCTTTCAAAGTTAAAACTGCCCATTTTGCCATAGACACACACGTTGTAGGTATTATATTAAAATTTACTTTCGCCAAAACGAGCTTTCCTTTTTCCGCCTACTTTTTGTTGCCACGAAATCTCAAAAACTGTCCAGTCAATTTTCATGACATTTCCGTCAGTCATCAGGCCCTATGAGATCAAGCTCAGAAATCTTTTTCAAGCTCATCAGGTCATCGTGACGTCATCCAGGCGCCATGTTGTGAAAATCAACTCATGGCCATATCTTCGTAACGGAAAGTCATTTCTTATTCATATATGGCATGATTGAAGCTAATATCAATCCGGTCAATTTCACAAACTTGGACGCGGGCGGACGCTTACCTTCGCGTGTAAGTGCCCCCACAACAATCAAATATGCCAACCCCGATTACTCCTAAACAAGACGGGCAATCTTTCTCAATCTTGCCACAATCATCCCATCTTGACCAAACATCATGCACAGAAGAAAGCAGATTCGTAGCTCAATTATATATATTTTTTTTTTTTTTTTTTTTTTTTTTTTTAAGTGTCGACGTCGTTTTCTTGTCCATCTTTTCCTTAATATCTCCTCCACCCTGCCATCTACAACGAAAAAAAGGGTTCAACTTTGGAGGAAATGTGGCACCATTTTACTTCCAACTTCAAGATTCTTCACATTTGGGCTTATTTTCCTCCCATTGACAAATGAAAAAACGGGGAAAAACGGGAAATTCCATACTAATTTCACCTTAATCCACCATTTATTATGCCAATTCCGATAAGTCCTAAACAAGACGGCCAATCCTTCTGAATCTTGCCACAATCATCCCATCTTGAACAACCCACATGCACACAAAAAAGCAGATTCGTAGCTCATTCAGTTTTTTTAATAAAAAATCATTTGTTGTCTTTTGGACCCCCCCCCCCTTTTACGGGGCAAATAACTCGAAAACGAAAGAGTGAATCTTTTTCAAATTCGACGCAGTCATGAGACCTGATAAGAAGAGTTCACAGTAAAACTTTCAAGTTCACGACGTCATTATGACGTCATCCAGGCTTCATTTAGTCATTTTTTGGTGAAAAATGCCCTTTTCGGACCTCGAACGGGGTATCTAACTTCAGTTTGCGTGGTGCTAGAGACTTGGGACTTGATTCAGATGATAGAGCAAAAAATTCTACACAAAAAAGGCCCG
The DNA here is from genome assembly GCA_025617745.1 of Heliocidaris erythrogramma. Taxonomy (NCBI): domain Eukaryota; kingdom Metazoa; phylum Echinodermata; class Echinoidea; order Camarodonta; family Echinometridae; genus Heliocidaris; species Heliocidaris erythrogramma. The sequence goes on along the minus strand of CM046854.1, from coordinate 15,368,025 downwards.
TGTAGCTTTAATGTTTTAACGGGCGTTTATAGGGTGAAAATGGCTTTCAAAGTTAAAACTGCCCATTTTGCCATAGACACACACGTTGTAGGTATTATTAGGTGATCTGTCGGTATCGACAGATCACCTCTTAATTTCGTCAGAATTTTCTTTCTTTATTTATTATTTATTTATTTTTATTTTTCTCCCACTTTCTTGTTGCAACGAAATCTCAAAAACTTCCCAGTCCCGTATCATGACATTTCCGTCAGTCATCAGGGCATATCAGGTCAAGCTACAAAATCTTTTTCAAGGTCATCAGGTCATCATGACGTCATCCAGACGCCATTTTGTAAAATGACATTATCGTTGATATCTTCATTACAAGTCATCCAAAGTCAACCATATTTGGTACACATAAACTTCAGGTCGAGGGTCAACATAAAATGTCATCAAAATCCGCGCGCACATCATGACGCGCACGTACGCGCGCGTCAAAATTTAAAAATGCTCAAAATCACTTTTTAATCAAATTAGAGTATTGTTCAGGACATTTTAAGCATTTTAAAATTTTCCGTCCGTGCGCGTCCGCGCGCGCGTTATGCGCGCGTGCAGCACGTACAGAACGTAAAAAACGCCGTTTTTTCGCATGGTTTGTCTTCCAGACATTTTTCTTGATCATTTCCATCAACTTGGAATCAATTTCGATCAATAATAAGGCCGTACGGGCGCGTCAAAGTCCAAAATCCGTGCGCGCGTCTATGGCGAAAATAACGTAAAAACGTGCAAAAACATGCCTCTACATAATTAACTGTAGCTCTTTAAATAGTCCTGAAACCCCCAATTTTTTTTTCATCTTTGGGTAGGGAATGAATCATAGATATGATTTCATGGGTCATTTGACGCTCAAATATATTACAACGACATCAAAATGGCGTCGGTTCTTAAAATTTCATTTTTTCAAAAATGACATTATAAATTTTAACTTTAAGCAAGACTTTCTCAGTAATTATTGGTCGATTTTCGCCGGGATTTCGATATGTTGTAGCTGAGACAATTCTCTACAAATATAGTTTCCAGGGTTTTTCATTTTGGTGACGTCATCACAGTGAAATTTTCAGTTAAAGACGCCATGTCAGAATTTTCCCAATTTGCGTGTTATGTCTATGGAAGATGATTTGTTTTCTAATCATGAATCTACATGACATCGTTCTCTGAGCAGTATCTCAGTTATTTCTGGTCTATTTTCTTCCAGATTTTAATATGTTGTAGCTGAGACTATAAGCTTTTACAAGTGTGGTCTCCAATTTTTGATCAGATGTCCGCATCATGCCCAATTTTTCAGTACAAAATGTGATTTGAGTATCCCGTTTTTCGTTTACGTGTTATCTCTATGGGAAATATTTTGGTCTATCGGTAAAGCACATGACTACCATGGTCAAGGTACCTGGTTCGATCCCCGGGGCCGATTTTTTTTTTTTTTTTTTTTTTGCTTCTTTTTGCTTGTCATTTTACCATCCTCTACGACTATTATAACATAAACAATCACAAATCATCTAATAAACTGCCTTATTTTCCATGTTATGTCTATTAGAAAGTAGTGTGCAGTAGTTTGTGTACAACCCTATGGAAATTGTGATTCCCTGTCGTGTATTAGAGCTACGGGGTTTATCTCCCAAGTATCCTGCAATATCAAATAGTCCTGTTTGATATCACAATTTCTCAAAATTGGCTAAGTCAATTATCTTAAATTATCATCATTATAATCATCATAATCACCATTATCATCATCACCATAATCATTTTACAATGACCGTTACACATTTTGCTACATTCCTCTCCTCAAGAAGCATCTCCATTCATGGCATTCTGGACTTCCTATCTTCAGTTTAGCATTTCCCCATTATTATGATCATCCTGATTACAATCATGATCGTACAAATTGAAAGACAGATCACCTAATTCGTCCTCATGACGAATTAAACTCTAGTATTAAAATTTACTTTCGCCAAAACGAGCTTTCCTTTTTCCGCCTACTTTTTGTTGCCACGAAATCTCAAAAACTGTCCAGTCAATTTTCATGACATTTCCGTCAGTCATCAGGCCCTATGAGATCAAGCTCAGAAATCTTTTTCAAGCTCATCAGGTCATCGTGACGTCATCCAGGCGCCATGTTGTGAAAATCAACTCATGGCCATATCTTCGTAACGGAAAGTCATTTCTTATTCATATATGGCATGATTGAAGCTAATATCAATCCGGTCAATTTCACAAACTTGGACGCGGGCGGACGCTTACCTTCGCGCGTAAGTGCCCCCACAACAATCAAATATGCCAACCCCGATTACTCCTAAACAAGACGGGCAATCTTTCTCAATCTTGCCACAATCATCCCATCTTGACCAAACATCATGCACAGAAGAAAGCAGATTCGTAGCTCAATTATATATATTTTTTTTTTTTTTTTTTTTTTTTTTTTTAAGTGTCGACGTCGTTTTCTTGTCCATCTTTTCCTTAATATCTCCTCCACCCTGCCATCTACAACGAAAAAAAGGGTTCAACTTTGGAGGAAATGTGGCACCATTTTACTTCCAACTTCAAGATTCTTCACATTTGGGCTTATTTTCCTCCCATTGACAAATGAAAAAACGGGGAAAAACGGGAAATTCCATACTAATTTCACCTTAATCCACCATTTATTATGCCAATTCCGATAAGTCCTAAACAAGACGGCCAATCCTTCTGAATCTTGCCACAATCATCCCATCTTGAACAACCCACATGCACACAAAAAAGCAGATTCGTAGCTCATTCAGTTTTTTAATAAAAAATCATTTGTTGTCTTTTGGACCCCCCCCCCCCTTTTACGGGGCAAATAACTCGAAAACGAAAGAGTGAATCTTTTTCAAATTCGACGCAGTCATGAGACCTGATAAGAAGAGTTCACAGTAAAACTTTCAAGTTCACGACGTCATTATGACGTCATCCAGCTTCATTTAGTCATTTTTTGGTGAAAAATGCCCTTTTCGGACCTCGAACGGGGTATCTAACTTCAGTTTGCGTGGTGCTAGAGACTTGGGACTTGATTCAGATGATAGAGCAAAAAATTCTACACAAAAAAGGCCCGTGTAGCTTTAATGTTTTAACGGGCGTTTATAGGGTGAAAATGGCTTTCAAAGTTAAAACTGCCCATTTTGCCATAGACACACACGTTGTAGGTATTATTAGGTGATCTGTCGGTATCGACAGATCACCTCTTAATTTCGTCAGAATTTTCTTTCTTTATTTATTATTTATTTATTTTTATTTTTCTCCCACTTTCTTGTTGCAACGAAATCTCAAAAACTTCCCAGTCCCGTATCATGACATTTCCGTCAGTCATCAGGGCATATCAGGTCAAGCTACAAAATCTTTTTCAAGGTCATCAGGTCATCATGACGTCATCCAGACGCCATTTTGTAAAATGACATTATCGTTGATATCTTCATTACAAGTCATCCAAAGTCAACCATATTTGGTACACATAAACTTCAGGTCGAGGGTCAACATAAAATGTCATCAAAATCCGCGCGCACATCATGACGCGCACGTACGCGCGCGTCAAAATTTAAAAATGCTCAAAATCACTTTTTAATCAAATTAGAGTATTGTTCAGGACATTTTAAGCATTTTAAAATTTTCCGTCCGTGCGCGTCCGCGCGCGCGTTATGCGCGCGTGCAGCACGTACAGAACGTAAAAACGCCGTTTTTTCGCATGGTTTGTCTTCCAGACATTTTTTCTTGATCATTTCCATCAACTTGGAATCAATTTCGATCAATAATAAGGCCGTACGGGCGCGTCAAAGTCCAAAATCCGTGCGCGCGTCTATGGCGAAAATAACGTAAAAACGTGCAAAAACATGCCTCTACATAATTAACTGTAGCTCTTTAAATAGTCCGAAACCCCCAATTTTTTTTTTCATCTTTGGGTAGGAATGAATCATAGATATGATTTCATGGGTCATTTGACGCTCAAATATATTACAACGACATCAAAATGGCGTCGGTTCTTAAAATTTCATTTTTTCAAAAATGACATTATAAATTTTAACTTTAAGCAAGACTTTCTCAGTAATTATTGGTCGATTTTCGCCGGGATTTCGATATGTTGTAGCTGAGACAATTCTCTACAAATATAGTTTCCAGGGTTTTTCATTTTGGTGACGTCATCACAGTGAAATTTTCAGTTAAAGACGCCATGTCAGAATTTTCCCAATTTGCGTGTTATGTCTATGGAAGATGATTTGTTTTCTAATCATGAATCTACATGACATCGTTCTCTGAGCAGTATCTCAGTTATTTCTGGTCTATTTTCTTCCAGATTTTAATATGTTGTAGCTGAGACTATAAGCTTTTACAAGTGTGGTCTCCAATTTTTGATCAGATGTCCGCATCATGCCCAATTTTTCAGTACAAAATGTGATTTGAGTATCCCGTTTTTCGTTTACGTGTTATCTCTATGGGAAATATTTTGGTCTATCGGTAAAGCACATGACTACCATGGTCAAGGTACCTGGTTCGATCCCCGGGGCCGATTTTTTTTTTTTTTTTTTTGCTTCTTTTTGCTTGTCATTTTACCATCCTCTACGACTATTATAACATAAACAATCACAAATCATCTAATAAACTGCCTTATTTTCCATGTTATGTCTATTAGAAAGTAGTGTGCAGTAGTTTGTGTACAACCCTATTGAAATTGTGATTCCCTGTCGTGTATTAGAGCTACGGGGTTTATCTCCCAAGTATCCTGCAATATCAAATAGTCCTGTTTGATATCACAATTTCTCAAAATTGGCTAAGTCAATTATCTTAAATTATCATCATTATAATCATCATAATCACCATTATCATCATCACCATAATCATTTTACAATGACCGTTACACATTTTGCTACATTCCTCTCCTCAAGAAGCATCTCCATTCATGGCATTCTGGACTTCCTATCTTCAGTTTAGCATTTCCCATTATTATGATCATCCTGATTACAATCATGATCGTACAAATTGAAAGACAGATCACCTAATTCGTCCTCATGACGAATTAAACTCTAGTATTAAAATTTACTTTCGCCAAAACGAGCTTTCCTTTTTTCCGCCTACTTTTTGTTGCCACGAAATCTCAAAAACTGTCCAGTCAATTTTCATGACATTTCCGTCAGTCATCAGGCCCTATGAGATCAAGCTCAGAAATCTTTTTCAAGCTCATCAGGTCATCGTGACGTCATCCAGGCGCCATGTTGTGAAAATCAACTCATGGCCATATCTTCGTAACGGAAAGTCATTTCTTATTCATATATGGCATGATTGAAGCTAATATCAATCCGGTCAATTTCACAAACTTGGACGCGGGCGGACGCTTACCTTCGCGCGTAAGTGCCCCCACAACAATCAAATATGCCAACCCCGATTACTCCTAAACAAGACGGGCAATCTTTCTCAATCTTGCCACAATCATCCCATCTTGACCAAACATCATGCACAGAAGAAAGCAGATTCGTAGCTCAATTATATATATTTTTTTTTTTTTTTTTTTTTTTTTTTTTTAAGTGTCGACGTCGTTTTCTTGTCCATCTTTTCCTTAATATCTCCTCCACCCTGCCATCTACAACGAAAAAAAGGGTTCAACTTTGGAGGAAATGTGGCACCATTTTACTTCCAACTTCAAGATTCTTCACATTTGGGCTTATTTTCCTCCCATTGACAAATGAAAAAACGGGGAAAAACGGGAAATTCCATACTAATTTCACCTTAATCCACCATTTATTATGCCAATTCCGATAAGTCCTAAACAAGACGGCCAATCCTTCTGAATCTTGCCACAATCATCCCATCTTGAACAACCCACATGCACACAAAAAAGCAGATTCGTAGCTCATTCAGTTTTTTTAATAAAAAATCATTTGTTGTCTTTTGGACCCCCCCCCCCTTTTACGGGGCAAATAACTCGAAAACGAAAGAGTGAATCTTTTTCAAATTCGACGCAGTCATGAGACCTGATAAGAAGAGTTCACAGTAAAACTTTCAAGTTCACGACGTCATTATGACGTCATCCAGGCTTCATTTAGTCATTTTTTGGTGAAAAATGCCCTTTTCGGACCTCGAACGGGGTATCTAACTTCAGTTTGCGTGGTGCTAGAGACTTGGGACTTGATTCAGATGATAGAGCAAAAAATTCTACACAAAAAAGGCCCGTGTAGCTTTAACGTTTTAACGGGCGTTTATAGGGTGAAAATGGCTTTCAAAGTTAAAACTGCCCATTTTGCCATAGACACACACGTTGTAGGTATTATATTAAAATTTACTTTCGCCAAAACGAGCTTTCCTTTTTCCGCCTACTTTTTGTTGCCACGAAATCTCAAAAACTGTCCAGTCAATTTTCATGACATTTCCGTCAGTCATCAGGCCCTATGAGATCAAGCTCAGAAATCTTTTTCAAGCTCATCAGGTCATCGTGACGTCATCCAGGCGCCATGTTGTGAAAATCAACTCATGGCCATATCTTCGTAACGGAAAGTCATTTCTTATTCATATATGGCATGATTGAAGCTAATATCAATCCGGTCAAATTTCACAAACTTGGACGCGGGCGGACGCTTACCTTCGCGCGTAAGTGCCCCCACAACAATCAAATATGCCAACCCCGATTACTCCTAAACAAGACGGGCAATCTTTCTCAATCTTGCCACAATCATCCCATCTTGACCAAACATCATGCACAGAAGAAAGCAGATTCGTAGCTCAATTATATATATTTTTTTTTTTTTTTTTTTTTTTTTTTTAAGTGTCGACGTCGTTTTCTTGTCCATCTTTTCCTTAATATCTCCTCCACCCTGCCATCTACAACGAAAAAAAGGGTTCAACTTTGGAGGAAATGTGGCACCATTTTACTTCCAACTTCAAGATTCTTCACATTTGGGCTTATTTTCCTCCCATTGACAAATGAAAAAACGGGGAAAAACGGGAAATTCCATACTAATTTCACCTTAATCCACCATTTATTATGCCAATTCCGATAAGTCCTAAACAAGACGGCCAATCCTTCTGAATCTTGCCACAATCATCCCATCTTGAACAACCCACATGCACACAAAAAAGCAGATTCGTAGCTCATTCAGTTTTTTTAATAAAAAATCATTTGTTGTCTTTTGGACCCCCTCCCCCTTTTACGGGCAAATAACTCGAAAACGAAAGAGTGAATCTTTTTCAAATTCGACGCAGTCATGAGACCTGATAAGAAGAGTTCACAGTAAAACTTTCAAGTTCACGACGTCATTATGACGTCATCCAGGCTTCATTTAGTCATTTTTGGTGAAAAATGCCCTTTTCGGACCTCGAACGGGGTATCTAACTTCAGTTTGCGTGGTGCTAGAGACTTGGGACTTGATTCAGATGATAGAGCAAAAAATTCTACACAAAAAAGGCCCGTGTAGCTTTAATGTTTTAACGGGCGTTTATAGGGTGAAAATGGCTTTCAAAGTTAAAACTGCCCATTTTGCCATAGACACACACGACGTTGTAGGTATTATTAGGTGGTCTGTCGTAGTCGACAGACCACCTCTTAATTTCGTCAGAATTTTCTTTATTATTTATTATATGTGGTCTGTCATTTATGACAGACCTCCTTTTAATTTTGTCAAGATTTTTCTTTATTATTTATTTCTTTTTAATACAAAATGTTGTTCCCACCAAATCTCAAAATCGGCCAAGTCAATATCATCAAGTTTCATGTCATGTATGAGGTCAATCATGGACATGGTCCATTAAGCTTTTGGAGGTCAGCAGGTCATCGTGACGTCATCAAGACGCCATTTTGTAAATTTACAAGATCGATTATATCTTCATAATCGATCATCAAAAATCAACTATATTCACATCACATTAACTTCACATGACGGGTCATCAAGTCATGTCCTCACAGGTCATCTAAACGTCAGGACGTGCGCGTACGCGCGCGTCAAAATTTAAAAATGCTCAAAATCACGTAGGATCAAGTCTACACATGTTTCAGGTCATTTTGAGCATTTCAAAAATGTCCGTGCGTAAGCGTCCGCGCGCGGGTAAAACGCGCGCGCAAGTCGTAGATAACGTTAAAACGCTGTTTTTTCGATTGATTTGCAATCCTGATACTTTCTTCATCATTTCCATCAACTTGGAATCAATTTCAATCAATAATAAGGTCGTACGGGCGCGTGAAAGTTCAAAATCCGTGCGTGCGTCTATGACCAAAATAACGTAAAAACGTGCAAAAACATGCCTCTACAAAATTAACTCCAGCTCTTTAAATAGTCCACAAACTCCCCAATTTTTTGTCATCTTTGGGTAGGGGAGGAATCACAGATATGATTTCATGTATCATATGACCCTTATAAACATTATGACGTCATCAAATTGGCGCCAGAAGTCAAAATTTCCATTTTTCATGTTTTCACGTCATCACATTTATGCAAATTTGGCTCTAGATTCGTAATTATTGGTCGTTTTTTACCCAGATTTTAATATGTTGTAGCTGAGGCAATTTCCTACAAAATCAGTCGCCACCATTTTCATTTTGATGACGTCATCACAGTGAAAATTTTCAATTAAAGATGCCATGTCAGAATTTTCCCTATTTGCGTGTTATGTCTATGGAAGATGATTTTTTTTCGAATCATGAATCTACATGACATTGTTCTCTGAGCTGTATCTCAGTTGTTTTTAGTCTATTTTCTTCCAGATTTTAGTATGTTATAGCTGAGACTATAAGCTTTTATAAATGTGGTCTCCAATTTTTGATCAGATGTCGGGATCATGCCCAATTTTTCACTACAAAATGTGATTTGAGAATCCCGTTTTTCGTTTACGTGTTATCTCTATGGGAAATGTTTTGGTATATTGGTCAAAGCACTTGCCTCTCACTCCGGTGACCCAGGTTCGATCCCCGGTGGGTCCATTAAAAAAAAAAAATTTTTTTGCTTCCTTTTGCCTGTCATTTTACCATCTTGTTCGACTATTTTAACATAAAAAAATCACAAACCAAGTAATAAAATGCCTGATTTTGCATGTTATGTCTATTGGAAAGTAGTGTGCAGTAGTTTGTGTACAACCCTATGGAAATTGTGATTGCCTGTCGTGTATTAAAGCTATTGGCCCGTATTCTGAACTCCGGTTTAACTTAAACCATGGTCTAAATGTGTGGTTGAACTATGGGCAGCCAAATGTGACACAAATTTCAAACAGTAGATATTCAATTTGTCAGCATTTTTGGTACTCAAGCTTTAAAAAACTGTCTGGGAATGATAAGTAGAATATTTTTCTTGGACCATTAAAGCACGAGACCAGTATCCTGAAAACATAAGGAACATACAGTGTAAACACAGTATTGACATTTTTGGCTACCCATAGTTAAACCACAGATTTCAACCACGGTTTAAGTTAAACCGGAGTTCAGAATACGGGCCATTGGGTTTATCTCCAAAGTATCCTACACTGTCAAATAGTGCTATTTCATATCACAATTTCTCAAAATTGGCTTAGTCAATTATCTTCAAATTTTCGTCAGTCATCAGTCCAAGAAGGTCAAGTCCCCGCATCTTTTTCAAGGTCATCAGATTATCGTGACGTCATCCAGGCCCATTTGTAAAAATCAACTTATGGTCGTATCTTCATAACAAAATGTGATTTCTCTTTCATATTTGGCATGGTTAAGGTCACTGTCATTGCAGTCATGGTCAACACCATTATCCCCACCATTACCATCATCATCACCATCATCATCAAATATCCTCACTTCATAATCACCCATTACCATAATCATCACAATTTCACACATCATCAATAATCATCATTATCACCTTCATAATCATGATTATCATCACCATCACAATCATCATTACATCATCATCATCATCATCATGATTATCACCAACATCAACATCATCTTATTATCATCACCGTTATGATCATCATCCCTATTATTATATCATCACCATCATTATATCCCTGATAGCAGAAAGTGTTAAAAATTACGTGATATTTACGTCGTGGTTTTCGTCTTTTTTACGTCCTGTAATTACGTCAATAAGACGACAAC